>VDFB02000007.1:9367126-9471283 GCA_007258455.2 Sequoia sempervirens | reverse complement strand
TACACTCGGGGAGAACAAAATCTCAAGTTCCACTTGAGATCAGATATTGCACTGTGGTACCATGTTTCTTGATGTCTTCCTCTATCATCTAGGTGGCATCCTCCATTGGAAGGCCTTGCCACTTCACTAGGTACTCATTGTACACCTTGTGCCTTGTCCTTTTAGCTTCCTTTGTGTCCAAGATGCATTCAATCTTCAATGGTTGACTTGGTGTTAAGTCCTTGACCCAATATTCATCTAGATCTTTTGATCTACCTGAACCTATACCTACAATCATAGATCCTTTAAAAGGATATAGGTCAGAAACATTGAAAATTAGAGAGATAGCCATTCCAAGAGGGAGTTCTATCTCATAGGCATTTGCTCCAATCTTCTTCATTTGCAACTTTGAATACTTCCTTTTTGGTAGCCTTTCCTTCCTCAAATGAGCCAATACCAAGTCCCCCACTTTGAACTGAACCTCTCTTCTTTTTGAATTTGTATGTTGTGTGTATTTATCCACACTTTTTTGAAGGTTCTCCCTAACTGTTTATGTATATCCTTCATGGCCACTGCAAACTCTTCTCCTTCAGCACTCCTCTCCATACCACTCAAATCTCTGAGCTCAAACACTCCCCTTGGCTTCTATGAGGCCCACCCCTATGCTACATCTAGTACTTGGATTATATTGAGTTTGGTTATTGTCTATGCCTATTGATACCATTGATGACAAGATATTTAAATGTTTAAGTTCATATGATTATATGATTTTGATTATGCTACATGCTTAGTAATTTGACTATGATGATTGATCTAATTTGATGCTTGTTATTGAGTTTGTTTAATTTGAATTTGGAAACTTAATGATGAATGAATGAAACAAGTGGTGTGAACCAATCATGTAACTGGATGAGTATGAAAATTATGGTTAATGAAAATAGGATAAAATAGGTGGCTAATGATTTTTCAATTATGTTATTGGAACTTTATGATATGTGAATTATGAAACTTGTGTGAATGCAATGATTTAATTTTTATATAAATATGAATTATTTGGATGGATTAACGTGTGCATCGAGTGTGCAGGTACACTTTCCATGACCAATGGAAATTGGAGGTGACCCTTGGGAACTCTAAATAAGTTAACTAGTGAAACCAAACTATAGTCCATTTGGAGGGACTATAGTTTCGTCTTGTAATGTATTTTATTCGTGGTGTAAATTGTGAATGTTTTGAAATTGATTTTTATTGCCATATTAGTACTTCTAAGAGGTGAGTTGTCCATCCAAGTGGACAAACTCGGATTTGAACTTTTAGGCACTTTTTGGGGATTGAAAAGTGATTTTTTTTTAAGTGTTTTTATGGTTTTAAGGTCCCTAGGGAAGGTACCTATGGGTTAGGTACCTTTTTAGCTCAAAATCTTGGGTCAATCTCAAGATTGGACACTCTTTTTGAGGCCTTTAATGACGAGAATAAGGTTTTGGGAAGTGGGATGAGGACTAGTCTCTTTCCATTCCCACTTCTCCAAGTTGCCTTGAAAGACTCCCATGTGTGAGAACACATGGGTGAGTGTGCCTGAGAGAGTGGATGAGAGGTTGACAAATGTCATCTCCCTATTCAAATGAATTCAAACTTGAGTTCATATAAAGAAAACTCAAAACAAGGATTAAGGGATTCTTTTTGCATTCTTGATTTTGGTTGAATTTTGGGGGTTGAAAAGTTTGAAGAAAAAACTTGGAAGAAGAGGAGTTGTGTGGATCCTCAACCCATCCTTCCCTAAGCTTGGTTTTGAGGTAGATTCACCACTCTTTCTATTTCTTTATGTTTTTATTTGAAAGATTACATGTGTATCTAAAATGTGCTTTGTATTTTATCTCTTGTGTTTTGCTTGTATGCTTATTTCAAAATGCTTTTGGTGCTTGTTTTCTTGTGTTGTTGAATGTGGTTTATGTGATGGGAAAAGGGTTGTTTGGGGATAGGCTCGTCCAAAATTTGGGAAGAGCATCCCTCGTTGGGGATGGTATGGAGTAGGAACCTCCATGGGGAAGTTTAATCCCTCCTTAAGAGGAGAGGCTCAAAAGGGTATGAGCACCGCATGTGCAGGATCATCATGGAAAAAAGCTTTTAAGTGGTGAAAAATAGAAAAATCAAAAGTTAGACAGCTTAACATAAAACTTTGAGTAAGTTAACTATATTATTTCAAACTATGTAAGAATAGAATATGTAGAAAATTGAATGTAGTTTCTAAACTATTATGTTTATTTAAAAAAAATCTATTTGTGAAAATTTGAAATTTCAATGCAGTAGTACTTAAATTTCATGGAAAAATAAGAAGTGGGTGTCTCATTTCCAACCACCTTAACCACAATAAAATGATAATATTTTTTTATAAGATTTTAGATATAAGTAGAGGACTCATGTCCCAATGTGATTCTAGCTATTTTGGTAATTTTTTCCAAGTAAATAATTAATTATGATTTTCTTATTACAACTTCTAAAAAATATAAAACTTGTATGTTTGAATATCGTGAACTTGTCAAAACTTCATGAAATTCATTTTTTTAATCTATAGTATGTGAAGCTTTAAAATGTGATGCATGTTTTGGATTCAAAAATGTGATACTCATTTTGAAAGCTATGATTTTTTTCAATCAACCTATCAATTAGGACTTTAGTCATAATTCAAATAGAAAATGAATGATAATTATTTCTATTAAATTCAAAGTAAATCATAATTTATATTGATGGAAAGCTAAGAAACTCCTTTTAAAAACCCTTTTCATTTCAATAATTTTGGGTAAAAGTCGCCACCACATAATTTACACATGTAATTCATCATATCACCTCACTTTTGGCCCATCATGGTCTCAAGACATACCCTAGGGTACCTATATGTAATTGTGAAACTAAGAGAAATGGTTTTGTGGTAATGTGGGTTTTGGAGAAAGAGAAGATAAAGAAGGGTTTCTATGTAAAATTATGGGAGTATGATATTGACTTATTCCTTGTTAAGCAATATTATAAGTTCCCATATGGAGTGCATAGTCCACCTCTCCATTCCCACTTTGGATTCTTGATGGAATCCTAAAGTTATCTGAAAATCCCTTTGGTGGGTGTGAAAATAATCTTGTGTGTATCATGTGTGTGTAAATATTGTTTTGCTTGGTTTCGTTTGTACCCGGTTCCCTCGGTTGCCTCCTAGCTTGGGGGTGGTTGGTTTTCCAAGGTTGGGAGGTGAGCACTACCTTGGCCATGGAAAATATTTTTGTGTTTTGTGCAAGTTGGAGAAAATTATGGGGTACTTCAAGCTTGGGAAGGGTCTTGTGTCATATCATTATACCTATGAGGTGAAGATAACCTCAAAAATATAACTACCTATATTGGTAGAGATGAGATAAAAGTGTATATGTATGGGAGTGTTGTATATTTTGCATGATCATGTAACTCTATATGTGGGAGTGAAACTATGACTTGTCAAATGCATCTTTCATTATTCTTTTATGTAAGAAAGTAATGTGCTTGTCTATATACATAAATTCTTGAGTTTTCATGGTTGTTAGTAAGGGTAAATGAATATATGTTTCATTATATTGTTTCAGAGAAAATTGTAAACTTGCTAAAGGATTTGGGTTGGAATAGAAGTTTTATTGTTATTTTTTTTGGCTATGTTGGGGCTTAGTCTGTTTTTAAGTTGTGTATATATATTTTTCAGAAAAGGAATAATTTATATATTACTCTTAAGACACTCAAAGCATGTCTGGTCTGTGAAGACATATATCTGTGAAAAAAAAAGAGAGGATTTGTACCTAACTCGGTTAATAGATAGCTTGAGGAATAAGATGTGTTCTTTTAAAAGTTAATAGTTCAGAAAAATGCAAATCTACTACTTCATTTTGTCATGCATCTACAATATACAAGGCATATGATCTAATGTTATTAGATAGAACACATAGAAAGGTACATATTGGAAGTGTTTGTTATGAAATCTTTCCCTTCATTCTCTCTCTAAATCGAAGGAGGCATAGTACCTCCAGCTATGGTATATCTTCCTATCTTATTCGCTACTAGTATTTGAATACTGAAATAAGAACATGAAGGAGCAGGTGAATAGTTTCACTTATTTCACCTCAATAGAGCATTCCCCTATTTGGATGTTTACAAAATTTTCTCCTTATATACAGTCATTGAATATTTCTTAAAAGCTACTTTCAATATTCTTTGCTACATGTACGTTAAGTTCACACATCAGGGTATGCAGTTGTAACTTAAATAATATATATATCCATTACCAAATCTCAATACCTGTAAGATACAACAAAATAAAAACATAGCTATTTTTTCTATGTTTAAACATAGGTTATATGAATAATTTGAATAGGAAATTGTAGTTGAAAAATAAATTCAATATTAAATTAGATGATCAGAAATGCCTATTAGAAAGTATGTATTCATAGAAGAAGGAAAAAAAATGGTACTGTGACTAAATGTGATAGTAAAATGGAATAATCTTTATTGCTCTACTTTGTTTTAAGCTATAAAATATGGAAACTTATATTGAGAATAAATATACATGCAAAGGATTTTTCAATTTGAATACCTCAAAGATATAAGTTAACAGTCTACCAAAGTGGAAAAAAAAACAAGAGAACTTGGCATGATATTGCAGCCCAATGAACAGACTACAGAGAGTGCCTATAATCGTAAGTATACACCATAATGAAGGAATTTCACTTACTATAGTGCTACACAGTTGACAAGCATACCATATGCCAGCCACCATCCTAGTTTCATGTGATCTTGAAGCCCCTGTAAGGTAGAGTTAGCCAAACCTGATGTACACGAACCATTGTTTGGGAGTCTTTTCTTATCTATACAGTCCCAGTAACTAGGAGGATAAGGTTGTGGAATATACAAGGTTCTTTAAGAGAGCAGCAATAGGATTGAAATGATCCTTGGCAAGTTGCAAACTACGTTTATAATAATAGGATACCAAGAAAATAATGTGGACTTCTTCTTCTATGCGTGCATGAAAATCCCTATTCTGGGTTGCATGATTTACACCACGTTTCTTTCCTTTCTTCTTTTCCACTGGTTTGGTCACGCTCAGACAAGACTTCCCATATCATCTGGAAATGACAACACTCTCCTCATGACTTTGGTTTGCATAGGAAGACAAATCACTTCCGATTGTACAAAATTGATCAATGTCCTCTTTCTTCTGATTGCACACCCATCTAAATGTTCCACTAATGGAAATGAATCTTAATTACTCATTTAAATTTTTTGGTCTTTTCCTAGTGGTTTGCTCGCTACTGCATATTCCCCAATTAATGCTGCCACTTGAATACTTAAATAATCACTGCATTAGGGGAAAGAGGACTAGTGTGAACATTTTAAGTTTAAACTTTTGTGATTAAAATAAGTAGCATATAAATAACTTTACTACCTTGTTTGATGCCCAGCTTGTCATAAATCACTTTCTAAAATGGAACGGGAATAACATGTATCATTGCTAAGACATTGAATCACTGTACTACTGGCGTAGCAAGTGATTGGACAAATTCCTACTAAATTCTGCCACCTTAAACAGAGTGTGTAGTGAGATATGTGGCGTTTGAGATGCTTTGTCAGCTTGCAAAAAAATGAACTATTACAGGAGAGCCCTTGGGATAGGAAATTCTCATGTTCATGGATTGAATCAAGGAAAAAACTAAATTAGATTTTTCGATAAAAGTGCATGCAATTGCCATCTATCATTGGCAAGTAGACTGCCTTTCATATAGTATTGTCATAGCTAAACTTTTAAGAGGTACTCAACTCTATATGCCAATAACTAATATAAAATGTCGTGCATTAAAAAAAAAGTCATGCAGCCTTGCTTGCAGGTGAATATATGAGTTGTGTATGAAGTTTCCCTTTATGTACTTACGTAATTATGTCCACGAATGGGTCAATTTTCTTTAGTGTAAAAGAAATAAGATAAAGGAAACAGATACGATATGATTAACGCAGGGTTGATTTGCTTTAGTGTAAAAGAAATAAGATAAAGGAAACAGATACGATATTATTGCTGCATTAATCTCATAATAACACTTTAACAATATTCAAATCACCATACATGCCTTTTTTTTGTTAATATCGTCCTCATTGAGTGAAGGCTTTTCATGGATTTAAGGCTGACATAAATAAATAAGGAAGATAAATGATATAGAAAATAAATAATCTTACTAAAGCGAGCTTATGTTACGTGCATGGCATTGGAAGAATTTCCATCTAAAGCTTTGTGTACTCCACCTCTTCAAAAGCCACTATAGTATTTAGAAGTCATCCTAGTAATGTCCTTGGAATATAATACTCCTTAAAATAAAGAGCGATATATATTCCCATACTCTTAGGAAAGATTATATTCATTTAAATAAGAAAATAAGGATAAAGATCACGTAATAATAGGAATTCTTAGAAAAGGTAGTATCTCTCTATCAATAATTCTTCTTCCTTTATTTAAGGAAATTAAAATTATATATATATATATATATATATATATATATATCTGTGTGTGTGTGAAGACTTTAAAATGTATTTACTTGTATAGTTTATTCTTTAATTTTATAACTTTTAATTTGATTTTTAGAGTAAGTATTTATATATAATTTTAATTAATAATAATTAAATAATGAAAATAATAATGAATTAATTAAAATGGAGAATTTAATAATTAATTTGTAAATTATAAATATTTTGTTTATCATCATATTTGAATATTGAGGTGGAATGTTCAATGTGGGTCTCAAGCAATGTTGTCAAAATGGTTAGGGCTTACAACTAAAATAATGTTTCGTCAATTAATCCTTGTTCTATCTAATAATTACTCATACTCAAATGTTAGACCATGACCTTTCTTAGGATTACTTGAGGCCATGCGTGATGGTCTTCACGCATACTTGCTCGTCTAAATATCCAAACCTCGCCTTGGTCAACATGTCATCGATCTCGTTGTAGGGAAACACCATCTAATGCATGTAGTGCATCATCATTTGGTGCATGGTGGGTGTAGCAATAACAAATTTGCAAACATGTGTAAAAAAAAAAAAGAAGTTGTGTTTTTCCTTGGAGTAAATTTATGGCATTACTAATAATTATCGGTATTGGAAACCAAAAAATGGGCATGATATTTCTTATTAGGAGGTTTGTAGCCTCCAGGTTTAGGTAGCAATCAATTATTTGAGGTGGTTTTTTATGATAGCTTGCATATGGGGAGCTATTGTCCAACTTTGGTTAGGAATCTTGTAATGGAAAAATGGTGAGCTTATTTAGAGGGAAAATGATGAAAATAATATTGTTTTATTTGTTATTCCAAAAATGGGTATTTTGATTTGTTCCTCTATTTATTTGCAGGCAAAGTCACATTTTAGGATCTTTTACCATTTCATCTTCATAATTTTTCATGGTATAAACTCCACATTCTACAATATCCTTATGTGGATGAAAACCAATAGAGGATTGTAGCTTGTGGATGAAAATATGTGAGTTTTAGGAGTCAAAGGATGAAAACCATTTGATTCAAGATAGAATTCTCATCCAAGAAGTGCAAAGGAGCTTCACAGGTTGTTACAGATCAACTAGTTTCAATTTGGTGTATTTATTTGCATATTTAAGTTTACAATTTGTTTAAAGTATGTTGTAGGTGTTGTTGTTGTGAAGAGTTATTTTTTTAGTATTTAATGTCTTCCAATCATTTCCAAGAGCTAAATAAATTATCTTTCCAATAAGGTATTGTTTGGAAGAGTTTCGAGTGAGATACCCAATTTGTATGGTTTCATTTTTAGATAGTTTTTGGTGGTCATTTCAGATTTGTTGTAATTATTGTGTGAGAATTTTTATATTATTTTCCAGCATCAAGGATCATTTCTAAGTGTTTCATCTTTCTTTGGTGCTTTATGGGTGAAGTTTGACAATGTAATGTTAAAATATTCAATGTTTATTTCACCCAATTTGTGTAGAAGTTGTTCTTTATGTTCTAGATCTTAAATTTTTATTGTTGGTGGAGTTTTGACTATTAAAATAGTCCTTAGTCATGTAAAAATAATAATTATATGATTTAATAAGTAACAATATTTTTGGTCATTCTCGAAGTATCTGTAGTATTGACTAGCTAGTTGTTTGTGATGTTTTTTATGAAATTTGTTGAAATGTGATTACCATTCAATATCATATCCAAAATTTCATAATGAAAAATTCAGGTGACTTATTATAGTGGTATTAGAGCTAATATCTTGGCATCTTGTAGGGTATTAAGATCCTCTTTAAAAGTAGATTATGAAGATACAAAAGGACATATGAGGGTACAAACTTGAAGCCTTGTGAATATTTGATGATTATCAAAGGATGTCTGATAGTGTCAAATATAATTTGTTCTTTGATAATTGCTTGAACTTACTCAAAGACAAGTATCCAAATAAAATAGGCCTATGTAACAACATAAGGAGGTCGGGAGATGAGAAATAAAAATTAAAAGTTGTTAAAGAGGAGATCAAGGCGAAAAATACAAAATAATCATTCATAAAAGAGGAAGAAAATATAGAACTAGAGCTACAAGAAAGTGAGAAAATCGATGAGGAAGAATAGAAAGATTTTGCCATGCAAGTTAAAGGTAAAAATAATTTTATATTAAAAGGTATTTATTTCACTTCTAATGTTTTCATGTGTCAACAAAACATTAGTTATTTTAAAGAGGAAAAGGTATTATTTGATGGATGTGAAGAGTTCAAGATGAAGGAAGATATGCCAAATTATGAACTATTCTTCAAACTTCCAAATGGAGATCCTTTAATTAATTTTTAGAGTATCATTGTGGATGGATATGCATTCAAGGAGAATATTTAGTTTGACCTAAAGGTTAGAGAAGTTAAGAAAATCCCAACAAATCCTATTATGGTAATTTAACATAAACACTTTGATTTCCTTTGGGATTGTAGCTCAAGAAATAAGCATAGTAGTATCAAGAATGTTTTGTATCATATTCACATTATGTTATCACAATATTTTTTGTCATGAGAGGTATTCTAACTATGATGAAAAGATGAGGGTACAAAGTGGAAAGTGGAACCTTCCTCTCAACTTCAAAATTTCGCATCCATGATGGTGTGGGATCTTGGTGCTTCATCCAAAGAATCACAAAAAGGAGATACTGAAAAACTAATGAAGTCTAAACTTTTTTTTATGGATTTAATATTATAGTTGTTGATAGTTTTACCATTCTATACACTTGGATAAGCAAACAACTTAATAAAAAATTGAGTGAAAATAAGGTATGTTCTAAATTTTATGTTATGATAACTAACAAGATTATGGGAGATCAATGTACATGGTTCTTAAAATGATACCCAACCTTTGAGGACAAAGTGAGGATGAAAAAAAATGCATACACAGGAACTTCTCATGAACAATTAGTTGGGGTAGGAAGAGGTTCGATAATTGTAAATGGTAATGATTTCACTTTCACGCATCTTGAGGTTTCATGTAGTACACTTTTGATTCACACAAGGAGTCATGAAAGTTTGCATTCTAAGTTGGGTAATGAATCAAATCTAATTATGAATATGAATCATAAAGTGTTAAATAATGAGGTAGAAAGTGATGATTTTTATATTGATAGTTTGGGAGAAATTGTTATGATTAGGGATTTAAGATGGTTTTTTTTATTTTGATGAGATATTTTAGATTTATAAATCCAAAGAGTTCAATTTTACACTTGAAGAGAAAGTTGGAATTGTTGAGGTATTTGTATCTAATACAAGGTGGTTTCTAATAATTACATTTCTAATTTTGGGTAAAATAATTCAATATTACAACCATGGTTTTGGGAAAATATTCTTACCTCATGTTATGTGTAAGAAGTTTAGTCATTTGAGAGTACTAAGTGTCGATATTTTAGCTGATATATCACTATTTGAAAGGAAATTTCAAGAAAAATATGACTATTACAACCACTTTCCAACCCACATACAATATGATTTTGTAACAAATGGGAAAAATCCTAGGTTAGCAGATTAGTAGCTAAATAAACCAAAAAAACCCAAAGTAATAATGAAGTACAAGGGAGGAAAATAAGATGAAAGACAAAAGGAACAAGCTCACCAAATGTCTTCAACCTCCATTATTGACCTCCATTATACCTTCTCTATTTGCTGTAATATGAAGTTTTTCCTCAGATTTTGAGTGAGCAATATGTGACAATGCCAAGACCAAAGCAAATTTTGAAGGATTTGAATGAAAAAATGCAACACTATGCAACTATGCAACTAGTATGAAAATCTAAACTATGACTAAAGTATGCCAAAATTTCAAATGAAAAATATGAAAGATGCCTAAGACAAGAATGCATTAGATTGCAAGAGCATGAGGTATGTATGAGGTGTATGAAGTAACAAAATGAGACTAAAATTGCTTTTTTTATATAGAAAATGCAATTTCATAATGAATGGCCAAGATTGAAGATTGACAAGTGCCCAAGAATCAATGGAAAAGATTCAATATGACAACCCACAATTAAGGTTAGGGCAACATTAAGTCAAATTTGAAATGAGTTGACAAGATTCAATTTGAGAAAATCAAATCAAGGGTTGACAATGCACGTGACAAGGAGATAAGAATGGCATAGAAAAAGAGAGAGCTAGAAAATCAAATAATATTAGAAATTACTTGGTTTTTGGAGGAAAAAAGACTATTTTGAATTAAAAATTTATTTAATTCAAAAAGGTGGGGTCATGTGACATTAAATAATTAATTTAAATTATTTACTTGGAGATAAAATTAGAAAGTGGACAATTTTAAATAAATGATTGTATTTAAAATTAGAAAAAGCCAATGTGGATAATAATTAAACAAATCAAAAAGATTTATTTAATTATAGAAAGACATGGAGAATTAATGACGTATTTAAATAAATAAATAAAGTTTATTTATTTAAATAATCAAGAAGAAAATAGTGGACAAGTAATAGTTAAATAAATTAAGGAATTTATTTAATTAAAGAGGGACATAGGAAACTAGTGACGTATTAAATAAATAAATATTATTTATTTATTTAAATAGTTAGGAGGAATAAAATTAAATAGTTAAAATTATTTAATTAATAATTGAATTTGGACTATAGATGAAATATGATAAGACATAGAAAAATGTGGTTTGCAGGTCTAGGACATTTTTATATGTCTACATTTTCCCCTCTTTGTCATAATGCAGTTTATCACATTGTGACAAAGAAAATAAGTCAAAAGTATGCCCTAGTACAAAACAGGATGAAGAAGAATGACAAGGAGGTAGCGGTATGCCCCCTCGAGAGGACAGTTGGGTTAAGAGAACACGAGTGTGCTCTTGAAATGGATGAAAAGGAAAAAAGAAATGTTGATGAGGATTCAGACTAGAAGAAATATTAGAGTGGAAAAGAAAAAGGGTGGGACAAGAAATAAACCTTCAACATTTTCCAAAGAACTAATAGATGTTGCTCGAATCATCATTGGGTTGTAAAATGACACAAATGGACAACAAACACCATGATATGACATACATCAAGGTGTGCAAGGTCATCCACTTGAAAAACAGACAGTCAAAGACAAGGAATGTCCTTACTCATACTAAGGGTCAAGTTGCCCTAGTCTTTTTATCAAGACACACCAAAGACAACAATCAAAGAAAAATAGGTCATGAGACGTCATCACACCTCTAAATCCTTCATGGGACATCCTCGAGGTAGCTAGTAACATGACCAAGAGACAAGACATACTAGAAAAATAGATAAAATAGCCGAAAGATAAGACAAAAAAGACCAAAAAAATCAATAGCCAATTCAATTGTGTTTGCAAATATTTGTTTGTCAAAGGTTGATTGCATGATAGTTTGATAGTTTAACAGGTTAAAAGATGGATGTTTTGACAGTTGGATAGTGCCTATTGTCAAAAGGGCACATCCTAAAAAAGGAAAATGACATTTTGACGAGGTCCAAGTCCAAGAAGGACACATCTTAGAGAGGACCAGAAAAGTGACAAGATTGACATTGTTTTGGAAATTTGACTGATTTTGACTGTATGACTAATTGGCTTATGTTGTCTTATTTTGACCTGATGACCAATTGGACTAGATTTTAACATTGACGTGTAAATGATTGTCTTGTGTTCGAGTGTGACCATGTTTGACTTATTTAATTGATGTGATGAATGCTAAAGGACTAACTTAGGGAGGGCCTCTAGGGTGCATCGACAGATGACCTTTCCTATGTCATACACTCAAAGACCTCGTAATTCGACACGACCAATGACTTTATCTTGATGAACAAAAATTGAGTCATGATTTTTATTTTGACAAACCTAAAAGGACTGACCTAATGTCTCGGGGGCCCAAAGATGAGCCTTGCCTACATAGCAAATGCATAGAGACAACATAGTTCGACAAATGACAAAGGTTGACTGACATGACTGACTTGACAAGATACGACTCTATTTTTGTGTTTTATTGACATTTATTTGGATGTTTTTATGTTTTTGACATGTTTTGATTTTTTGGATTTTGGACAAATATTTGATTTTTTGGATTTTGGGCATATTTTGATTTTTTTATCTTTTGTTGTTTTATGATTTTTTTGTATTTTTGAAATGTTTTGAGAGGATTGAGACAAATGTATATGAATGATTCCTGCGCACAAGAATCCAAGGACAAACATGATCTTTCCCCTAGTCAAGTTGAATACCAATTGACAAGTGATGATGACAATGATGACGTTGTTTGACGTGGGAAGGACACATCTCGAAATAATGTGAGGATGATGATAATGTGACTATTGATCAAGGTTTGCAACTGGATTGGAACAAAGCCAAGGAATGTTTTGGACGATACGTAAGGATGCATAACAAGATTGTGTGGATTAGGCTTGTTGCATTTGGAATGACTTCTTTTTAGGACTGAAATGGGATGACGGAGTATCCTTAGACCATTTGACAAGGGAAAACCAAGAGAGACAACAAACATGAAAGGATGATATGTGGCTTCTGTAAAAGATGGGAGACATGAGATTAGAGGAATTTTCATATGATTTTCAAGGACTATGTTGCCTAGGAATAATGAGGCTATGAAAGTAATGATATTTCATGAATACTATATGACCAAAGGATAAACATGTCAAAAATTTTCCCAAAGCATGATTTATATTTGTGCCCTAGTTGCTGTCAAGATAAAAGTAGGTGAGAAAAGACAAATGGAAAGGAAAAGACTTATATGGAAATTTCATGGGAAATGAGACGACTTGCCCCCAAGTGTAATGGTCCACATAGATGATTTATTTTACACATATGCCTATTTTCCAAGTTTTCATCACGATACTTGTCCAAGGTGCCTGTTTGCTAGGTTTTCACCGTTGGATGAATTTTTTTCTCTTTACTATTTTCTTGACTTTTTTATTTTTTTGGTGTCACCGAGATGCCAATTTGCTAGGTTTTCATCAAGGTGACAATTTTTTTTGTACTTTTTTTTTTTTTTGTACTTTTGATTTTATGGATAGCCTTGATACTTTAGATGACCATTGACTATTTTGAATCCACTAACGGTGTCGATGTAGAGACGAGTGCCATGATATGCCAATAATGTCCTTTCTGAAGTAATTGTCTCATCAGAATGATAGCACTTGCATACAACTGATTGATGTCATTGTGATCCTTGTCAACACTAGAGTTGGCCTTATCAGAATACACACATTGCAATAGAGTGTCATGAGAGTCCTTATGATAAAGAGTTACTGCCAAGATGCAATGGATTTGTGACATGGGATTTTTGGACTTTAGGCGAGATGTAGGAGTATGATGGATGATGGTAGATGTGGGAGGCTTGTATGGATGTTTGGATGAATCACTTTTTATTTTCCAAACTTTGGATGATGGATGATGGAGTTTGGACTCCTGATTGGGATAGCGTTTGGAACCGACACTTTTATATGCCTTTCTTGATGACCATTTTGAAGGAGGTGGACATTGATTATATGTGGGAGTCCTCTTTGCTTGTGGCTCCACATTTTGATTGACTTCTAGATTTGACATATTTTCTTTGCTTAATCCATTTTTCTTTGGGACCCATTTTAATTTTATTTGTGCACTTGGATTTTTGTTTGATTCAATGGCCTTCGAAATTTTATTTTGGACTTTGACTTTATAATAAATTTATTTTTGTTGGTTCCAAATGGAAGATTTATTGGAATGACAGTTCATGGAGTGGAGGGGAGGAGTGTTGACAACAATCTTATGACAAGGGCTACTCATGGCCCCCATTTTGATGTTTGTATCAGATAAAGTTGTCCCCAAAATCAAGGAGGTATCACTAACACCGTTTGATTTGTTGACTAAAGAATAGCCAAGACCTTGATGTCTATAATTTTCTTGAAGTTGTACTGGTTCTAGAATGCCTTGCTCATGTATGCCTAGTCCTTTTCCTTGATACTGCATGCTTTGAAATATTTTTTTTACGATGGGGTATTTTTTGTTTTGGAAGCAAGATGCAAACCCATCATGGTGTATGTGGACACTATTACTTGGAATACTCGTGTTTGCAAGAAATCCTGCTCTAACAAAGACAGATGATCGTAGTTGATAAAATGTCATAACATTCTGACTAATATCTTTGGTTTGATTTGTGACATATCAAATTTAGATGATTCTATAGGTGCTTCCAAGTCGATGTCAAAACCATCTTTATGGTCAGTGTCATAGAGTCCAATGAATTCAGCTATAGCTTGATCATTTGCAAATATGTCTAGAGTAGAAGACTGTTGTTTTAGAGGAATATCATCTATGTGTCCCATGGAGGCAAGTGTCTCATCTTGGAAAGTGTCGATGGTTGGAGTCTGGATGGGGCTATCTTCATGAATGGCATAAAGGTCAAGGAGTGGATCATTTTGGACTTCTTGATCAATGGTAGTGTCTTTGTTGAAGAAGGGTTCGTCTTGGATGACATGATTGGGAATGGGATCTTGATCAAGGATAGGTGGATTTTGGATGCCATGATTTTCTAAAAGGACTTCTTGGATGGACTTAAGGATGGGGTCATGGGGTGGACTACTTTGATCTTGACATGAAGGTGATGCCATGATGTCGCTTTAGACTTTTTGTTTGACATGTATCCTCAAGTTTATTAAATGGGATGTGACTTTGGAGACCATGACTATATGTTTTTTCATGACTTAACATATGTTGGGATGGAATGACTTGGAAAGGATTAGTTGACAGAGGACTAGGATAGGGCATGGAGACTTGGATGGGGTTATTGGATGGAGGACTAGGATAAAATGGGGAAGTTTGGACTGAGTTAATGAATGGTAGACTAGGACATGACATGGATGTTTGGAAGGGATTAGTGGATGAAGGACTAGGATATGACATGGAGGTTTGTAGGGGATGAGTGGATAGTTGGTTTCCCTTCTCAAGGCTAGGATAGGTGGGCGTTTGTTGAGGATTAACGAAATAAATTGGACTAAAGGATTCTTGATAGTTAGGGTAGACAATTGAATGACTAGGACTCATGGATTGATGGTAGGAAGGATACATGGGCGATTGACTATTTTATTGGGATTTGGATAGGATGAATTATATTTTAAAGTCTATGGCTAGCTGGTATTGACCATTACAAAGAAATTGGCATTCAATTTGACTAGCAAGCATATCAATGTGAATGGAAGACATGACGGTGGAGTGAAGTCTAGAAAATGACAATGCAAAGGAAAGGATGCAATTGATTTGGTAAAAATTTAGGAAAGTTTATCTTACTATCCAAAGTTTGGTCTATGTCTCAATTTGGAGTGTCAAAGGACTGTTTGAAATGACAAGGTGACAAAGTGAGGTTTCCACACTAGACTATGAGTTGGAAATATCTCACAAAAGGATAATGACTAAAGGAATTGATTTTGACTTAGTCCAAATGACAATCTACTCTTGAAGGCAAGGATTTCACCAAGTATGGTAAGTTTCCTAAGCCAAAATTTTCAAATGAAATGAGGACCCTAGGACTAGTTTATGACTAAAAATGAAGATGATGGTCCCTAAAGGATGCAACTAAAATTTTGCAAAGTTAAACCTATGGGTAAATGCAAGCTAAAGATGCCAATGATGGAATACTTGAGCAATTTTCTTTCTAGTTTTTGATAGTGGCTACTAGAAAAAGATGTGTTGTATCAGATTGGAAACGTTTAGTCTCAAGTTTTAGACTGTAATAGTGTTTTCACTTTTTCCAAGAAAATGCATCGTTTTAGGTTGCAAATGCATTTCAGTTTGGCATATGCTTCATAGTTTCAATGAATGCGGTTTTCTAGATAGCAAATGTGACTTAGAAAAGCAGTTGTGGTGTTTTGTAAAGTGAATGTAGTTCAAGATAGGTAAATTTGTCACCAGAAATAGAAAATGCATCTTATTAGAGTGAATGCGGCACAATAATGTGAATGCGTTGCGGCCGATGCATTGCAACAGAATAGTCAAGTTTGTTTGTAATTTTTTGCCAAATTTTGAGGTTGTCTCAAGTTGAATGTTAGTTTTTAGATTTGTGAGATGGTGTTTGTTTGTTTGAATGTCTGAAAACTCTTGGAAAACATAATATTTTGTCTTGATCAAGCACAAAGAAGACAAGCACAATCCTAGGTTAGGCAAAGACAATATTTGCTAGATTCCACGTGGGTTTCCCCAACCGCACTTATTCTTAGTAGATGAATTTAGAAGCTTGGCCACATGGGCTCCCCCTTATAGTGCACTCACTTCTCAGGTCAACCTAGCTTCCAACCCCCATAAATCTCCCATGGCAGGTTGATCACCTCTACTAAGAACTGCAAGAATGTGAATGCCTTCACAATAATTGTTGTTGCACTAGCAAATAGAAAGGATTTTGGCTACTACACAAATTTTTTTAATTCGGGACCCCCATTCGAGTGGCCACACATGGGGAAAGATTAGCTTTGATAAGGAGGAACTCCATCCTGAAGAGGTTATGCTTAACAGGGTTTGGGGAGTTCACTTGTCTGTGTGACACATCTGCACTCATAATCCTAAGTTTTCCATTAGGATTCACATTTATATACTAGTCAAGGGTAGCTCAACCAAAGAGCTCTATTGCCGGTTTGATTCGCCTTGGGGTGAGTACTTTTTCCCACCAAGGAAGGCCCAATTCCTAGAGTGAATAACCATTTCTCTTGCACCCAGGATCACACAAGTGTGCAAGGGGAGAGGATACTTCGATTATTGAATCGGGGTAACACACAAAATAGATGGGTCTGGTTTTCTGATCACCTAGTTTGCACAAGGTGAGAGCATAATCACCTACCACCTTCAAGCATAATCAAGAAAAGTTCTTTAACCCCCTAATTATATCTAAGTGAGACAAAAAAATGTTCTTTTTAGAGCACCAATGGAAGTGTTTTCTAATCTAAAAATAAAAAAACATAAGTGTTTCAAAGTCAAATCCTTCGACAATTGAACCTACAAAACCACTTGTTAGTAGTCTAAAACTATGTCTTGGACCCACGAAATTTTAAATCCACATGTTGAAATAGCCCATTAGTAACCAAAAAAACCCCTAAACTACTAACAAAAAATAAAATCTGAAAAATCTTTTAAAAAAACCCGAGAGTAAATTTTTATCAGGTGATTGCATCACTCTGCAAAGCAAATGCATCTTGGTCTGAAAGCTAGAATCTGATAGGAAAATGTGTCGACCTACAAAGAAAATGCATCACAATCGATGAAATGCACCGTTATGCAAGGCGTATGCATCGCAACAGAGCGTATGCGTCATTTGGAAAAGCAAATGCATTGCAAAATATCAAATGAATCGTTTTGCAAAACAAATGCATCACGACCGTACCTGTACCTACAAAAAAAAGAAAAAATGCCATATGGAAAAAACAACAATGCATGATTTTGGCGTCATGTTCACCAATGTACAACAAATAGAAAATATTCAAGTTAGCAGATTAGTAGCTAAATAAACCAAAAAAACCCAAAGTAATAATGAAGTACAAGGGAGGAAAATAACATGAAAGACAAAAGGAACAAGCTCACCAAATATCTTCAACCTCCATGATTGACCTCCATTATACCTTCTCTATTTTCTGCAATATGAAGTTTTCCCTCAGATTTTGAGTGAGCAATATGTGACAATGCCAAGACCAAAGCAAATGTTGAAGGATTTGAATGAAAAATTGCAACACTATGCAACTATGAAACTAGTAAGCAAATCTAAACTATGACTAAAGTATGCCAAAATTCCAAATGAAAAATATGAAAGATGCCTAAGACAAGAATGCATAAGATTGCAAGAGCATGAGGTATGTATGAGGTGTATGAAGTGACAAAATAAGACTAAAATTGCCTTTTTATAGAAAATGCAATTTTAGGATGAATGGCCAAGATTGAAGATTGACAAGTGCCCTAGAATCAATGGACAAGATTCAATATGACAACCCACAATTAGGGTTAGAGAAACATTAGGTCAAATTTCAAATGAGTGGACAAGATTCAATTTGAGAAAATCAAATCAAGGTTTGTCAATGCATGTGACAAGGAGATAAGAATGGCACAGAAAAAGAGAGAGCTGGGAAATCAAATAATATTAGAAATTA
Source organism: Sequoia sempervirens (assembly GCA_007258455.2). NCBI lineage: Eukaryota > Viridiplantae > Streptophyta > Pinopsida > Cupressales > Cupressaceae > Sequoia > Sequoia sempervirens. The sequence continues at coordinate 9,452,664 of VDFB02000007.1, read as the reverse complement.
CTTGATTTTTGGAGGAAAAAGACTATTTTGAATTAAAAATTAATTTAATTCAAAAAGGTGGGGTCAAGTGACAGTAAATAATTAATTTGAATTATTTACTTGGAGAGAAAATTAGAAAGTGGAAAATTTTAAATAAAGGATTGTATTTAAAATTAGAAAAAGCCAATGTGGATAATAATTAAAAAAATCAAAAGATTTATTTAATTATAGAAAGACATGGGGAATTAATGACGTATTTAAATAAATAAATAAAGTTTATTTATTTAAATAATCAGGAAGAAAATAGTGGACAAGTAATAGTTAAATAAATTAAGGAATTTATTTAATTAAAAAGGGACATAGGTTAGCGACATATTTAAATAAAATAAATATAATTTATCTATTTAAATAGTCAGGAGGAATAAAATTAAATAATTAAAATTATTTAATTAATAGTTGAATTTGGACTATAGATGAAATATGATAAGACATAGAAAAATGTGGTTTGTGGGTTTAAGATATTTTGATGTGTCTACAGATTTGAAACATCTTTCAAGTGGTAGATTTTGGGGTGACATGAAAAGAGTCCTTGGAATACAAGGTAATTATCATGACTACAAATTAGGAGAGAGAAGCCAAAATTTGTGTAAGTAAAAAAAATATTTCATTAATTTTGATAATATTTTGATATCCAATGATACTTGGGAAGATATTTGGGAGCATTTGGATACAATTAGGGGTGGATTTCAACAACATTCAATCTATTTTCCAAAGTATCTACATTGGGGATTGAAATCACTTACTTGAATCAAGTCATGATGAGAAAGATTTTTTTTTTTTTGAAGAGTTTAAGAAATGTACAAATGTTTATGGAAGGATTTTTTATCACTATATGGTTACATCTAGCCTACATATTGGTGACATTGTTGATTTATTATTATTGTACTCTTAGGACATTATTGCTTTAATGTTTTTCTAACTTTGAAAGGCTTGTTACAAGCACTCACACTTGCATACAAGTTGGTTGGTACACAATCATGAGTATTGTAGCTTACATTATAGTAGGAATTATAGTCACTACTAATGGAGAGTTTTTAGTTCTTTACGGTTTGCCACCAATGTTACTTTGATCAAATGGATGATTCTTGCACAAGTTTATCATTTTTACAGTTGTTGCATCATTTACATATTGTTGATTTTTATGATTTCAATCATGAATAACTTTATATTAGTGTATTTCGCGGAATCTTCCTTGATAGGTGATGTTAGAAAAATATCTCCACTATATTCCATATGTAACACTAATTTGGAGGATATTTGAGAATTTTTGTGACTATAATATTTTTTTTTAGCCTACATGCAAGTTGTATTGTGTCATGATTTAGATAGTCCAATTCATAGTAACATTGTTAGATTTAGTGGAGCTAAGTACTATATCCATGAAGCAAGTGTTTGGGATCCTTCATCACATAAAAATAAATAATTGGATACAACAAAAATATGGTAGTGAGCATTAAAGGTAGCCCTTCATTTTAAGGGAATATATGGAAGGAGTTATCATGCTTACGATAGAAGGCTTAATCTTGGAAGTTGGTAGGAAAGGTAGATATCATTTTGATATTCCAATTTTTCAAGATAATTATAGTGTGATGTTTTTAGAGTCAAGCTAGGTACATATTTTCCATCCTTGTATACATGGAGGAGAATTTGAGAAGAATGAGACTCTACAAAATGGTTTCATATTTCCTTGCATCATGATGACACAAATCTTTAGCAATATGACTAGACACAAAGTATGCAATGGTTCCTATATCATGGGTCTACGTAATATTTCTTCAAATTATGATATTTAGTCTACTTTGGATTGGCTTTGTATGGTGTTTAATTTTTCTTTTTCAAGATGACCATTAGATAAATAGGACCAACAAAAATTAAGCCCGATTTTGTTGGATATAACCTTCCTATTGAGAAATGTATGAGTCCTTGTAAGAGTTGGTATACAATGCTCTATACCATGCAATATTTGGCTAAAGATTATAGCCACCCAAGGTCTATAAAATTTTATGAAAGCACAAGAGATATTGGCTATGAGAGAATAATTTTATTCTATAAAAGGATGCAAAAATATAATGATTTGGATTGAATGAATGAATGATATCACAAAGAAAACCCCTTGTTTATATCTAGGCCAAGGTGAACATAGGATTGTATAAGATTGTGACACATGTGTTTTAATCTTACGAATAGAGATATAAAGTGATAAGTATCTTATGGGTACCCTAAGTAAACCTAAGTTACTAGTGTGAATAGGACATTCGGATAATGAAAATGTGAATCACAAATAACAATAGTATAAAACTCACACTTTCATAATCACACAATGAAGTTCAAGATCTTGAATCATAATATTTAGAATTTAGATAACAAGCAAAGTCATCATAGCTAAGATCTTGATTTGCTCCATTGTTGGTTGCTCTTCAAAATAACAAACTACGAAAATATATTAATGATATGATGTAATGATAACGATACATTATCAATGATAAATGACACATATGTTTGATAATGATAATGATAAATTATTGATAATGCTTGAGAGATAAAAGTTCTATAGTGATTTTGATAACAAGAGTGCTAGGGAGTTTGAATGAAATGAAATCTTCTTATTTATATGCTTCATTTGATATTTGGTCAATGGTGGAGATTGATTTGTTAGATCAAATGGATAAGAAAATTCAAGATAGGGTAAGACCCAAATTTGAATTTGATGGAGGGAAAGTTAGAAGAATTAAATAAATAAATTTATTTAATTCAAAATGATAGCTTGGAGAAATAAATAAATATTAATTTGTTTGTTTTAGAAGAAAATATTTAATTTAAAATAATTATTTTAATTTATTTAAAAGAGGAGTGTTAGCTAATAAAATAAATTTTAAAAATTATTTAATTATAGAGGACCAAAGATAATTAAATTTTAATTTTAATTAATGTTGGAGGGAAATGATAAATGATGAATTAATTAAATAATTAAAAAATATTCAATTAATATAGATATGATAAAAATATTAAGACAATTAAATAATTATTTAATTATTTACGATGAAAAGAGGAAATATTAGCTTAATTTTTTATAGATAGAAGAAATGGTAAGGATAATGATGAAATGATAATATTAAAATACATTATTCTTTTTTAGGTGTCTATATTTTACCCCTCTTTGAGACAATGTGTTTTAAAGTGTTGTTTCAAAGAAAAAGATTGATGATATTCCCCGATGAAGCATAGGATGGAGATATGATGCTCCCTCAAGAGATCGGCCAAAGAAAATATTTTTTTGGTCAAGCTCACGGCAAGAAGGATAGGCTAGGAAACACAAGATAAGACTGAAAAAAAGGCTAGAAAAAGGTACTATAATAGAAAAATAAAGTTGGAAAGAGATCAGGGATAAAATCCTAGGGCTAAAAGGGCTACAAATAGGATTGGGAAGGCCAAAAGAGCTCACTTGCACTCTCACACACTCAAAGATCTAGAGCCTCCAAAGCACTCCAGAGCTGAGCAGTAGACAAGATGATGGGTATTCCAAGGGCTACACACTGAGTTGAGTGAGTTCAATCATTTGGACAACCAGCTAGTGCAAGACCATTAGTGAGTACCTATCCCTAGGATCTTGAAAGGTAGATGTAGGGTCATTAATGGAGGGTAGAACTAGCTTGAACCAAAAGTGACCTTTTGGGCCAACATAATGCATATGGCATGATGTTGCACAATTGGTCAAAGTGGTTTGTAAATGGCCTAGTGTGACATATTTTCTAGGAAATTTGACATTAGTGACATGCAACACAAACGGTTAAAACCATAACACAAATGGATGGTAAAGTGGTGCATCTAGTAGAGCTACACAAATGCAAAGAATTGCAACAAAAATGGAACAAAAAGTTGTGCAATTGGTATAATTGTACAACTAGCTATAAATATAATTCTAATGATGGGATGTGTGACACAATTCATAAAATTATGCAAATGGATAAAAATGCAATACAGTTGGCAAGAAGTTACAAAATTGGCTAGGGTTAAACTAGGGAGCCAAAATGAATACATATTTTTCATTTTTATTTATGTACTTATGCAAAGGGTAATGATGTGTGACTAATGGATGCAAGATTAGGGTGACTAAATCAAATGATCATAGAGACATCCTATTACCATGTAGCTAGTACCACAATTGATAGAGATGGAGGAGGAATTTCTAGGAGTTGTGGGCCTATGGAATCTTACACACATGCCAAACATCAAGGCCCACAAAGTCATGATGATTGCACTGGTAGAGAGGTATCATATTTCTTTCACGCTACCCATAGGAGAGGAAAATATCACTTTGGAGGATATTTGAAGGATTCTTTGGATATTAATCCAAGGAGAGAGGGTCATCTATGATAGTGACCATGGTGAGGGTGCATTGAGCTAAGTCTTCATGATGGATGATCTAGGCATTGAGGATGAAGCTCAATGGATATTAACTGGGTGATGGTTCACTTTGACCCACTTCTATTGGTGGTGGTAGGGATTATCAATGGAGTTCTAGTACTTGAATAACACTCCCAAAGCTTCTCCACTAGGTGGAGGAGGGTTTTATAGAATATGCTCGAGGAGGGAGTATTATATTCTTGGGTAAAATGTGTCCTTTCCCACCTATACCATGATATGCATCATGTGGTATATAGATATGGATCAATATTGGCCTATGGGATTGCACTTGTTCACATCTAGGCATGGGATCACATGAAAGTTATATGATCAATGACCTATAGATTATGGGGTGCCAAAATAACTTATGTTTATATGTATACGAGTATGGTGACATACAAGCGACTCAAAGACATGTGGTATTATATATGGGAGATCAATGGTTTGGATAGCTTCATTTGGTGACTATGGAGGGACTATGAGACATGGGATGAGGATGCTAAGAAACTTCCATACTATAGAAAACTAAGATACATTATTGGATGGACTATCCATATTATAGAGTGATACATGCTCGAGGGGGTACCGAGATATTTTAGCTAAGAAAGGGTGAACCAATCGGCAAGGCGGTGTTTGTCGAGACATGGAGGGAGGTGATTGATTAGGGGCATATAATTACGACAAACACAACTATATCAAAGCTAGAGGCATTGATCCCAATAGCTTGGGATTTGAGGGTAGTCACTACAAATATGGGCACTATAGTTGAGTATGACACTTGGTAGGCCTAACAAAGGTTGGTGAGATAGACACAACCAAGAAAAAGGATGGGGCACCAACCATAGGAGGAGATGTAAGGAGGAGAGTTAGGTTGAGGAGACAACCAGTTGCAAGAGTAGTAGAGAAGCAGCATGACATAGAGAGATGATGGTTAGAGAGATCTAGATGATCAACTAGTGGAGGAGAAAGAACCACCACATGTTTAGGTACAAGCAGACGTACAGGTTGAGGCACAAAGAGGAGAGGGGAGGAGGGTTCACAAGTGTAGATAGCTACTGTATGTCACAGAGGGATGAGGTAAGACAACAACTATAGAGGATTAGAGGAGATCGTGACCAGTCTAGAGCTGAGAGGGATAGCTTGTATACACAAGTTACATAGGTGGCCATAGAGAGATGGGCTACAAGCTCAGTTAGCCCAAATCATAGGAGAGAGGGATACAAAGAGAGCTAAGCAGTAGCAATTAGAGGTACAACTAGCATAAGTCACCATAAAGAGGAATGTCGAGAGGGAAAGAAGATTATAGGTCAAGGAAACTATGGGTATACTAGCTCAAGAGATCATGATAGAGGTGAGGAGGATCACTAGGGAGGCTACATACTACCAGACTCTCTATGAGAGACATGCCTAAGAAGAAACAAGCTCCACCCTACTCCTCATGGACATAGAACCAAATCCAATCTAAGGTAGCTAGATCAGGAGGATTGAGGAGTGTGGGGAGCATGGGGCCACCATGACCACCACCAAGACCAAGAGGATCCAAGGGATATCTAGCCCATTTAGGTGGAGGGAGCTTAGGATAGGGCACACACCTTTGTATATATGTGTGTGTGTGTGTGTGTGTGTGTGTGTGTGTGTGTGTGTGTGTGTGTATGTATATATATTTATGATGTATAAATTTGATTCTCATGTACATTATTTATATAGACACTATTCTTCTGGTCCATTGTATATATTCGTATTGATATGCTCATGCAACCCATATATAGGCATTGTATTATATGACAACATTGATGACATTGATGATGGAAATTATATATGTACGTGGTAATTTTAATTTATGTGATGCTTATGATTGATGATGGACTTTTATGCTACTATGATGTGTTTATTTATGATGATAATGATTTACTATGAACATGCATATATATATATATATATGATGGTGGATGCCATGATTTATGATATATGATTATGATACACATGTTATGATTATGATACTATGATGCATACTAATACTTGTGAATGCAGCAAAATCAAGATTCTCCACCAAGGATTAAATATCAAAATAAAACCTATAAAGAGAAGATGTAAGAAAAGATGATATATAAAATGCAAATAAATAAGGAAAAATAAACAAGACATGTTACTTTGAAGGGGAACCTTAGCAAGTGGATATTGCTTGTCATTTACCCAACTTACATACACACAACTCACATGCAAACATTAAAAGAAAGAAGGTCATGTCTAAACCCAACTTGTTATAAGCACATTAAGATACATGCCTTCATTAAGAAAATGGAAGATCAAATAAATAAACCATGCCAAATAAGGCACTCATGCCATGACCCAAGCTGCTCTAAGCATATTAAGATAGGATTTCATTGAGCACATGGGATAGAAAAAATAAAACCAAGAAAGCAAACTAAAAGCAACAGAGAAACAAAATCAATAACCAACATATCTCTTGCAACAAGATAAGCCAAAAATTGATAGATAAGGTCCATTGTAGGAAGGATCCATCCTTTAGGACCTCAAATTTGTTTTGATAATTCCCATCGTAGGAAATAATTCCATTAGGACATTAAAATGTTTTGATAGTGATACCAAAAGATATAGGCAAAAAGCTATGCAAGCAAAATATTTATCTAAACAACTAACATTTATTTTACTCATGATTTTCGTTAAACCTCATTATTTTAAGATTTTCATATGATCTCAAGATACAATAATCCAACCCAAAACCAAGGTTAAGGAACGAGGTGCCCCCAGCTAGGCAATGCAAGATTGACATAGATAAGGGACATGATAGGATAGCCATATGAAAATGATAGATACAACCAGCCAAGCCATGATGAACAACGGAAAGGAAATGAAAATGGCTAATGATAGGAAAATGAGATGCAAATAGGTGAATGAGATGGAATATGAATGCAATGATGAGACTAATATGTACAAATTGCTAGGATACCTTGAGGGTCGTGCATGAAACTTCTTAACAAATTTTTTTCTAATAGGTTCTTCCAAAGGTTCTCCTTTAGGTGTAGCAAGTTTATAAGTTCTAAAACCATAGTTTTCTATGATGATAAAAGGTCCCAACCAATTAGGTTCAAACTTTCCTTTCTTATTTCTATCTTGTTGATTCTTTTGATTCTCTTTTAGGACCATGTCTCCAATTTCAAATCTTCAACTTTTTATCTTCTTATTAATAGCTACAACAAAGACAATTTTGATAAGTTTGTAAGCGATTTAAATCATTAAGATGCCTTTCATCCAATAACTCAAGCTCATGCAATCTAGATACTCGATACTCTTATTCATCAATGACATGCTTTAAATACACCCTTAAGGAGGGGAGCTCAATCTCAATAAGAAAAATGGCTTCAATCCCAAAAGACTAGGGAATATAGAGTGGCTCTAGTAGGTGTGCAAATACTAGTGTGATAAGCCCATAAAGCAGGATTAAGATAAAAATACCAATAACAACAACTTCATTGACAATTTTCTTAAGGATTTTCAATATAGTTTTGTTTGAGGCCTCAACTTGACCATTATCTTGTAGGCAATAAGGGGTGGAAAAGCAATGTTGAATACAGAATTGGTGACAAAGATCACATACATCTTGATTTTTAAAGTTATTTTCATTATTTGTAATGATATTGAGGGGTACCATAGAATAAAATGATATGGTTTATGATTAATTTGGCTACTTTCTTTCCATTAATATTGGATAAGGGAATTAATTCAATCAACTTTATTAAATACTTAGTGGCGGTGATAATGAACTTATGGCCATTAGATGAAGGGGATGGATTTTTCTTACAAGGTCAAGTCCTGGGTGGATGCATGAATCAAGTAGTAGTTATAATCATTTGTAACTCTTGGGTGGATGCATGAATCAAGTCTCCATATTGTTGACATTGACAATATTTCTTAGCAAATTGTTGTGCATCTTGTTCCATATTTGGCTAATAATATCTAGTTCTTAACAAAATTTTGACAAGGGTAGGTCCACTAGAATGAACACCACAAATACCTTCATGTACCTCAAATAAGGTAGTTTTAGCTTCTTCTAAGTTTAATTACCTAAGGAGGAAACCATCGTCATTCCTTTGATAAAGGGTATCACCAAGGATGAAAAAATGAGAATATTGGTGAATGAATGTTTTCTTTTGAGTACTAGAAAAGTTAGGTGGAAGGGTACTATCACAAAGATAGGTATAAAAATCATGAAACTAAGGGGAATTAGGACCAACAAGCTCACACACCAGTTCAACTTCATGAACATCAAAAGATGGAATCAAAATTTTCTCTACCAAGGACTCACAGTGATTAGTATTATGAGCATGTCCAAGAGAGATCCAATACTAGCCATAGCATTGGTAGCTTTGTTATTTAACCTTGAGATTTGTTCAAAGATGATAGTTGAAAAATATTTTAAATTTTTTTCCACCATCCTCTTATAAGGGAGAAATTTCTCATCCTTTATTTGATAATCATCATTTACTCTCATTATAACCAATTGTGAATCTCCATAAACTTGAAGTTTCTTTATTTTTCCCTTGATTTTTCATTCTAAGACCAATAATTAAAGCTTCATACTTTGCAATGTTGTCCATGCAAAGGAAAGCAGGTCTATATGATTTTGGGTTACAATCACCTTGTGGAGTAATGAAAATAATTCCAACTCCAAATCCATGTTGAGTGTTGCAGCCATCAAAAATTAACCTTCACAAGTGTCAAAATCTAATGTTAAAATTTTTCTCATCTAGAAATTTTAAAATAAGGGGATGGTCCACATCTAAAGGTGCATCTGCTAATTGATTTGCAATGATTTTCGCCTTTATAACCTTATGATTGACATACTCAATGTCAAATTCACTTAGGATGATAGCCCACTTTGCTATTCAACCAATTAGAGAAGCCTTAGATAAAAGGTACTTTAAATTATCCACCTTAGAGATGAGCTTTGTTTGATGATTAAGCATGTAATGTCTCAATTTTTTTGATGTAAAAATAACAACTAGGAATGCCCTTTCTTTTGGGGTGTAATTAAACTCATATTTGACCAATGTATGACTATGTTATCCTCGAATTCAATGTGCTCAATTCATAGGATAACCCCTACGAAACTTGTCTGTTTCATAGCCCACATACTCTAAGCACTCAAAATGAGGTGAATTTCATTGGTTCTTGTGCGTGGTCCCCCATCCTCAAAAATTCATTCCAAGCATTAACCTTTGTTAGTTTGTCAAAATTCGTATTTTAAACCAAGTTGTGAAAATTTATTTTTGGGAGTTAGAAAATTTTCTGCACATGTAGGAGCGCTGATTTTTAGTGCTTTTACATATTACATGTAGAAGCACTGATTTTTAGCGCTCTTACATATTTCATGCCTTAGTAATTTTCCGGCACATGTAGGAGAAAGGTTTTTTTATCGCTTCTACATCTCAAATCTCAAGTCACATGTAAAAGCTTTGTTTTCCACCGCTCTTACATATTTCATGCCTTAATCATTTTTTGGCACATGTAAGAGTGGGGTTTTTTAGTGCTTCTATATCTCAAATCTCACGCCACATGTAAAAGCTCTATTTTTTTATCACTCTTACATATTTCATGCCTTAGTCATTTTCTGGCACATGTAGGAGCGAGGTTTTTTAGCGCTTCTACATCTCAAATCTCAAGTCACATGTAAAAGCTCTCTTTTTCACTGCTCTTACATATTTCATTCCTTAGTCATTTTTTGGCACATGTAGGAGTGGGGTTTTTTAGCGCTTCTACATCTCAAACCACAAGTCACATGTAGAAGCTCTGTTTTTCACTGCTCTTACATATTTCATGCAGAATCTTAATTTTTCATTGCTCTTACACTCAAGTGTCCTTCCCACATATAGAAGCATTGATTTTCACCGCTCTTACATATTACATGCAAAAGCTTTGATTCTCTTACATATTTCATGTAAAAGCTCTATTTTTAACTACTCTTACATATTTCATGACTTAGTCATTTTCTTGCACATGTAGGAGCGGGGTTTTTTAGTACTTCTACATCTCAAATCTAAAGTCACATGTAAAAGTTTTATTTTTCACTGCTCTTACATATTTCATGCCTTAGTCACTTTCTGGCAGATGTAGAAGCAAGGTTTTTTAGTGCTTCTACATCTCAAACTATATGTCACATGCAAAAGCTCTATTCTTAACCACTCTTACATATTTCATGAAGAAGCTCAGTTTTTCACCACTCTTACACTCAAGTGTCCTTCCCACATGCAAAAACTCTATTTTTCACCACTCTTACATATTTCATGTAGGCCTATGTACGCGGTTTGCCCCCAACTTTGACCAAGCATAATTTGAGCATATGAGCTCCTTTTTCGCCCATTCAAGTTGTGTTAGGTTCCATTTTCTGAGCTCTTCAAGATGACGTTGGTTTCGTTAGATTTTGAAATTGTGAAATTTTTCACATTTCTGACTGGCCTCTGTAATCAGTTTGACCTCAACTTTGACTAGGCATAACTTGAGCATATGAGCTCATTTTTTGCTTATTCAAATTGTGTTGGGTTTCATTTTTTGAGCTCTTCAAGATGACATTGGTTTCTTCATATTCTGAGACTGTGAAATTTTTCACATTTCTGACTGGTGATGCATGAGCATTTAGGGTGTAAGAGCAATCTTGCATCACCAAAAAAAAAATGTTGTTTCTTTTCAATAAGGGTTAATTTTGGTAGGGTTACTATTTTAGTAAGTTTGCATTTGTGCATAGTTTGACACGAAATCTTGCACAAACCTCTAGAATGGTAAATTGAAGCCAATGGTGAAGAAATCACTTCAATACCATTTGTCATTTGAGAGATATTGAAATTTTAATATTTGAAAATCATAGTAAAATCTTCAGAATCAATTTTGAGGCAATTAGAGGCTCTGAATTGGCTTGAAAATTGGTGGATAATGAGAGTAGTTGGCTTTAGGCCCTACTTTGTGGAAAAATATTTATCAAGAGCTTTCTGAAAAGGTATTATAATAGAAAATCTAGCGGTCGGATCAAAAGTTATGACCCCGCCAAGTTGTAAGGGGAGTGGCCTTCATCAATTGGCCTTTGTACCTAGTTTGACCCCAACTTTGACGGGGCATAACTTGAGCGTATGACCTCCTTTTTCGCCCTTTCAAGTTATGTTGGGTTTTGTTTTCTGAGCTCTTCAAGATGACGTTGGTTTCATCATACTCTGTGATTGTGAAACTTTTCGCCTCTCACTGGCCTTTGTACCTATTTTGAACGCAACTTTGACTGGGCATAAATTGAGCGTAAGAGCTCCTTTTTCGCCCGTTCAGGTTGTGTTGTGTTCCATTTTCTAAGCTCTTCAAAATGACGTTTGTTCGTCATATTTTGAGAATGTGAAATTTTTTTCCTTTCTCACTGGCCTTTGTACTCGCTTTGACCCCAACTTTGACCGAGCATAACTTCAGCGTATGAGCTCCTTTTTCGCCTGTTCAAGTTGCCTGGGTTCTATTTTCTGAGCTCTTCAAGATTATGTTGGTTTTTTCAAATTATGAGATTGTGATTTTTTTTGCCTTTTTGACTGGTCTTTGTACTCAGTTAGACCCCAACTTTGATTGCGACTAACTTGAGCGTATGAGCTCCTTTTCGCCCGTTCAAGTTGCGTTCGGTTCCATTTTCTGAGCTCTTCAAAATGATGTTGGTTTCATCAGATTCTAAGACTTCAAATTGTTTCGCCTTTGTGACTGGCCTGTGTAATCAGTTTGACCCCAACTTTGACCGGGCATAACTTGAGCATATGAGCTCCTTTTTCGCCAGTTCAAGTTGAGTTGGGTTCTATTTTTTGAGCTCTTCAAGATGACATTGGTTTCGTCATATTTTGAGACTGTGAAATTTTTTGCCTTTCTGACTGGCCTCTGTTATCGGTTTGACCCCAACTTTGATTAGGCATAACTTGAGCGTATGAGCTCCTTTTTCGCCCTTACAAGTTGCATTGGGTTCCATTTTTCTGAGCTCTTCAAGATGATGTTGGTTTCGTTAGATTCTGCAACCATGAAATTTTTTGCCTTTCTCATTGGCCTTTGTACCTGGTTTGACCCCAACTTTGACCGGGCATAATTTGAGTGTATGAGCTCCTTTTTCGCCTGTTTTGGTTGTGTTGGGTTCCATTTTCTAAGCTCTTGAAGATGAAATTTGTTTCATTAGATTCTAAGACTGCAAAATTTTTCACCTTTCTGACTCGCTTTTGTACTCGGTTTGACCCCAACTTTGACCAGGCATAACTTGAGCGTATGAGCTAATTTTTCACCCGTTCAAGTTGCATTGGGTTCTGCTTTCTGAGCTCTTCAAGATGACATTGGTTTTATCAAATTCAGAGATTGTGATTTTTTTTCGCCTTTTTCTCTAGCCTCTATACTCAGTTTGACCTCAACTTTGATCGGGCATAACTTGATGTATGAGCTCCTTTTTTTCTAGTTCAAGTTGCGTTGCGTTCCATTTTCTGAGCTCTTCAAAATAACGTTGGTTTCATCAGATTATGAGACTACAAAAAATTTCACCTTTCTGACTAGACTGTGTAATCAGTTTGACCCCAACTTTGATCGGGCATAACTTGAGCGTATGAGCTCCTTTTTCGCCCATTTAAGTTGTGTTGGGTTCCATTTTCCGAGCTCTTCAAGATGACGTTGGATTTGTCAAATTTTGAGACTGTGAAATTTTTCACCTTTATGTCTGGCCTTTGTAGGTGGTTTGACCCCAACTTTGACCGGGCATAACTTGAGCGTATGAGCTCCTTTTTTGCTCATTCAAGTTGTGTTGGGTTCTATTTTCTAAGCTCTTCAAGATGATGTTGGTTTCATTAGATTCTAAGACTGTGAATTTTTTTTCCTTTCTAACTAGCCTCTGTAATTAGTTTGACCCCAACTTTGACCGGGCATAACTTGAGCGTATGAGCACTTTTTCGTCCGTTCAAATTGTGTTGGATTTTGTTTTCTGAGCTCTTCATGATGATGTTAGTTTCTTTAGATTTTGAGACTATGAAATTTTTCGCCTTTCTGACTGGTGATGCATATGAGCATCTAGGGTGTAAGATTAATCTTGCATCACCCAAAAAAAAATGTTGTTTCTTTTAAATAAGGGCTAATTTTGACAGGGTTACTATTTTAGTAAGTTTGCATTTGTGCATAGTTGGACACGAAATCTTACATAGACCTCCAGAATGGTAAATTGAAGCCAATGGTGAAGAAATCACTTCAATACCATTTGTCATTTGAGACATTGAAATTTTAATTTTCGAAAATCCTAGTAAAATCTTTGGAGTCAATTTTGAGGCACTTAGAGGCTCTGAATGGGCCTGAAAATTGGTGGAAAACGAGAGTAGTTTTCCTTTAGGTCCTACTTTGCAGCGGAAGATTTCTCATGAGCTTCTTGAAAAGGTATTATAATAGAAAATCCAACAGTCAGATCAAAAGTTATGACCCCGCCAAGTTGTAAGGGGAGTGGCCTTCATCAACTGGCCTTTGTACCCAGTTTGACCCCAATTATGACCGGGGATAACTTGAGTGTACAAGATCATTTTTTTCCCTTTCAAGTTATGTTGGGTTCTATTTTATGAGCTCTTCAAGATGACAGTTTCGTCAAATTTTGCGACTGTGAAATTTTTCGCCTTTCTCACTGGCCTTTGTATTCAGTCTAACCCCAACTTTGACCTGGAATAACTTGAGTGTATGAGCTCCTTTTTCACCTGTTTGGGTTGTGTTGGGTTTCATTTTCTGAGCTCTTCAAGCTGACGTTTGTCTTGTCAGATCTTGAGACTGTGAATTTTTTTTCCTTTCTCACTGCCTTTGTACCTAGTTTGACCCCAACTTTAACCGGGCATAACTTGAGCGTATGAGCTCCTTTTTCGCTCGTTCAAATTGTGTTGGGTTCTATTTTTTGAGCTCTTCAAGATGACGTTGGTTTCGTCAAATTCTAGGATTGTGAAATTTTTTTCCTTTCTGACTGGCCTAAGGTACTCGGTTTGACCCCAACTTTGACCAGGCATAACTTGAGCATATGAGCTCCTTTTTTGCCCGTTCAAGTTGCATTGGGTTTCATTTTCTGAGATCTTCAATATGACGTAGGTTTCGTCAGATTCTGAGCTCTTTAATTGACCAATTAATCAGTTTGACCCCAACTTTGACTAGACATAACATGAGCGTATGAGCTCCTTTTTCGCCCGTTCAAGTTGCATTGGGTTCTATTTTCTGAGCTCTTCAAGATGACGTTGGTTTTGTCAGATTCTAAGACTGTGATTTTTTTTTCCTTTCTCATAAACTATTTATAATGCATGATGAATAATTTTCTCAAATGAAGTCATCAAACCCTAATATAAGTTATAGAAACAAATTCTAATAATTGTGTTTAATGAATTAACTCATGTAATTCCTCCTATAGGTTTCCTACATACCTTGTATACATGGGATCAATTTTAATATTTAGTTATTTTCTTAATAAGTTTTCATTTGTTTTTGACTATTGGATTAATTCAATAGTTGATTAGTCACAAAAACATACATTCATTTTATTTATTCAACAATTTTATCATTGTAATTGTTAACATAGTTACAAGAAAACCCTAAAATATTATTTCAAAATCAAATAATAATTGATACTAAAATTTCACCCCAACAAAAAGTTTAAACTTAATTTTTTTATTCAACCGATATATTTAGACAATATTTTCTACCAAGGGAAGGATACATTGTTTTACAATATACCTTATACAAAACTAATATTTAGACCCACACAAACTTTTATCTATCAATAGAAAACATAGAAAGAGACTACACCAGGTTCTAGCATTAAACCTAGGTGATCATGACGACTCTGGCCCCCAACTTGGTGTATATTTAAGCACCCAACCTCGGCCTCAATGTAAGCACACTATTTTTTTCCAATTATTCTAATGTAGGCACTAGCACCAAAACTAGGTGCTAGATCTACATGAAATTAAAAAATAGATTAAAATTCCATACACAATATATGTAAATGATCTATTTATTCATAGAAATATTCTTCCATTTAATCAATTTGACACTTATCTAATCACTTAACCTTCAATTTTAACAAGAAAAAATCTAGACTACAAGTTTTCCAAAATCCTTCTTTCATGAAATTGATAAAACCAAACATAACACATATTCAAATATTAATCCAATCATCCAAAAGTATAGAACAATGATCTATCATCGTTTTGGTAAAATTCTTTGTTTCAAACTAGATCCTAGAGTTTCAAAAAATAGATTTCCCATTCTATCCCAAATAAGGATTTAAACATAATTTAAAAATTCAATTACAATAATTTTAAATTTTAAATCTAGCTAACCTACAACTATCATTATTTAATTTCATCTAGGTTCTTAATTGAATGGAATGTGATGATTCACCAACCTAGCTTCTTAGGTTGTAATTTTATCTCTTATCTATCAAGAAGATTATAGGTTAATTTAAATATAATTTTAATCAATCCAAATTCACTTTCAATGAATTGAACAAGATTCCTATGAGTATTATATGTACAAGATCCAACCTTTCATTACATAATTGGAAATCCTTGTTGTAATAAATGTTAAAACTATATATCTTCTCTAGATATTTTATTTGAAATTCATAGTTAAAGCTTTTCAAATCTCCAAAAATATAAATTCAACAAAAGATGTAATACTCGTTACTATTCTCTATATTTATATCATATTTCAATATTGATTCTTTTGGGTGTGCCACTATGCCAAAATATTAGCTTAGTAGTGAGAACAAGAAAGGTTTCATCCTCAAGAGGAACCATGAGGTCATACACAAGATACAAATGGAGGTATCACCATCTAGGTCGAGTGCACTCATTCTAGCATGATGGAGGAGTGTTTGTTAGGTTTTTCCACCACCCTCTATAGGTATCAACCTTGAGACCATGAATATGATACCAATGGGAAGTGCCACTAATGGCTGGTGATAAGAATCTATAATGCCTTTGAACCTCTTTCCTATTGTGATAGATAAGTAAGACACAAATGACATAATACTAACCTAGTGTTGAGGACAAGCAACAAGTGTGTTAAGGGAGTGGCTTCATCTTCCATAGGATCCATGAGGTAGCATGCAACAAACATGTGGAGGATCCACTATTAGTACAATGTGTCATTTGCAAACAACATTTTATGAGGTGAATTAAAACACTAAAATTCCAACTTATAAAGTAAAATTTTAGCAACAAGAAGCTTGAAAAAAATAAAAGTGAAGGTACAATTATGTATTTATCAAATTTTATAATTGTAACTTCATTTGATTACCAATGAAATATAGTTTTATATTTTTTAGAATAAGTGAATAGGAAATAATGAAGTTATCAAAGAAAAATATAAATTAGATGAATTCCATGTGAAAAATTCTAAAGACATTATTCTACAAGAAATTTTTGTAGAAGCTCAAGATGTTCCCATATCATACCAATAAGTAGTGAACACCCCATTTGAACATTATTGATAATCACATCAATTTGTAAAAATGACAAAACTTACAAATAAACATTATATGTATGATAATAATTAAAATAAACCTATACCTATTGTATAGATAATTCAAGAAGGTTGTGATAATTATTTCCCTACTACTCATTTGAAGATTTCACATAAAAATTTTTTTTCACTTGCAATAGAAACAAAGAAGCATGAAATTTGTTGTACTAGGTTGTGTAGAAAACATGATTGTGGCTATAATACATAACATACTAAAATATGGGTCATAAATTATTTTCCCATATTTTTATTCAATGCCAAAGCCATAACCTTCAAGTTCTTTTGAGCCTTATGAAATAGTACTTTTGGAAAAAAAAATCATAGTTGTAGAAGTGTATTCTAATGCATAATTTTTAGCTCCCAATTGTATCAAATATTACAAAAAAAGCATGGTGGTGAGCTCATTTTTCACATAATACAACCCCCAATAAATCTAGAAGTTGTAGGAACAATATAAATGACCAAGTTGGGAACATATATGGAGACTAAACGAGATTTGCAAAGGATTGAGGATCCACAAGCAAACAATTTGAGAATAAGAAACAACCGGAATCCTTATTCTTAAGATATTTATCCCTTAAGATAGTAGCCCGATCTTTTTCATTTTCCAAGAGAAACCAACCCATTTTTGCCACTAGAGTTGTATTAAACAATTTTAATCTTATGATGCCTAACACACCTTCTTTCTTTGAGACACACACCTTCTCCCAATTAATGAGAGCCATTCTTTTCCTTTCCTCCACTCTAGACCATAAAAATATTCTTTGAATTGTTTCAATTCTTTCCACAATATAGGCCAGTATATTAAACATTGAAAGATAATAGACATGAATATTCTGAAGGGAGGCCTTTAAAAGTTGAATTTTTCCCGCCAGGCTCAACAATTTACCCTTCCAACTAGCCAATTTTTTTTGAACTTTCTCCACAATATAGTTCCAATAGTTACTTTTGGTTTTTGAGAGAATAGAGGTAGACCAAGGTAAGCAGCAGGTAATTCCACTTATTTACACCCCAAAATCCTTATTACTTTATCTTTCACAAGTTGGCTAGTATTGAAAAAATAAATCTTTCTTTTTTGGTAATTTATACATTGTCCTAACAAATCAACATAGTTTTCCAAAATAGATTTCCATTATTTTTCTTCAACCACTGAGGCATCCCCCATTAGAATGGTATCATTAACAAATTGTTGATGTGAGGTCGGGGACAAGGAAGAAGCAACACAAAATCCCTTCAGGGATTTATTATTAAGTTGTTTTTGAATGTTGTGACCAAGAGCTTCTGCCACAATGACAAAGAGGTAAGGAGATAAGGGATCTCCCTATCTCAATCCTCTACTTAGAGATAAGAAACCATGGGAAATACCATTAACCAGAATCAAATACTTTGGGGTAGTAACACAGGGTTTTATCAAATTGAGAAATTTACCTTTAAAGACATTTTTTTCCAAAACAACAAATAAAAAATTCCAAGAAACCCTATCATAAGCTTTGGAGATGTCTAGTTTCAATACCATACTTGGCTTTTTACTGTAATCCATAGAGTGCAGGATCTCATGAGTGTAAATTGTAGCATTCAAAAAATTTCTTCCCTGAACAAAATCTTTTTGATTGATAGCAATAATTTTTCCTAACACCAACTTCAGTTTGTTGACAAAATTTTTGGAACAAATCTTATAAGTAGTGTTACATAGACTTATAATTCTATAATCATTCATTGAAGTAGCTTCATTTAATTCATGGACAAGGGCCAAAAAGGTGGTATTCATCTGATTCAAGATTCTACGTGATCTAAAAAAATATTTGACTGCAATTAAGAGGTTCATAGACACAATCTCCTAGTAGACTTGGAAGAAGCTGGGAAGAAATCCATCAGGTCCCACAGCTTTGAAAGCTCCAAAAGAGAAAACAACCTCCTTCACCTCTTCCAAAGTGACACACTTAGTTAATTCTTTCAGGTCTTCCTCTGTGATAACATTAGGTATAACTTGCAGGAATTCCCCCAAATCCATATTATCATCCTTTGAAGGCTCCAGGTAATTTGAAAAGAAGGAAATAGCCTCATTTGTTATTTCTTCTTCTTTTTCAATTTTAGTACCATTAGAAGTGGTGAGAGATTTTTTCTTGTTTCTTCCTCTGTGCTTCATAGTAGATTGGTGAAAAAACTTAGTATTCCTATCTCCTTCCTTAAGCCACTGAATTCTTGATTTATTTTTCCAGAAGATTTCCTTCTTAATTATTTTGTGACATTGGGCTCTAAGATCCCTTTCTATTATGTAGATCTCATCATTACAATTTTCAGCCTCTATTTGATCTTACACTTCCTTAATTTTGAAATTCAGATCCCTCTTTGTGGTAAAGATATTCCCAAAAGTGTATTTATTCCATCCTTAACCCTTTCCTTAATTATTTTTTAATTTCTTCATTAACCTAAACATTGGGGTGCCATCACAAGGAAGGTTCCAACATTCTTTGATTAGAGATTTAAATTTCAGCTGAAGGGACCACATGATTTCATACTTGAAGGGGTAAGGTTTTTTAATCACCCTATCATCCCAATCCAGAAGAAGAGCACTATGGTCAGAACTTGTTCTAGGAAAAGCAGTAAGAGAGACATTTTGTAAAATATTCTAGTTTGAGGAGATCAGGAATCTATCCAACTTCACTTGTATAAGTTGATTACCTTGTATTCTATTAGTCCAAGTAAAATGGGATCCCATAAGAATGTAGCAAGCCTTTGTGAATTTTTTCAAATTCGATGAGAAGAAGAAGCTCTGAGAAATTGGGAGTGGTGGTTACGCTTGTAAGTCTTTGAAGCCATTATGGAGGGACCTCGTGTTGGCCATAATGCACTATTTCATGCTTGAAGGTAGATTCTATGTTGTTTACAACTACCATTTCATGCTTTTGAATCATTTTAGGCACAAGGTGTTGGTCTCATTTCCTTTTTATTTGTTACTTTCTATGGAAAAGAGTATTGAAGATTGCCAAAAAAACCCTAAGAAGGTGATTTTGCATGAGGGTCTCATGAGTCTCTTGTTTAATCATATTAAGCTTAAGTTAATTTTGGTCTCCCCTAAAACTCCTGGTAAGAAGGCAGTTAAATATTTTGGTTATGATACTGGGGACTCTATCGTGGAATGGGAAGGTAGTTCTGAGGATGAAGATTCAAAGTAGGAGGAAATTCCAGTGGATGAAGGTGGGTTCGAGGAAGGGGAGGTTGAGTTGGAATAGTGGAACAAGGGCTATGAGATGGATGTGGAATTGCAAGAAACCATGGCTAAGTCTATGAGAAAGACTTTGAAGGGGAAATCAAAAGGCCTAAATAGAGAAAAAAAATTGGTTAAGAGGAAGATGGAGTTAGTTTATGAGTTGGCTCCTAGTTTGAGTGAGAAACCCTCGTTGTCTCCTAGAAAAGGTGGTGTGAAGGATAGCCCTCCTGGGAAGGGTGGTGAGAATCATTCTAATAATGAGGGTGTCGAGATTGCCTCTGTTGGGGATCCTATTCTCGAGAAGGTTGAAATCTCCCTTGCGACTAGTCTCAAGGTTCCTAAAGTTGAGGGTTTGTGTTAGAAAGCTCCTGATGGTGATGTCAATACTAGTTTAGATGAGTTTCTTAATGGGCCTAAACCTATGGAGGTGTAGGGGATTGAGTCGGTCAAGTTTTCTCAAGATTTTTCTCCTGTTGAGAGGGCTATGAAAATGGAGCGGTTGGAAGTGTTAGTTGATTTAGCTAATTTTCCTGATAAGGAGTGGATTAAGGTGGAAGTTGTGGAGGTCAAGGACTCCCTTGTTGAAGAGGATGAGGGGCAAAAACTAGAATGTTCAGATGCCCCTGATAACATTGATATGAATGATCTACCTCCTATCAATTGGGATGATGTGAATATGAATATGTTCTGCAAGATGGTCGAGGATGGGACACAAAATTTGTTGTCTCTGGTGAAGTGGTTGTTTTTATAGGTAAAGGAGCTCAATATTTAGATGAAAAATTGGCAGGTTATTTGTGTTGCTATGCTCTGAGGTAATTAGAAGGAATGGGATATAAAAGATAAAGTTAATACAATGAATGTAATGTTGGATAAGTTGGTTGTTGATGCAGATCACTTGGGGGTTTCTCATGAGGAGAGGATTTCCTCTTTGGAAATGATGGTCAATAAAATTTTAGAGGATATAATTTCTAGTATTGAGGATAGAATTGGAAAGATGTCAGAGGATTTGAAAACTATGGTTAATATCAACAATAACTCTTTAATGACCACCGCTAAGGGTCTTTTTGTTTTAAATGAGAAATCCCTGAATTGGATTGGTAAAACTCTTGACTTGGGTGATATGGAGAAAGTGATTGATGAGATCAACTACTCGAACTAGGGGGAGAAAGTTGAGGAGTCTGCTCCAGCGTTGGAGAAAGATGTGCAGGTTGGTGTCTTAGGACGAGGAGTAAGACTAAAAAGAGAGTTGGTGTTTCTATGGATGAGCTTAAAGATGTCATGGATATGCATGAGGAGGTCATTAAGGATAATATGGCCTCAGTGAATGTCTTGGATAAAATTTTGTAGCTGTCACTTTCCTTTTTGTTGGATTAGCAAGGTTGTTGATGTTTTTTGTTGTTGGTCTACTGACGGGTTCCTTATGTTTTATCTTTTGTCAGCTTTTTGGTTTTTTGGGTTGTTGGTCTTAGTTGCTTAGTTTCTCTTGTAGCTTTTCATCTTTGTAAAGGGTTTTGGGGGCCCTTCAAAACCTATTTTTCCTTATCAAAAACATATTAGTATTTTGCGTGTTCATTTTAGCTGAGTTTATTTTGTTGTGTTGTTTTCATTGTGTTCATTTGAGTGCATTCGTAGAGTTTATTTTGTGAGTTTGAGAGCAGATTGTTGAGTGACTGAGAGCATCATTATAGTATGATTGGTGAGTTTGGAGTATTGCTTGAGTGAGGAGAAGTTGATTGTGGAGTTGAGAACATAGGAGGTAACAAGGAGAGTGTTTGGCTTTTGAGCATAGTGTTGCAAGTTTTCGTTGGGAGTTATATTTTCCAGGCATGCTTTAGATATTTTTAACTCTTTCTCTTTCCAATTTTGGTACTCTGATTTGTTATTGGTTGCAAGTTTGGATTCAATCATTGTTTTCTTATTATAGCTTTTGAATAGGGCTTATGCATATAGCTAGAATATATACAAGTTGGCTTAAGGAATATTATTAGCATGATATATATAGCTACCATGATTGGTGTAGTAAAGTGAAGCTAATGAGGGTATTATGATAATATATAAGATATTGTATGATGCATATAATGCTTCCATAAGTTATGCTATTAGAAATAAAAAGGATTGATGTCATGATAGAAGTAATGTCATCATTGATGTTATGAATACCTATGTTGGTAGTTTAACCATTGATGGAGAACTTACATTTTTGAACTTTTTATAAGCCTTGGAAGTAGGAGATTAGTTTATTCCCTAGGGTTAGGGTATACACTTGAATGTGATTATATTGATATTCAATAATAGGGATGACAAACATATTAGAGATATATGTGTTATAATTACCTTTTTAAATGATATGATCATATACTTGACCATGAGTCTATATTCACGGTATTTTAATATTAAAGAAGTGGAATTTATGCCTCGACAAATCCAAGCCATAATGCAAGGAGACTTTAAGCTGTAGAAGCACAAACTCCTCTCAATTAGAAAATGTTCTCCAAATTGAATATCAACTTATCATACATTTTAAAATGTTAATATATGTGCCATATTGAGGAAAAGGATATATGATTGTTTATGAACATACAAACATAGGTACCTTATATAAATGATGCAAATGATAACTTGGAAAGAACCATGATGAAATTGAAGATTAGTTGAAAGGTTCTTAGTTGAATTTTCTAGAAGATAAATAGCTTATTATGTTGACTTGCTATTATTGGATATTACTATGACCACAAAATTTTATATGTTATTTAATGTTAAAGATAACTAGATAGGTTATGGCATCCTAAAAGGACTGAGCCATACTAGATAAGACAACAAAGAGTCTGGAAATCAATACAAAGAAGTAATCTTGTTGAATCAAGTTTGAATTTGAATTATTATTCATATCGACATATTGACAATGCTAAGTAAATATTTCTAAAATTTAGATAGTAATTATTGAAAATCTTATTGAATCACAAAATAGATGATTTGACTATCTTTTGTGAAATGACTATCTAATTATATAAAGTAATTCAAAAACAATTAAGTAATTAAATAATAATGCATGATAACATACTTATGAGCTAGAATGCTTAGTGAAAGGGAATACAATACCTGTTGTGAAGACAAGGTAGATGATCATCCAAGAAATGAGTTCCTGAGAAAGCATTGATAGTTAGAGAGCTGATAGGATCCCATTACTAATCCATAAATAACATATAAATTTGTATTCAAAATCCTTAAATAATTAAATAAAGGAACCTTTTGTATAATTAGGTATAAAAAGGAGTTAGTTGCTAGATATTACCATTATGTAGAGTATTATGTTCTTATTGAATAGTATTAGAGGTATCCATTGAAAGAGAATTAGGATATTGACCCCTCAAAATGGAATAGTATATTTCAGACTATTTTTAATATATTATTTAACTATGCAAGTAGTTCAATAACATAATTTATGAAATAGAAATAATATTATTTAATGATATCTAAACCATTTATAATGAATGATGAAATGAAATAATGAAAATTATTAAGAAATAAAGTAATTAAAAAACAATTAATATAACTATAACTAAAGTAATTCAAAAACAATTAAGAAATCATCCAAGAAATGAGTTCCTTTGTGAAATGACTATCTTTTATATAAAGTAATTCAAAAATAATTAAATATTTGGGTGAAAATTTTAAAATAAGAGATTTTGGTTTTTGGCTTTTATCAAAACCAACTGATGTTAATATAATTTTAAAGCCATTAATTTATTTTAAGCCTCCTTAACTATCATGTAACGGGCTTCTAAAATTGTTTTGACATAGATAGTCAAAACAATTAATATAACTATTCCTTTAATATCTAGCAACTAACTCCTTTGTGAATACGTTCCTTTGTGAAATGACTATCTTTTATATAAAGTAATTCAAAAACAATTAAATATTTGGGTGAAAATTTAAAAATAAGAGATTTCAAACTGTTCAAAAAAATTCATGTATTGAAATTACTTTCAAAACAATTGATGTATTGAAATTACTTTCAAAACAATTGATGTATTGAAATTACTTTCAAAACAATTGATGTATTGAAATTACTTTCAAAACAATTGATGTATTGAAATTACTTTCAAAACAATTCAGAACAAAAGTAATACAAATTAGTTATATTAATTACAATTGTTTTAACTATCATGTAACTGGTTTCTAAAATTTTAAAATGATGAAAATCCTCATTTATAAGGATTATTATATTTAAGAGAATTAAATCTTATTTAAAGATTTATGTATACAGAGGGATTTTCCTTTTCATGAAGAGTGGGAAGGAAAGAGGATTTTTAAGGCATGGATTAAGAGATAAAATCCCACTAAATCCTCATTATTTTTTTTATTTTTATTTTTAAACCATACCATTTTTTTTCTAATAATTATGGTTTAATCCTTATTTATGCCAACTCACTACTCCTACCACGTCACATGCCATGTGTCCCGCCAAGTGTCAAGTTTTGGTGATGCCATGTCATCATTTTGACCAAAAATTTGACTGCCCATAATTCCTTCATACAGATTCCAATTTGCACGAAATGAACACTATTGGAAAGCTCTTGACGAGCTCTTTGCATTGATGTCAACTTTGAAAACTTTTGATGATGTTGAACTTTTACCTTTTTCTAGTCTGAGCCCCTGAGTTGACGAACGTTTGACCAAGCATAACTTGAGCTTCGTAGCTCCATTTGACTCCGTTCAAATTGGGTTGGAGTCAAGATTCTGAGCTCTTCCTGGTGATGTCAATTCTGGAGGCAAATGAGAAACTTCAAATTTTGACGAAGATCCTCCAGATCAATCAAATATTTTAAAATAATTTCCTCAAGTGACTTATCTTTTGAATATGCTACACAAACCACTCTGAACAAGTCCAGTGTTCCAAAAATTGACTGACTATTGTTAGTAAATTCTAAAAATAGTAAGTTACCATCCATAGCTCAATTGGAGAGAAAATGGTGTCGCACCATGACTCACTATAGATAGTGAACCAACTGCCCCTGCTAAGAATGGAAAGTCTCAGCTAACCCTAACTACCTTACTATTTTTAGAAGGTCCCAAAAATAGTAAAATGATCCCTAAAACCTAAGCTAGAGAGAGACCGAGACGCTCAAGAAGGATCACCAAAGGTTCAAGCACATAACCAGATGATCCTTACAAAGATTTCTTGTCCTCAAGCAATGCTAGTGAGCCTTGCAATCCACATCAAAAAGCATGCCAAAACCTGAAATAATCTTGGGGTCCGAAATAAGTCTAGGTGGTCTATAGCTCCAATTTCCTTGTAAGGCATCAACACACGAAACCTCTTGAAAGCCTCCGACAAGAAGAATGTTGAAACACCACCAAAACTCGATCCACTCCTCGAAAATAGGTCTCCCAAAAGTACCAAATAGAGGTGCCACCAAAGTAAACTCGAGAATATCCACATTGGCTCTCACATCCCAAATGACATCTATTGTAAAACCCAATGTGAATCCCAGAACCCCAATGAATCTCAAAAAAGAACCACCATGCTGAGGTTGTGTCATACCGAACATCACTGTCAACCCCAAGCACCCAGACTGTACTCTCCCATCCCAAACTGCTGCAAACAGTGAACCATTGACCACAACAAAATAGGCGCACACCATGAACTAAAGTCAGCATCACTCACCATAGTGGAGGTAGATAATGGGAGTATAGAATCTGGAAAGGTACCCACTATCAGCTTCCTAAAGTCAAAATCAATCATCTCATCGAGCGAAGTCTATATAACCAACCCAAGAAAACGTGGGTAACAATAATTAATCCATGATCCCATTGGATACATTGGATAAGGATACATGATATCAGCTGAAGAGTCATCCCCAAGTACCAAATCATCTCTGACACCCAAGCTAAACCTGGTACAACTCGGTTGTTGAACACTGATTGGAATCATATGTAGACTGATCAGAACATGTACTTGAGGCCCAAAGTTGGTAGTAGTCCCACTAGTCCATTCTTGAATCAACACTTCACTTCTTGAAGCTACACCTGGATCCCATACCCTTCTTTTTTCATCCAATGCAGTGCAACAATTAGGAGAAATTTCATCTTCTAGCTCAAAAAGTGGGTTGTCATATACCCTATTAGCTCCTATCTCAAATAAGGGATTATCAAAAAGCAACTACTGATCACCCTCAAGAGCTAATTGTGTATCCAATTCAGCAAGGCTGCTAGGCCATGCTCATGTTCAGCTAAAAGCAGAGAAAAACCTAATTTATTCTTTGTAACAGGATCAAAACCCAAGTCATCATTAACACCATAAACTATGCTTGATTGCTAAAATGAATTTGCAGCAGCTCCATAATCAAAAGTAAATTCATCTTGGGCATGTTGGCTCTTTGTTGAATTGTAGTTACATCTCATCAAGTTTCCAAGTATCAAGAAGTGGTTTGTTTTGTTCTCAGAGTGAGTCATGTGATGTAGTCCCTTCAAATGAATCTTTCATCAACACATCAAATTCATATCAATGCATCTATCTCCAATCATCAACTATCCCTGAGAAATCAAACGCAATCCCCCTTTTTCAATAATGTAGCAATCATCTTGAGTTGCTATTTTGAAGGCCTCAACCTGATTACTTCCAATCAAACAATCTCCCAGGAGTGGGTTATTATTCTCAAAGTTCCCAAACACGTAACTGGTGTTTACAAGAACTCTGGACAGCTC
Source organism: Sequoia sempervirens (assembly GCA_007258455.2). Lineage (NCBI taxonomy): Eukaryota > Viridiplantae > Streptophyta > Pinopsida > Cupressales > Cupressaceae > Sequoia > Sequoia sempervirens. The sequence goes on along the minus strand of VDFB02000007.1, from coordinate 9,425,756 downwards.
CAAAGAAGTGTTAAAGGTTGTTGCCTTGTCTTTCCCTTTTTCTTTGTTGGAATTTGCATGTGGTCCACTTTGTGATAGTCCTCTCAAAACCACGTTCTTACCTTCTGATTTGAATTTAAGCTCTAATGTCTAAAAGTTCAAGGTAAATTCCCCCAAATAACACAACCATTGAATGCCCTTCACTACATCTATGTCTCCAATGTTAACCACGTAGAAGTCCTCCTTAATTTCATGCCCTCCCAATAGAATGCTCAACTGGGGAACCATCTTGTTACACTGAATAGTGAAGCCATTGGCTACATAACCTTGAACCCACCAACCTCCTATGTCTGGAGTCCTCTTTGAACCACTAAAACATCATTGATGAAGTTATGAGTAGCTTTTGTATTGATCAAGGCTAACATTCGTTGCCCCCAAATGTGCAATGACTGATGCTCATGAAAGCTATGAAGTTGGGAAAATGTCCCATCATGGTCCAACCCCTTATCATTCCCTTTCGATGTGTTTTCCCCCTCCATTTCATTAGAATCAGCTTGCTGGTCTAATTTTTTTGATTCACTTTCTTCACTTGATTGGTACTCTATTAACAATGCCTTTGCCTTGACAACAAATTTGTGGCCCTGTGAATAAGGTTATCTACATGTGAAAAATAATCCTTTCTTTTGCAGTTCATTCAAAGTCTTAGTGTCTAACCTTGTGTAGTTTATCTTAGGCTACTCCTACTCTTTGGTGTCAATTTTCTTTTTCCTTTTCCTTGTTGGGTTGTAGGTCCTTTGACTGAAATTTATTTTTAAATGTTGAAGTCTCCATGTCCCTAGCCTTTTTAATGGCTTCTTGAAGTATAGGAGGGTTAAATGCCTTAATCCAACCTCTCAAAGGGTCTGATAATCCATTTATGAACAACACAACCAACATCCTCTCAGAGATATCAATCACAAGTACATATAACTTTTGAAAATATGATATATATTAGTCCACATAACCCCATTGTTTGAGTTGAGCCAACTCCTTAAAATGCAGCTCGGGATCCTTTTTATCAAATATGTCAATCATCCTTTCAGTAAACTCCCTGTAAGAGGTGATTTGAGTATGCCCTAGAGTTATCATTTCATTGTACCACCACTCATGAGCCACACCATCCAAGTGAAGAGATGCATATTGAATTGACTCAAGCTCCAACATAGGATTCAATGTAAAATAGGTGTCTAATTTTTGCACCCATGCCCTCGCTGTCATCTTTCCAGACCCATTGAAATAAGGAAGTGTGAGCTTCCCTACTTTCTTTCCTAGTTCATATTGTTGTTCTCTATTCCCCCTGTGGTTAGAGTGTCTCATCCTCAAGTCAATATAGTCTCGTAGTGAAATATCCATATGAAAGCCAGGTCCTGCATCCATCCAATCCTATCTAAATTGATCCTACTGTTCCAATAATGTAAGTTCGGGGTTTGTTGGAGCTTCTATCCTCTATGGGAAGTTAGGCATGAGAGGTCTTGCTAGAGCTTGTTGGTTTCTAACTCCTTGTTGTCCTATCCTATTACCATTACCCAATTGATCCATTCTTTTCACCAAATCAACCAACCTGTTATTAGTGTCCTATTGTTGTCACCATTCTAACCGAAGGTTCCTCATTCCTGTTATTTAATTCATTCCATTACCATTTCCATCCATGTCTCCCATATTTCCTGTGTTAGAAGACCCACTGGATGAAGATTCTAATTGTTTCTCTTCTTCTGAAGATGGCCAGTGTTCCCAAAAACTCTCCTCTCTTCTTCTTCTCCTTTCTAAATATCTCTTTTCTCTATCACTTTGGCTCATAGAAAACTAAACCCACTGGATGACATGCAAGTTCTAGCTCTGACACCATTGTAATAAACTTCCCCTGTTTGATAACTATTTGTAATCAAGGGATTTCTAAGGATTTGGAGAGTTAGCAATAAACAATAAACAATAAACGAAACCCAAAGATTTTACGAAACACAAAGGAAGTAGACGAAAGAACAATTATACCTGATTGTTGATACCTCCATGATTCCCTTTTGTAATACCTTCTTGCTTGCTGGAGAATGTTGCCCTCAGATTCGTCTTTTGAGCAATCTAAAATGCCTAAGCCCTACAACAAGATTTGAAGGATTTGATATGCCTAAATGACCATGTCTACAAACCAATGCCTATGTCTAAAATAATGCCAAAATTAAAATACTAAGATTGCCTATGACCATGAACATGAGAGTAAATAAATGCCTATAGTAATTACGCCAAATGTGTGTCCCCAAAAATGAGAAGAAGATGGCATTTTATAGAAAAGGCCATTTCGAACGGACGAACGAGATAAATCAATGACAAGAACCTAAAATGAACGATCCAGATTAAACCTGAGAATCCCTAATTAGGGTTAGGGCACAATCCTTAATCAAACGGTCAGAATAAAATCGGATCGACGGTGGAGAATAAATGAGACAAATTAATTAGAAAATAATGATTTTCGAAAAATCAAGAAGATAAGACTGCCTGATTTGCAAGATTCGAAAAATCAAAGAGATAAGATGTGAACTGAAGATAAGATTTGGAAAATCAAGAATCTGCCCTATTACTTGGTTTTTGGAAGAATAATATCTTTTCGAATTTAATTAATTCAAAATGATAATTATGTGTGACAAGTAAATAATCTTTTTCAGATTATTTACTAAAAAGAGTGAAGGTTAATAAAATGGAATCATTTTAAATGTTTTCATTTATTTAAAATGAGAGAAAAGTGAAATTAGTAATTAAATAATTAAAAATAATTATTTAATTTAGAAGATAAGACTGAATAATTAAATAAATTAATAAATTTATTTAATTGTGACAATTAGTGACATATCAAATAAATAAATGAAATTCATTTATTTAATAATCAAGAAGAATTAAATGCAGAAAGATAATTAAATAAATTAAGAAATTTATTTAATTAAGGGAGGACTTAGACAATTAATGACGTATTTAATAAATAAATGAAATTTATTTGTTTAATAATCATGAAGAATAAAAGGACATGAATTAATTAAATAATTATGAATTATTTAATCAATAGTCGAATGGGGACCAAGGACATAATTAAATGTATTAATTATACTAGGGCGAAAGTGGTAAAAATGAAGCTTGCAGTCCTAGGTCATTTTTAGGTGTCTACACTATTGTTTGAGAGTTTAAAGGTGTTTTCTTGCAATGTTTGAAAGGGATTTTAACATATGCATGTGATAAATCATTGATGAACATAACATATAATATATAACTTGAAAGATACTGTTGAATCAACACCTTTTTTAAACTAGAACAATCTGATTTTAAGATACAAATATTGCAGTCATGAAAGAGCATTTATAGACTTAGTTTTAGAACATTTTCAGACCTGGAAATTGTTTTAGAACATTTTCAGACCTGGAAATTGTAACAACAACAATATGTAAGAATTTTGAAGTTGCACACAATCACAAGAAAGGTTTCTTTCAACTCCAAGGTTGATTGGCTCCCAACGTAGCTGGTGAAACCATTGTTTCCAACCACCAACACCACACAACAAACAAATTTTAAATTGCAAACCCTAGCTCCAAAGGTCGTACCAGCAAGAGGGGCGATGTCCTCTAATAATATGTCTCCAAAAAATTAAAAATTATGCTTAATAAGGTCGCCCTTGATGGAGGAAAAGATAAGTCAAGCACCCGTAATGAAATCCTTCATCATTTTTTACTTGTGAGCAAAAATATGAGTTCCTAGGCACAAAAAGGAAGTTCCTGAAATTGCTTGAAATCACACCAAGTTGTAAAGAAATTCACTCCACACCAAAGTCAACAATCACACACTCCAAAACCACTAAAATTCAATCAAAAATATTGATAAATATTCCTCATTTAAACCCAGCTGTGATCTCTATGTGAAATCACCCAACACAAGTTTGAACAAGTCTCTCACTACCGAGACAAGTCTTAGAATCAGAGGGGCTATGTCCTCAATTCTATGCTTCAATACCTTGGCAACACACCAACAAAATTTCCCTGTAAAAACTCAAACTCCAACATGCCGAAAGAAGAGTCTCGAAAAGTCTTTTATTTTTCTCTTGAGTTTGGGTGCCCAAAAGCCTTAAAACCCACGTCTCATTTGAAATCCTTTTAATTTGAAATTAAATTTTATTACTTTCTCTCCTTAGTCAAGATGCCTTAGGTGAAGTTGAAATATTTTAGAATTAAAAACAACTTCAAGTTGTTAAACTAGGCACCAAAGGTCACTTTTAATAATGACCCCCCTTATGTCCCCCTTTAAATTTAAAATATAAAGTCACTTTATAAATCACACATTTCAAGCCAATAATCAAATATTTTAAAATAATTTCCTCAAGTGACTTATCTTTTGAATATATTGCATAGACCAGTCTGACCAAGTCCAGTGTTCCAAAAATTGACTTACTATTTTTAGTAAGTACTAAAAATAATAAGTTACTGTCCAAAGCTCAACTGGAGAGAAACTAACGTCTTACCATGGCTCACTGTAGATAGTGAACATCCAATTTCTGTATTGCCTAACTTTCTTACTAGTTTTAGAAAGTCCCAAAAATAGTAAAATGGTCCTTGAAACCTGAGCCAGAGAGAGATCGAGACACTCGAGAAGGCTCACCAAAGGCTGAAGCATAGAACCAGACCCTTGCTAAAAATAACACTTACTAAAAATAGTAAGTGTTCCCAAATCAACCCTAACTGAAAGAGGGTGTTGTAAAAAAGGGACATTACATTAGTGAAATGTCTCTTATCCTTTTTGTGCATAAAATGCTTTGGACTAAATTTTTGCTTTAGGGATAGCCCACTCCATACTTCTTGGTTTTTTCATGGAATCTTGCAAAGTTGGTAGGTCAAATGCCTTAATCCATCCCTTGAGTGGCTCCATTAAACCTTCACTGAATAGGACCACTAACCTCCTCTTTGAAATATCTGTAACCATCATTGAAAGCCTCTAAAATTCTGCTATGTATGCCCCTACCATGCCATACTGCTTGAGTTGGGCCAGCTCTCTAAAATGAACCTCGGGGTCTTTTTTGTCAAACCTCTCAATGAGTCTAGTGGTAAAATCATCATACGTAGTGATTGATCAATGACTCAATGTAACTAGGCCATGGTACCACCACTCATGTGCTACCCCATCCAAATGTAACGTGGAAAATTTAAATGCCTCCTTCTTTGTCATAGGTCTAAGGGTTAGATAATTGTCAAGCTTTTGTATCCAAGCCCTAGTTGTGCAACTATCACTCCCATCAAAGTGTGCAAGTGTAACCTTGCTAATGGCATGTTGTAATTGTTGTTCCTCTTTGATCATATCTATTTCCATTTCCACTCCTCTTTCTCTTTTGGTCCAAGAATTCATTGTAGGATAAGCTCAACTTAATGGATTCATGAAGAGTGTCATACTCAATGTATCCATGCCTTAGGTTTCCCACAGATGGCATAGAAGCATCAGGATCAGGTTGAGGTGCCTCCTCAGATAAGAAAGTGGGCCAAAAAGGCTTGGAAGAGATGTAAGAATTACTTGTAGTTCATTGTCCCCCATTACCACTCTGCTGATTTGAAGCACTATGTTCTTCTATATTCCCTATATTACCTTGTGGATTGTGTTCATTAGTTTGCAGCACTACATTTTTCCCAATCTTTCCCAACATTTGAGACATCATATCCATCATCATGTCAAATTTCCTCTCCATCCTAGTTCCAGGACTCAATGTTCTTGCTCTCCCTTTTCCTCTATCATGACAATCGCCTATCATTCTCTCCTCACCATCTTGTTGATCTCACTATATTTTTGTATCCTGAGAAGACTCCCAATGAGCCTTAAGAACACTTGATAATGTTTGACCTTCCAAAATAGGTGGAGTCTACCAATGACCTTTTCTAATCTCCCTCTGTATATACCTATGTTCTCTTGCGCTCATAGAATGAAAGTATTGTTTTCAAATTTTTTCACAAGATGTCAGAAAGTATTTAGCTCTAATACCATTGTAACATACACCCATGATTTTTATTTCTTTTCAAGCCCCTGTTACTGGTTTGCTTGGTTTAATGTTTTTTGTGTTTGTTTTTTAATGTGTTTCAGATGCTTACAATATAGAGAAGATTGCAAGGGCAATAATACAAGAAACTAAAGTTTTTTCAATTGAAATGGCAAAGAACAACGTAGCTTTTCATTTTCTGTTTATATGAGAATAATACAAGTTATGTATCAGACTTGGTAAAGTTGTTACAACAACAATGAATCCTCCAAAAATGGCACCGAGCTTCACCAACTTTAGTCTCCAAAAACACCAAGTTTTTCCAGTGCCTAGTGTTACATCCCCTTTAACTTGAACATGTTTATGGAAATGAAATTATGGTCATTATGCTAGTTGTAAGTAACTGCTTTTCATGAGAATGTGAAATTGAATATAGAATAATTGATTTATATGTCATAACTACAAATGTGAATGATTTTATTTTATATGTGAAAATGTATGTGATGATGAGTTTTTATATATATATACATATGTCAAGAATGGTCTAACCCTAGTCTTTTTGTCAAGTGGTTGCAGGATCGTCAACACTCGAGGGAAAGGGAAATATCATTAGGGAGAGGTTGTGGTTAACAAGGATAAAAAATTATCACCCAACCATGAGTCGATGTAAGATGTTTGTGTTTAAATCATAACCTTGGCCAAATCTCTTTTAATAAATTAAATGCTAAGCAACTCAACTTAAATTATTTACCAACCTTTTCCTTTTGGAGTCGTGGAATTAACTCATAGAGTACACCTTAGGAGTTTGTAAATGTTTTTAAAATATTAAATAGATAACAATATTTGTAACCTTAAGTGCATCGCTTTTAATATAAAAATTAATTAAATAAAAGTTGGGAGTAATTAGTGGAATTGAAAGGTAGTAGCTTCCTTGCCAACTTCCCATTGTGCCTTCTGGGAGAAACGGCCAAGAGGGTAGCAATGCAGCCACGGGCTCTTGAAGTCTTGAATGGAGGTTTCATAGAGGATTCTCTTTATTATCGAGGGAACACATTTTCTTTCATTCTTCTCACTTCCTTTATTTTGGCTTGATTTTCTGCATTCACTATTGGATTTCATTGTGAATCTTACTCATTCTTTTCTGAGACACCATTCATTTGGTTTTGGCATCATACTTGTTTCCGCACATAACTTGTTGACATTTTCCATTATTCTTCCTATTCTCCCTTTGTTATAGATTAATTTATGGCAGTGGCGATCTTGGTCTTTTTTTGCTGAGCATAGGTGAAAAACGTGGTTGGATTCCAAGTCTTCAGTTCCTTTCATTTGGAGAATCCAGTGCAGAAGGCCCCCAAGTTTTTGAATTACACAATCAGGCACGTAAAAGAGATTTCAATTTTTTTTAACCTAGCTTCGATAGAATAGAATTGATCAAATATTTATCAGGCATTGGGTGTAATATCAATGAAATTCTTAACCAACTAGAAGCTTAATAGAATTTGTTTCTTAGTAGAACCCTTCATAAATTGAAATGTATTGTAAACAATCTTGCTTCGAATCTCTCCATCTACTCTTCTTTGAAAAACTGAATGTTAGTCAAGTTGCTTTTGAATTGTTTTGCGCTCTGTTACATCCATGCCAGAGTCAAAACTCTCTCTCCCTCTCTATAATTTGTTCTTAAATTATCTAAGTTGAAACATATATATTAATTTTCTTAAACTAATGAAACATACTCATTTTTCTTGGAGTTCAAATCTGATCAAACCATGCCGAAATATTTTGGCTAGACGTAGAAATAAGTCCAAACTGAGAGTAATCCTTAGCAAAGTTAGTTTAAGTGCTCTTTCCTTTAGCTTGCAAGAAAGAACATATTGCTTATGATTAATATGAAAGGAAATTTTAGTTTGAGCCACTTAACCTCTTTTTCATCTCTGTAAATCTGAAAAGAACTTCACCTAATTGAAAACATATGTTGTAAGTGTTACCATTTTTTTGCTACAGCTCAAATGGTGGAGCTGACTAAATACTGATATATTTTAAAAGTGAAAATGCAGTTTATTTTTGCATATGCTAGGTGTTGATTGCATCTTATTTATCATTTTATAAGTTTCAATTATGCATTGAAATAAGGAAACAAAATTTCAAGAATTGGTTTTCAGTGTTTCACAATCAAATGGAGTACAAGATTGAGCATTCAACAACAAAGCATTTCAATTGCTTTCTTTTATTTCATAAAGTGATTCATATTTACAACATTTCATTTGATTACAAGAATTCAAAGGGTGATACATTCAAATGATGGTACAATATTGCATTATAAATGCATTTTCTTTTCAAAATGAAAAGCAGAAAGAATGAAATCAAATATCCACACAAGCTGTGGTTTTAGCCATTCCATTCATGACAAGAAAGGAAATATACAACTGAAAGAGAAAGTGACAAGTAACATGGGACATATCTGTCATTTCCTGAGTCGATCTTCAGTTGATGCTTTGTAGCTTGCTCCATCCTGCTTCTGCTCCTAAATGTGCTTGCAAAAGATTAAGAAGGGTGTCAATTAAGAGCTCGGGATATGAACTATACTACATGCCATACTAACAGATATATATTTCAATCCTTGCAATGCATAGAACCAGCTAAAGAAAAGTGCATAAGCATGAGATGAAAGAGAGACATCAACATTATCATTTATTGTTTTTTATGCTAACGTTGTTTGTTTCCTTGTGCAGGTATAGGGAAAATAAAGAAGTTAATTATTTTCTAAAGACCAAGCATGTGGGAAAAAACGGGCTCCCACAAGGGTAGAGCTCGCCATGCTACCCCACATACATTACAGGTGGGGCTAAGTATTAAAGTGTTATGCAACCGAAAGAGTAAAAGAGAGTTCATTTGTCAAGCCATCAAACCAACTGTCCACTCATAACAAACAAAGGTGCTTTCTGAAGGCTACAGGTGGACAGTTAATTTAATCGAGCTCAATTGATTCAACTGATTGCAAATCTCAACATTGCTGCCATAGTATTTTTTTTCATCATATTCATGATATTTTGTAAAGTGCAACAGTGTTCATGCTCATGACACTAATAGTGAACAGGCATACACAATGCCTCGTTAACAAAGAGAACTGTTTGATATGAGCAAATAATATAAGAGTATATTTTCATTCATGAAAGGAACTGTGCTTATGAAAAGTTTATATAATGAAGACATAAGAAGAAGGTTTCAAGCTTTTGTCAGAGTGAAGGATTACGAGAATCTACACAGCAAGACAGTCAGCTTCATTTTTATTGAGAATGCAATGTTACTTCAAGTAAATTTTTGCATCACTGTTTTAAAAAGTAGACCATTAAAATGAGAGATTCATCATTCAAGTATATTTCAGGGAATTGCAATTATCAGACATACGAATGCGAACAGGTTTTCAGAGATTTAAATACATGAAAGACATCTTCAAAATGAGTAAAATATGTCAAAGAACATGATATGAATGAAGGTTTGGAGTGCATCCCTGAAGAATGTAGCTGTGAGTGCATGAGAGACTAAAGCAAACAAATAGTCTACAGATTTAAAGTAAAAGGATTTCTGTGTGAAAGGAGGGTTCGAAACAACATTCAAATGACACTACAAAATGTAATCGAAGTGCAGATATATGAAGGCTTCTGGAAAATATTTAGTTTTATCATATTATGGTCTACTCGTGTTAAGAAATAGCACAGTTTTTTTCTAAGTTTCCAAATACCCATATGTTGAAAATTGAGGAATTTCTGAATGTAACAAAAGCCATGATGCAACAAGCCATAAATTTGAATGCATGATAAAATACAACTTTGTTTTTTTTTTTAGAATACCCACATTGGGGTTTTGAATTAAAATACAAATATTACAACTTGTAGTGACACCCATGAGAGGGTCTTTAAAGAAATAACATAAAGTAATGCAAGGTAATGGTGGTCGAGCTCTAGACAAAGAGACGTGGTTTCTTTCAAATTCCCAGAATACCCACATTGGGGTTTGTTTTAGAATATAGATTTCTTCATTTTTACAAGAACCCATGTGGGGTCTTTTACAAAATTTGAACAAAGAACGGGTATTATGCAAGTTTTTATGAGGGAAATTCATCAGAAGCATTCAAAGCAAGCAACCTGTCATAGTTTCACATGAATACAAAAAGAAAAAGAAATCATGGTGAGTCATGTTCAATAAACACATATTTCCTCAAAATATAGTTTACCCACATGGGGTTTTCTATAGGTGAGGTTTCATCAAAACAAGCTTTATACAGTGCTCTCTTTGTGGAAGCCTGAATATAACAGAAAATGCATCCATATAAGTAATATCATTTACCCATGTTAGGGTTTTTATCAGAAACAACAGAAAGTAGAGAGAAAATCATCACGGGTCGAGCCCAGAAGGCTCCAGAATGTCCTTCAAGAATACACATGGCCGTGGCATGGAGTGGAGTTTTGGCTCATAAACAACAAGTAATATTTTTTTTTTAAAGATTACAATCAGAGCTTAAATCAGATGTGATATGGAGAAGTTCCTTCACAAGGAGTCATTAGAAAAGCATGCCAAGTTTGCAGCCTGTCAAGTCTTCAAGCATTTGTGAAGCCTTGTAAGATATAAAAACAATAGGGAGAACATAAAACTTACCATTTCATGACTGTTGAAAACTGGAGGTCACGACCAGAGCTCTAAACAACTTTCAAAATCCAAACAAACGCCCAGTTCGAGCTTATACATGGTGGCCATTGGGTTGAAGGAATACAAAAAAATATATATATATCAGAAATTGTGATATAGCCATGGCCTTATGGCCTTTTTTCCTTCCAAAAACACAGTGGAAAAGCCACAATAATGTCTAAAATAAGCTTACTCTGAGTTCTGGAGGTTGAGTATGAAAAAGAAAGATCAATTGAAGGCTTGAATGGAGGTTTCCATCTGAAACCCTAGCCCATACTTGGCAGCAGCTGTAGAGCCACTCATTCCAAAAGTCTTCACTTCAAAATGCAAAAAAATTGGGTTTTCTTTGTTTTGTCTTAGGGTTTCCCAAAGACCTAAGTCGGCCAAGGGAATTTTTCCCTTAATTTTTTTTAAATTTCAAGCCAAATTAATACCATGGTGGCCGATTAGGGCTTGCTTTTATTTTATATAAGCCTTAGATTGTTTTCATTGATTTTAAGAAATCAATTTAATATCCATGCATATCATTCATTTTGATTGATTTTTTAGAAATCAATTATTGATTGAGGAATTGATTTAAGGGGAAAGAAATGATAAAAGATATTCATTATATATTTTATGATTTTTTAGAAATCAATTGGAGAGATAAGTGATATAAAGGAGATATTCATGTGTTTTATGATTTTTTTTTGAGAAAACTAATTATTGTAATTGGAGAGACAAGGTTATGTTTTTTGCAAAGATTTTCAAAAATATTTAGTTGCAAAAATTAGTCAAATTATGAAATTCTGCATATCATGTAAAGCAGGATTAAAGCGGTGCTTTTATAAATCGCTTTATTCTTTGCTATTTTTAGCAGATTTTTGAGAGGGACTGTCTTGGTCAGATTTGAGATGCTTGTTGGATGGATTAAGTGTTTTATTTTCTTTTAAATCAGATTTAGCCTATTTTTAGGAGTTGAACAGTATGAACATGGAAACAATGAGTTTTTTTTCTTTTGTGTAGACTTTTGAGACAAGTTTTGATACCTTTTCCTTGAGCTTTCTTGGTGAGCTTGGATTAGGGTTTTTGGAGGTATTCATCTTGAAGAAGATTTAGCTTTCTTCTTCTTGGGAGTTCAGATTCTAGTTTCTTTCTCTTACACATTTTTGAGCTTGTAAACTTCTTTGTACTCAGGTTTTGAGAGTTTCACTCCATCTAATAAAAAGCAGCATTCCTATCTCCAATTTTTGTCTCAACTTGTAGTTTTAGTATGATGTTTATATTGTGATTCTGTTTACAGATCCTCTTTATGTCCTATTATTGCAGATCATCGATGCAAAAAGTTCATTTGTTGCAGGTTGCATGCTGTTTTTAAATCTAAACCTTCATGCAAATCAATTTTGCACTGGTGTTCATGAGAGATTGTGAATTCATTGTTGTTTTTCTGAAGACTGTTGTGGGTGAAATATCAAAGTCATTATTTAGTTTGAGGATCATTATAAGTCATAGGTTTTAATTTTAGTTATTTTCTATCCCTTTTCCAAGAAGATCACTTAGAATAGGATTCATCGTTCGTAAAACCAACTCACTCTAGAGATTCTCTTTTCACATAGATCACCCACATCTGAAAAGAGTTTCCATGTTTCAACAGATAGTCTGATTTTTGCAAATCTAACAAAGGGTGCATATCTGATTGACAACAGTTTTTGGCACACATAGAGGGACTCTGGAATCCATTTCAGAGAAATTTTAGTGTTTTTTAATTTTTTGTTTGGTGTATGTAGCATATTTTTCATCCTTTTTGGAGGCTCGTTTCAATATACCCGGCAACTCCAATCCTAATTTTGCATGCTAGTATAGCCTGCGCATGAGGAAAATACAGACCAGATCAAGTACTGCACCTTTTGAATATCGAGAATTGTCTCCACCACTAAGAAGAGGTAGAACAACAAGGAGTCTCTTTTAGACACCTGCAAGATCGAAGTCGACACCTCCTATTTTCAGCTCTTTGGTTTTATCACCAAGAGTATTGGTTTTGATATCACAAGCACTGCCGATGGTAGCGCCAAGGCAGCACCCGTTCACACCTTTTAATGGAGGAATCCCATTAGACATCGCTAAGCATGATGACATCTCAGTTGCATCCCTTAGAAGCCTACCGTACTTCACCGGGGAAGACCTCACTACACCAGTTGAGCATATCCATGACGTAGCCACCTTATGTTCAGTTCATAACATCACGCAAGAGAACATCACATTAAGGCTCTTGGTTGCCTCGCTCAAAGGGAAGGCTTTGCAATGGTTCAAAGGTCTCGCAACCACCTCAATCACGATATGGGATGCATTAGGTAATGGTTTATATCAATATTTTGCTAATAAATCTAATAATTTGTCCCTGTTAGAGAAGTTGAGCACCATTTAGAGGGAACCACATGAGCACTTGGCTGACTTCAACTACCAATTTCAGAGAACCTCAGACATGATTCTTGCAATGGTAAAACCTTTACCAGGACATGCTTTTCTGTTTTACTTAAAAGCTTTGAATAGTAAGATTTTAGTCATGACTCAATCCATGGGTGGGCATACACTCCCTAACGCTTATGACATAGCCATTAGAGCTGAGAACTGTCTCATCTAAGTTGGAGACATAACCCCTCGACCTCCTATGCCCTTGTTTCCAGAAATAGAGCCACCTACCCCTATTGTTGTACCTTCCTTAGCTGATGTCCCACCTGTTCCAGCAATAGGTTATCATAACGTAGCCCAAGAAATTGCTGCTCCAGCCCCAAATCAGGAAATGCAGGAGATTAAAAGCATACTAAAGACCTTTGGGAATGATCTTGTGACCATTAAAAATCATGTTGGCCAAGAACATAAGCCTTATCAAGCCCCTTATCAACAAAACTAGCCAAATAGGCCTGCTTTTCAAAATGATTTCCAAGCCCAAAGAAGCAATTTTAACACTAGGATTTTCCAACCATACAATCTAAACGCAACCAGTTCGTCAAAGGAACTTGTGCCCTTGTTGTCAATAGATTTGCACCTTGTTGAATGCAATATTCAGCAACCTACTGAAACATGGAAACCTGTTTCATATGTGGGTGATCTGAACGAAAGAGGAATCTCCAGAGTGAGCTGGTTCTCCAAATGATGAATTCTATTCAAAGACAACCTCTGAGGAAATGGATAAAAGATAACTTGAAAATAAAGCCTATGACTAACAAATGATTCACCAAACTTATGAAAATTTAGACTTAACCACTCATAACAGCTTCCCTATTACAGTAATTCTCACAACCTTATTGGCACATATCCCATTAGTGATTTGCATGAAGATCTGGAAAAAAAATACAACATGCAACCTGAAACATGTAATTCTGAAAACACAACCTATAACAATAAGACATGAAAGGATTCTGATTTGAAAACACAAATACATTATATTTCCATTACAAAATCTGGGACAAAAAATAAGAAGGAAAAATCTGTTGTTCTATTAAAACTGGAAGAGTCTTTGCCTGAATCTGAAATTGAGTACCAAAAGGTTTACAAGCTCAAAAATGTGTATGAGCAAGAAACTCTAATCTGAACTACTGAGAAGGAGAGAAAAAAACTAAGTCTTTCAAAACATAACTCTAAAGAAACCTCAATCCAAGCTCAGGAAGAAGCTCAAGGAAAAAGGCCTCAAACTGTCTCAAAAACTGCCTAAAAGCAGAAAAAAGCACACTGCTAAGCCTCTAAAAATAGGCTAATCTTGCTTTAAAAGCTCAAAAAACATCTTATCTCTCCAAGATAGGTCTGAAATCCGACCAAGGGAAAAGTCAACAAAAATCTGCTAAAAATAGCAAGAAATCACAAAGCAACTTATAGAATATCACTTTATGATTTTGCTTTACAAGATGCAGATTTGCACAATTTGTTTTATTTTTTTGCAATTAAAGATTAAAAATCTTTTGCAAAAAAGAAAGGCTCCTTATTGCTCCATTACAATATTCTGATTTTCTCAAAAAATCATAAAAATAAAACACATAATTATCTCTTCTCACCTTATCTCATTGATTTCTCTAAAATCAATCAAAAATAAAACCCTAACAAGGTAAATGACCCTAGACAAAAAGAACCTGGGTCATATAGTATTCACCTCTACCATTAATTGATTTTCTATATTCAAACCCTTCAAAAAATTACTAAGGAAAAAGAGATAAGTCACAAAGACTTAACCTAACCTAAGCATATGAATTTCGGCCCTCACATAAGCATTAAACTCAGATTTTAATAAAGTCATAATGCAAAGATTATAATCTTTGACCTCCATTCGAAATTCGTCATGTGCTTTGATCGAACATTCTAGATGATGATGATGCTCAAATTAGGGCATGAGAAAATAGGGTCAAACCCTAATTATCACTTCATTTCACACTCGTGACTTTGGAAGGAAAGAAGCTCTGTCTGGAAAAATAACACCGCCATGATTAGGTTGAATTCGAGCTTGTGCATCTTGGGAATCTTCCCACGTTCTTCAGATAATAGAATCTTCAGTGGGTAAGCTTTGTTTACAATATCTAAGCTTTTCACTTCATTTTTGAAAAAGAAAGGCCATTAAGGCCATGTACTGTCATGATTCTCCTCTGACTTCCTTCGCTGTGCTTTGATTTACCTTGGCCGACATGAACTCGAGCTCAGCTTTTGTTAGTCTACTCCACAAGAGCTCACCTTGTGTTATTATTTTCCTCAACCGTGCAGGGGTAAGCTTCCTATCATAGTTCCATGGCTTCTATGGCTCCATATTTTAATTTTCTGGCCTTGAGGCGGCGGCTATACAAAATCTCTAATGCCTTTGTCTTGCATTTTCTATGTGTTTCCTATGCTTACATCAATCATTGCTGTGTATCATTCTCACCATGAGAGCTCGACTACTCTTTACGGGTTTGAGATCTTGTCTTCTGGAAACTATCTAGAACTTTTGGCCGCAGCTAGGGTGCTTACTTTCAACCTTGAATTGGTAATCCCCTTCTGCTAAACATTTTTCTCTCATAGGCTTAAAGAATCTCCTCTTTGTTCATGAATTTCTGGCCATATCAAGCCGCACTAGATGTGCATTGTAGAAAGCATTTCTTTGTGGATTTTAGGTTCAACCCAAAACATAAAATTGACCATTATATCTATCTAAAAGCATTTTTGCATATGGGTATCATGAAAAGTAGAATAAAACTATGTTTTCCTTTCTTCTGTTGCTCGATTCATCACAAAAATTGTATCTTTTGTATCCTATTGTTGTTTTATGTAAAACCCATATGGGTTCTCTTTGTTATTGCATTTCTTGCACTTTGAAAACAAGCCCACATGTGGGTATTTGAAATTTCAAAAGAGAACTGTGTTTTCTGGAACTTGGCTCAACACAACATTTCGCATTCTGAACTCAACTGCTGTCTCATGCAAAACTTCACATGGGTCATTGTGATTATTACTTTTTCTGCATCTTAAATGTAACCCTGGAAATGGATATTTGAGATTCAAAACTGCAAATCTATTTATGATCTATAACATATGGCTCGACCCAAATGAACCAGTAGCCTATTTCAGAACCCTGAACAAAAGAAAAACTTGAATGCTTGTATGTTCATTTTATCTGCTTGACATTTTGTACTTCATGAAAAGAATGTATCTCCATTGCATTCATGCAAAAAGAATTAACACATAGCCACGACTGTTCATAATGTGAATAAATTTGACTAAACACCCAGCTTAAAAATAAGAAAAACTGTCATTCATTGGAAACCCCAACGTGGGTATTTGCTATTTTCTTTTAGAACACCTCCAGAACTAAAAACTCATGGTAAGAATAACACGGCCTATATGTTTATCTATATTTAGTTATCGGCTCGACCCAAAACAATTGAAGCTTACCTTGTTATTCTTGTGTCCCTTAATTTGAAATGAATATAGCCTGATATTCTTGGAAATATTGCATTAATTAGAGCTCCATATATTTCTAAAAAAATAGTGATCTCCACCTATAAACATCTCGCTTGTATTATGTTGAAAAAAATTGAAATTATGGAAATAAAGCTCATGTATTTGAATCCTTGTCGAATCTGGGATGATCATTTCCTTGATACTTGTAACTATTTGAAGATATAATAGAACAATCTCCACCATGCAAACTTGCTTAAGATATAAAAGGTTAGTAATCCCAATAATTATGTAAAGTCTAGGCTTCTTTAAGCATTCAAATTTCTTATTTTCAGCATGACTCTGTATTTGTCTATTGTGAAAAGGAGGACCCCTTAATGTATATTATCACCATGCTCATTCACTGTATGCACAATAGTGTCTTTTTGACTTTCCTTAACCACAACACATCAACTTTTGTCTTCTACTTTGAACAGATTTAGATTGAATCATTATAATACTATACACATATGATTTTAAAAGATTCCTCTTGTCATTGTTTATACTTCAAGTATCATTGGCATGCCATGTTGAACTCTCATGCTTCCATAGTCTGATTTTGACAATTATGTTCGTGTGTACTTTGCTTGACACTTGTAACTCACTAAAAACAATTTGAATGCACATCATACTTGATTGTTGTCCTCCACTAAAATCTTGATACATGATCCAGTTTGAAGCTCCATCCCATCCAAAATGAACTGGTTGTCCTTGCTGTAGTTTCTCACTAAATAGTACTCCATATTTAGATACTGTATCACCTAAATATTAACACACAAAAAACCTCTCTTATGAATTTCTCAACTTTTACCATATAGCAACATTGCTATTGCTTTTTGTATTTGCACTTGATAGAGATTTTAACCTGAAGCATTGCAGCACCACGAACCACCTATACTCACCAGCTTACATGCATAACTGACAACTCAGAACTCCTTCTGAAAAGAAAATGCTTGCTCTTCCCTTATTATTATGGAATGATCATTAGTCATTACAACTCATAATGTTGTATTCACTCAATAATCAACTGGAACTAGTGACCCATTCAACACTCGAATGCATTGTCTGTCCTTTGTCCTCTTGAGCAACATGGTACTCTTCATGCATTTTTATATTCCACTTATCAAACTACTTTCAAAACTGATCTCTTTCATGATAAAAATTAAAATGAACCATTAAGGCATAATGTATGCATGTTCACTATCCTTGACTGTGAATAAAATGAATTGATACACTGAAACTTGCATGACATATATGATTACGATAAGCACAAAACATGAACTTATTTAGTAATATCTAATGTAAATGTACTATGTTGAATAACTTAAGTGAACTAAATTCACTGTTCACCTGTAACCTTCAGAATGCATAACCTAATCGTTATGAATGCACAGTTGGTTTAGTTGCTTGATGGATAACTCTATTTTTTACTCTTTCAGTTGTTCTTCATTTCACTTCATGAACACGATGATGTATCTTGAAATCAACCTATTAATGAATAGGGCAGCATGTCGAGCTCTACCCTTGTGGGAGCCCGTTTTTCTCCACATGCTTGGTCTTTGAATAATGTTCAGCTTCGTGATTTTACCTATACCTACACAAGGAAACAAACAATGTTAGCATAAAAATAGAACATGATGATCATGATATTGTTATTTCTCCTTCAGTTCACTTCATTCGTACTACACTTGATTGATTATTTCAATGCATGGTTAATAGTAGGCTGTACTATTGTGGGAGCCTCATATAGGTTACATCATAATCAGAGCCACTGACACCCCTCCTTTCCTCTTACAGGTCGATGGAGCACAAGAAAACAAAAGAGCACCATCCAACATCAAACGTTGATAATCAGGCAATGATGATTATGTCGTCACTTATATGTTTTATTTTTGCATCTTCAGTAGTGCAATGTGCTATTAGAAATGTATTGTAATAGTCACATCGACGGCTTGTGTGGATCTTTGATTTCAATTCTTTCTTTTTATCTGAAAGAAAAAATGCATTTACATGCAATGTTGTAATATCATTATGATTGTCGAAATCAAATGAAGCCCTATAAAATATGAGTTTTTATGAAATAAATGAAAGCATTTAAAATGCTATTTTACTCATTGGTTCAATTTTGTATTTCTGTCATTTCTAGAACATCTGAATGGCATTCTAAAAAATCCATTTCTCCTTTTAAAATTTTATAACTATTACTCAATGTATAATGATAAAAATGTGAAACAACATTTGAACTTAAGTGCAATTCCACCTTATGATAAACAATATTCATTTGGCTCCACCAATTGAGCCGTGGTGAAAATTTGGTAACATTTTGGTGATTTCCGCTATATGCTTTCCTGCTAAGCATAGATCAGTGGCCTTTAAACATTTCATTGGATGCGGAGTCAATTATGCCCCTTCTTGAAACTCGGAAACTTGAATCAACAACACTCCAAACAGTAGCAAGAAAAAAAAACAAAACTGAAAGCAAACTAACAGGCCTTGATGGCCAACAGAACAATGCGCAACAAGACTTAGAGAAAGCAAAACTACTAAAATTAAATGTACGAGACACACTTATTTGCAACTACTCTATCTAACTATGAGATAACTTATCTCAAAGGCAGTGCTTGAGGTGGATCCCATTTATTGGGAAGACAGCACCTCGCTAGTCATCCTTGAAAGTTGGAATGCGTTATGCTCCTTGCATTCCATGATCACATAAGGCCCATCCCACATTGCATCAAACTTGGAATGTCGTCTAGGTCTACTTTTAAATTCATTCCACTTGAAAACTAGATCTCCAACAATGAAATCACGAGGCTTCGCCCTCTTGTCAAAAGTATTCTTCATTTGAGCTTGATGTATTTCCAGCTATCTGAGAGCTTCTTTTCTAGTTTCTTTGAGCTCGACCAACTAAGAAAACCTCACTTCAAGAGGTTGTTCATTTAGCAACTCCAGTTCTTTAACATAACTCAATGTTGGTAATTCAATTGAAATAGGCAACTTAGCCTCTCTGCCATAAGTCAAAACAAAAGGTGAACAATTAGTGGCTCTTTTAGGAGTTATTCTGTCAGCCCAAAGGGCTAGCTTCAGCTTTTCGTGCCACGTCCTCTGATTATCTTCAACAATATTCTTGATTATCCGAATTAGATTCTTATTTGTGGATTCCGCCTGTCCATTGCCTTGCGGATAATAATTTGATGACATGTTCAAATAGATGTTATTTCTGACAGACCAATCTAAAATCTTCAATCCTATAAAGGCTAAACCATTATCTGAAATGATTGAATCTGGAACACCAAATCTCGATATGAGATCCTGATAGAAATTAAGCACTAAAGTCTCATTTGCTTCCTTTAAAGTAACAACTTCGGTCCACTTTGTAAAATGATTTGTGGCAGTAAGAATCCACTTATGACCCGCACTTGAAGGTGGATTGATAGGGCTAATAAAATCCAAGCCCCACTTAGCAAAGGGTTGTTCTACCTGAATCAGATGCAGGGGCAACGGTGCAAGCCTCTGTTTACCAGAAAATAAATCACATTTCTCACACTTTCTGACCCATGCAATAGCGTCTTTAAATAAATCTAGCCAGTAATAACCAGCTCTCATAATCTTCAGAGCTGTAGTCCTTTCAACAAAGTGACCTCCTGAAGGTCCGTCATGAAATTCTGCTAGCAGCTTGTCAACTTGATCAGGCTGAATACATCTCAGCAAAACACCTTGGAAGTCCCTCCTATAAAGAATGCCATCAATAATTGCATACGAGATGGCTTGTAATCTATAGTACCTTCTTTTTGCTCTGTCTAAGTCTTTAGGGCATTAACCAGTTTGCAGATAATGTATCATTTGCTGCAACCACGTAGTAGGGGGTGCTTGAACAACACTCAGAACATCATTATTGAGCACTATTTTTGTATTTACAACCTCTTTTAAGCTGCTGGCCTCACTTCCAGCAATCTGTTCACACAAACCTTTGCCTCTAACGAGCTTGGTTACTTTTATATCAATATCGAACTCCATTACTTTAGTAATCCAACTAGCATGCTTATCATTAATATCCTTGTTAAGCAGAAAGTCTTTAACAGTCGAATGAGCTACTAATAAATGAATCTTGTTGTTGGACAGCATGTGTCTGAACTTCTTCAAACTTCTTACAATAGCAAAAACATGTTTCTCAACAAAAGAGTATTTTACCTCGTAGTCATGCAATACTTGGCTGAAAAACGCAACAGGCTGCTCCAAGCCTTCATCATTTTGCTAGCATAACATAGCAAAAACTGTATCAACTCCTCCAAAAGCATACAGAATAAAATCTTTGTCAAAGTTTGGATTAATGAGAGTAGGAGCGGCTTTGAGCGCTTCTTTGATTTGCTCGAAGCTCCTCTTGCCTTCCTTGGTCCAACTGAATGGCATATTCTTCTTCATCATAGAAGTGAGAGGTTGCAGCAAGGCTGCGATATTTGGTATGAACCTCGTCACAAAATTTATTCTCCCAAGAAAGCTTTGCAAGCCTTTCTTGTGAGCTGGTAATGGCAATTCAAGAATTGCGGAAACTCTTTCAGGATCAATTGAAATACCTTGCTTTGAGACAATGTGTCCAAGCAGTTTGCCTTCATGCACTGAAAATATACACTTCTTTGGATTGAGAGACACTCTGAACTCTCTGCACCTTTGAAAAATTTGTTCCAAATGATCCAAGTGTTCATTAGTGTTTCTGGAAAAAATAGTAATATCATCTAAATATACCAGAACAAACTTGTTCATAAGGCCATGAAAGGCCATAGCCATCGCATGCTGGAAAGTTGCTCGAGCGTTTGATAAGCCGAAAGGCATCTTCTTGTAGGCCATCATGCCCCATTTGGTTGTAAATGCTATTTTGAACTAATCCTCCTGCTTAACCAGAATCTTGTTGTAACCTGAGTAGCCATCTAACAAAGAAAAAATATGTCAGAACCAGAAACTACTTATAAAATTTGCTCCATGGAGGGGAGCAGATAATGGTCCTTCAATGATGCTTTATTTAGATCTCGAAAATTGGCACAAAGTCTGATTTATCCACTCTTATTCCTGACTGGCACTAAATTTGACACCTAAGAGGTGTGCTTGATAGGAAAAATAATATTGCTTTCAACTAGTTTATTCAGTTCAGCCTTCATAAGGTGCTCCAACTTAGGATTAAGTGGTCTCTGCTTCTGCCTTACTGGTTTTGCATCGGGTTCAAGCTCGATGGTATGCTGGGCCAATTTGGGGTTAAAACCTCTCAAATCCTTGTATTCCCATGCAAAAAAATCACTAAATTTCTGACATAACAGAATAAACACTTGTTGTTGCTCTTGACTGCATACCTTACCTAGCTTGAGAAGTTTTCCTTTGAAGATCTCGATGGCTGCATAATGTTCTTTCACTGTCAAGCTACACTTGTCCTTCTGAACTTGATCATCTGAATTAAAAACAGATTATAATGTCACCAAACCTTTTGGCAGCTTATTGGTCTTTAATTGCACAATCTGATCCTCATACTATTGTTGCCATTTTTGTTGATTTCCATCTGCGAACTCAACTTCAGCAATCAAAAAATTCACGATTTGCTCATCGGTGTCAAAAACCTGTCAGCTCACATTACTGTCAGGTACAAAAGGTCTGACCACTATCTTCATGTACTGATGTGCTTCTACCTTATGAATTTCTTTGGGGATGTCAAACTGGGCTCCTATGGTAGCGAGCCTGTCAGCATGCTTATTTTGATTCTGAGGAATTGACAAGATATTAAAAGCATTAAAATCTTCCATTAAATCCCATACACGATGCCTGTATTTCTTAAGCAAATCATTCTTAGCAGCATTTAAATTTCTGACCTGATTCATGATCAACTCGGAATCACCATAAACTTGCAAGCATTTAATACCTCGTTTGCGGGCCCACTCAAGGCCATGCACCAACGCTTCGTATTCACCTGTATTATTTGAACAGCTGAAAGCAAATCTGCAAGCTGAAAAATACTTATCTCCTTCGGGTGATATCAACATAGCTCCACCCCCGACACCAACACTGCTCCTCGAACCATCGAAATAAAGCTTCCAAAGCTCATTCTCTTTTCCTACAGATGGTTCATCCTCTTTACAAAGATTAGGCATGTCGTAATTAGACTCTCGAATCATATAGACTCCTAATCCTACCTCATCTATGTTCTGAAATGGATCAAGCTCGTGATCTTTGGCTACCCATTCATCAAGACTGATGTAGTCTTCCTGGGTGCTACAGTCCGAGGTCATGGTTTTCTCCTCTATTATAGAGGTGGCGTAGAGATTAACGTTTATAGGGTTTGGGGAGTATGGTTCGATATGGTCTTTGGCGAGAGGCTCAGACTTAATGGTCACTTTTGTACCATACCTTGTTCTAAAAATAGATGAGACCAATCAGAAGACAAAAACCCACCCAACTTGGCTATAAAATTCCTTGATAGACAAATGGTGAAGTGTGGTGGTAAGTCTATGACATGAATATCTTGATGAATAGCAAAACTTGGGGATGCGTGCAAGGTGAGGGCTAATTTTTTTATAATACTAGTAGTCTTAACAAAAGACCCATCTAATTGCACTACGCCTTTCTAAAACATAGAAACCTCTTTCAGATGTGGGTGATCTGAATGAAAGAGGAATCTCCAAAGTGAGTTGGTTCTCCGAATGATGAATTCTATTCTAAGACAACCTCTGAGGAAAGGGATAAAAGATAACTTGAAAGTAAAGCCTATGACTAACAGATGATTCACCAAACTTATGAAAATTCAGACTTAACCACTCATAATAGCTTCCCTATTATGGTAATTCTCACAATCTTATTGGCACATATCCCATCTGTGATTTGCATGAAGATCTAGAAAACAAATACATCATGCAACCTAAAACATGTAATTCTAAAAACATAACCTATAACAGCAAGACATGAAAGGATTCTAATTTGAAACCACAAATACATCAGATTGCCATTACAAAATCTGAGACAGAAAATAAGAAGGAGAAATCTGTTGTTCTATTAAAATTGGAAGAGTCTTTGCCTGAATCTGAAACTGAGTACCAAAAGGTTTACAAGCTCAAAAATGTGTATGAGCAAAAAACTCTGATCTGAACTACTGGCACCAAAATCAACCATACAATTATGCATAATTTTATCACCTATGATCAGACTTAAGTAAAACGAAGGGGGTTTTACCTCTTTTGCTTTCTGCCCATTTTTCTCCTCCAGGTCATTAGCCATCACAACCTTCACAAACCCTTGATTAGCGTTGTCAAAAATAGATAACTCAGCCAAAGCATTCTACAGTAAACTTTTCTGCCCTGGAAGTTGTAAAGCGTCTAATATTGACATGTTGACAGTAGTTTTCTTGAGATGCTCAATAATATTGAATGATGAAGCATTTACCTTCTGCTGGTTTTTAATGACAGCAGCTTCATTTTGCCTCTACAAAGGCTGAGAATGCATTTTTAGTTGTTCCTTGATGGGTATCTCCTGCCCTCTTTGCAAAATATGCATTTTAGGCTATGTGGCAGCGTTAACCTCTGATAAAACAAGCTGCTTACTGGTTGAAGACTGCTGATGTGAACTTCCAGCTTGCTGTCCTGAATCCATAGCTCATTTTTTAGATCTGGTATTAGCTGAAATAGGAGAGTTTTTCCGATCTTGACCATTCATGCCATAGAATTCAGAGTTCTGCTAGTTCGGCAAGGCAACCTCTACGTTATCTTGCTATTCTTGATTTTGATCTGCAACATTTTCTGAAACAACATATATATTATGTACCATTAAAGCCTGATTTCTTACTCCATTGGCGCATGTCGATTGGTTATGGGGATGATTGCACAGATAACACCAATTGCAATCCTAAGCAATGTTATTTTGCGGCACAAGTTCCTTGATGAACTGGCTATGTTCGGATTGTATGGCTGGAATGGCCTAGGGTTAAAGTTTCTTCTTTGGGCTTGATAATCACCTTGAAAAGCTGGCCTATTTTGCTGGTTTTGCTGATAAGGGGCTTGATAAGGCTTACTTTCTTGACCAGCGTGCTTTCTAATAGTCACAAGATCATTCCCAATGATCTTTAATATGTTTTTTAGCTCTTGCATCCCCGGATTTGGGGCTGGGGTAACAACTTCTTGGGCTATATTATGATAACCTATCGCTGGAATAGGTGGGACAACAGCCAAGTGAGGTATAGCAGCGGGAATAGGTGGTTGTATTTATGGAAATAAAGGCATAGGGGGTCTAGGAGCTATGTCTCCAGCTTGAATGAGGTAATTTTTAGCATTAATGGCAATATTATAAGCGTTAGGAAGCGTTAGACCACCCATAGACTAAGTCATAACAACAATCTTATTGTTTAAAGCTTTTAAATAAAATAGAAATGCATGTGCTGGTAAGGGATTTACCGTTGCCAAGATCCTGTCCCAAGTCCTATAAAATTTGTAGTTGAAATCCGCCAAGTGTTCGTGTGGTGCCCTTTGAATGGTGCTCAACTGCTCTATTAAAGATAAATTGTCAAATTTATCAGCAAAATTTTGGTACAAGCCATTAACTAACGCATCCCACGTCGAGATTGAATTTGTTGTGAGGCCTCTGAACCACTACAATGCTTTTCCCTTAAGTGACGTAGCTAACAGCCTTAGAGCAACGTTCTCTTGAGTGATATTGTGCATCGAGCATAGCGTGGCCACGTCATGGATGTGCTCGAATGGTGTAGTGTAATCCTCTCCGGTGAAATATGGTAGTCCTCGAAGGGCTGCAACTGGAATATCATCATGCTAAGCAATATCTAATGTAATACCTCCATTAAAGGGTGCGAATGGGTGTTGCCTTAGCGGTGCTGCCATCGGTGGTATTTGTGAGATTGGAATTGGTACACCAGGTAACAACACTAGCGCACGAAGAATAGGAGGTGTTGACTTCGATCTTGTAGGGGTTTCAAAAAGCCTTCTTGCTATCCTGCCTCTTCTTTGTGATGGGGACAACTCTCGATACTTGAAGGGTGCAAAACTTGATCTTGTCTATATCTTTCTCATGTGTAGGTTGCACTAGCATTAAAAAAATAGAACCGGAGTCGCCAGGTATATTGTGATAGCCTACAGAAGGCTAAAAAAAAAAATCTGCTGCACACACCAAATAGCAAACTGAATTATTAAATATTCTCTAAAAAATTCTTTCAAAGTCCCACCAGGCGTGCCAAAAACTGTTGTCAATAGATTTCCACCCTGTTGAATGCAATATTCAGCAACCTACTAAAACATGGAAACCTCTTTCAGATGTGGGTGATCTGAGCAAAAGAGGAATCTCCAGAGTGAGTTGGTTCTCTGAATGATGAATTCTATTCTAAGACAACCTCTGAGGAAAGGGATAAAAGATAACTTGAAAATAAAGCCTATGACTAATAGATGATTCACCAAACTTATGAAAATTCAGACTTAACCACTCATAACAGCTTCCCTATTACAGTAATTCTCACAATCTTATTGGCACATATCCCATCAGTGATTTGCATGAAGATATGGAAAAAAAATATAGCATGCAACCTAAAACATGTAATTCTGAAAACACAACCTATAACAGCAAGACATGAAAGGATTCTAATTTGAAAAAACATATACATCAGATTTCCATTACAAAATCTGAGACAGAAAATAAGGAGAAATCTACTATTCTATTAAAAATAGAAGAGTCTTTGCCTGAATCTGAAACTGAGTACCAAAAGGTTTACAAGCTCAAAAAGTGTATGAGCAAGAAACTCTGATCTGAACTACTGAGAAGGAGAGAAAAAAACTAAGTCTTTCAAAACATAACTCTCAAGAAACCCTAATCCGAGCTCAGGAAAAAGCTCAAGGAAAAAGGCCTCAAACTGTCTCAAAAACTGCCTAAAAGCAGAAAAAAGCACACTGCTCGGCCTCTAAAAATAGGCTAATCTTTCTTTAAAAGTTCAAAAAACATCTTATCTCCAAGATAGGTCTGAAATCCAACCAAGGGAAAAGTCAACAAAAATCTGCTAAAAATAGCAAGAAATCACAAAGCAACTTATAGAATATCGCTTTATGATTTTGCTTTACAAGATGTAGATTTGCACAATTTGTTTTATTTTTTTGCAATTAAAGGTTAAAGATCTTTTGCAAAAAAGAAAGGCTCCTTATTGCTCCAATACAATATTATGATTTTCTCAAAAAATCATAAAAATAAAACACATAATTATCTCTTCTCACCTTATCTCATTGATTTCTCTAAAATCAATCAAAAATAAAACCCTAACAAGGTAAATGACCCTAGACAAAAAGAACTTGTGTCATATAGTATTCACCTCTACCATTCATTGATTTTCTATATTCAAACCCTTCAAAAAATTACTAAGGAAAAAGAGATAAGTCACAAAGACTTAACCTAACCTAAGCACATGAATTTCAGCCCTCACATAAGCATTAAACTCATATTTTAATAAGTCATAATGCAAAGATTATAATCTTCGACTTCCATTCAAAATTCGTCATGTGCTTTGATCGAACATTCTAGATGACGATGATGCTCAAATTAGGGCATGAGAAAATAGGGTCAAACCCTAATTATCACTTCATTTCACACTCGTGACTTTGGAAGGAAAGAAACTATGTCTGGAAAAATAACACCGCCATGATTAGGTTGAATTCGAGCTTGTGCATCTTGGGAATCTTCCCACGTTCTTCAGATAATAGAATCTTCAGTGGGTAAGCTTTGTTTACAGTATCTAAGCTTTTCACTTCATTTTTGAAAAAGAAAGGCCATTAAGGCCGCGGACTTTCATGATTCTCCTCTAACTTCCTTTGTTGTGCTTTGATTTACCTTGGCTGACATGAACTCGAGCTCGGCTTCTGTCAGTCTACTCCACGAGAGCTCACCTTGTGTTATTATTTTCCTCAACTGTGCAGGGGTAAGCTTCCTATCATAGTTCCATGGCTTCTATGGCTCCATATTTTAATTTTCTGGCCTTGAGGCCGCAGCTATACACAATCTCTAATGCCTTTGTCTTGCATTTTCTATGTGTTTCCTGTGCTTACAACAATCATTGTTGTGTATCATTCTCACCATGAGAGCTCGACTGCTCTTTACGGGTTCAAGATCTTGTCTTCTGGAAACTATCTAGAACTTTTGGCCATGGCTAGGGTGCTTACTTTCAGCCTCGAACTGGTAATCTCCTTCTGCTAAACATTTTTCTCTCAGAGGCTTAAAGAATCTCCTCTTTGTTCATGAATTTCTGGCCATATCAAGCCACGCCAGATGTGCATTGTAGAAAGAATTTCTTTGTGGATTTTAGGTTCAACCCAAAACATAAAATTGCCCATTATATCTATTTGAAAGCATTTCTGCATATGGGTATCATGAAAAGTAGAATAAAACTGTGTTTTCCTTTCTTCCGTTGCTCGATTCATCACATAAATTGTATCTTTTGTATCCTACTATTGTTTTATGTAAAACCCATATGGGTTCTCTCCGTTATTGCATTTCTTGCACTTTGAAAACAAGCCCACATGTGGGTATTTGAAATTTCAAAAGAGAACTGTGTTTTCTAGAACTTGGCTCAACACAACATTTCACATTTTGAACTCAACTGTTGTCTCGTGCAAAACTTCACATGGGTAATTGTGATTATTGCTTTTTCTGCATCTTAAATGTAACCCTGGAAATGGATATTTGAGATTCAAAACTACAAATCTATTTATGATCTATAACATATGGCTCGACCCAAATGAACCAGTGGCCTATTTTGAACCCTTGAACAAAAGAAAAACTTGAATGCTCGTATGTTCATTTTATCTGCTTGACATTTTGTACTTCATGAAAAGAATGTATCTCCATTGCATCCATGCAAAAAAGAACTAACAGATAGCCATGACTGTTCAAAATGTGAATAAATCTGACTAAACACCTAGCTTAAAAACAAGAAAAACTGTCATTCATTGGAAACCCCAACGTGGGTATTGTTGTCACCTAGAAATGCACCCTATGCAAAGTTTACAAAAAACTGAGCTTTCTAGTGAAACATTGGATCATTTCAAGGCTGTGGGTCACCTGTAGTTGAAATGAACCTCCGGAGAAGGCCGACTTCCTTTGGGTATCACTTAAAGTACTGATCTTGGAAGGAAAAGGGAGAAGGAGAATACATAAAAATAAAACTAAACTAAGGTGATACACAAAACTGATAGGAACAATGAGATATTTGATTGCACTTGAATACTGATGACGGAGATGGAACTGCACAACAAGATTATGTGGACTATGCATACAAACAGGTTCGACATGCACACACTTTCAAGAAGGAAAAACAGACTTTCACTAATTAAAAGCTCATGTGCAATTGAGTAAACACAGTTTATAACCTACATGATACCACTTTTGCAAAGAAAGGCATGCTAACATGAAACAAAGCTATAAGGAAAAGAAAGATTTCACTAAGTAGCTTGATGAATCGCTTAAAAATGCACAGTACTTCACAAGAAACAGAAGGAAAAAATGAACCATCAATAATAATCAATGTAAATTTTATATAACATGTTCCAAAAAGAGTTACAGAATTCTGCTAATCTGAGAGAGGACTGTAACAAGTCACAGACTTCAGAAAAGCATCAAGATAATTCCTTTACAAGAAGGAAAAAAATTCCCTATATACAAAAGAGTGTCGGCCCCTTAGGGCTTACAAAAAATATCTCCCGGAATAGATCTTTCCTTAGATCTTTTGATTGAATTTAATGCTGCACCCTGCGTTTCCATGTCACCTACGTCGGTGAAGAAACACTCTCGGAGAAGCCTTCAGATCTTTCATAGCTACTGCATTCATTTCTGATCCTCGTGTCCACCTTTGAACCTCCCTATCAAGCACTTTGAATGCTCTTGAGCTCAGAATAGACACACGTTTCTTTTCATCCTGTTGATATTCTTCATCTGGTTCAGCTACCAATGATTCACTCGTAGCTCTCCCTGATTAGTCGAATATAGTCCACGCAGATTCTTCAGGTGGTCAAAAGCTCCTTCTGTAGAATCGCATGTCGGTGAGACACTAATCGTGTCTCCCCGATGTGATTAAATATTCCCGTGGTTATCAGCATAGCTTGAAACCGTCGATGAGAACTCTTTTCAAGCCCAAAAAATCATACCGATATCACCTCCGTGGTCACCAGGACAATCACGTTCGGCCATAAAACATGGCAAACTCTTCTCATCTTCTATCAGAAAAAGTATATTGATGTCACCCCAAACGTACTCCACTCCATCGAGCTCCAGTCCTTCGTTAAGACCCTATCGGCTCGACAAGACTCTCATCGAGGGCTCCTAGCTCCGGCGAGAGCTCATTTCATTTTTCTTCGGCAAGAGAAACATTCATCGGCAAGAGGTCACAGCAGCTTCATTAGTCATGCCCATATCGCGTTCCATCACTGAGACCTCACCATGTCGGTAAGACATCACTCCGATGGTTGGGCGCTACACCGATGTCATTTATGTTGGGGAGACCTCCTGCTAGTCGGTGAGACCAAATGCCAAATACATAACATTATACCAAAGTCAATCCCCTTTGGCAAGACATCAAAAAGTCGCTAGGACCTCATGGCGAAATCTTGAACTTTTGGCAAGCTTATCTTGTTTTTGGTGAGACCTTACCGGGTTAGCAAGACCTGACCCTGACCTCAAAATGTTACATCGAAGACATCCCCCTAGTCGGCAGGACCCTTGACATCACTGAGACCTTATGCCGAATTCCCCATCCTACCGCGAGCTCCTTTTTGCTATCGGCGAGACCAAAAGCAATCGGTGAGACATCATGTCGAAGGCGCTTTGCTTTGGTGAGGGTTTATTTCATTCGGCATAACTTTTCTTTATCGCCGAGACATCTTAGTGAACTCAATCTCCTATGCCGAGAGCCTTTAGGTCAGGGAGACCTCCTTTCTTCGCCCATACCTCACACCGAGGTCCTCTCTTTCATCGAGTTGTTCATTGGTCGACAGGACATCCTCGGGTCGCTAAGACTTTATGCCGAAGAAAAATTTCTTTGCCAATGTCGTTTCATTCGTTGAGGCTCTGATGGATCGGCAAGACTTATGCTGATATTACCTCATGTCGGCGAGACCTTTTCGGTTGGTGAGACCTTCCACTGACTGAGCCTTCTTTCGTCGAGCCCTGAGCACTTCGAGAAGACCTCTCTGTAGTCATGCCGATATGTATTCCCTTTTGTCGCTGGTCGGTGAGACATAAATATCTCGCTGAGACCTTTCTCCGAAGGAGATCCTCATGTCGATGGGGAAACTCTTAGTCATCGAGACAATGATTTTGTCTCGCCGATAGGAATCTGTAGGTGAAGCATTCAGACTTGATAGAACCCTTGCTAGTCGGCAAGACATCCGGAAGGTCTTTCCGACTTTCTCCTTAAAGGAAAATTATGTCAAACTTGACTGAAGTCAACCTTTCAACCGAACTCCTTTAAAACTAGCAGGACGGGGTCAAGACAAAACCGGAACCGGAACCGGAACCAAAACCGGACCTGAAACTTCCCCAAAGTTTCAAGTTCAGATTCCGTTCTGATCCCGCTCCCGAAAAAACACGAGGGATGAAGGAAAAAAGGAAAACATAAGGGGAAACCAAAGAGGAGACATCCCTCGAGCACAGGCCACGAAGAAAAGAAAGAAGAACGACCGGGACTGGGGTCAGAACCGGAACAAAAGCAGGAACCAAAACTTTGGAAAAGTTCCAAGTTCAGGTTCCGACCCGGGCCCAGGCCCGGGCCCATCAAAAGAAAGAACGCACAAAATAGGAGACAAGGCGGGATCGGAACTAAAACCGATCCCAGGCAAAACACAGCGGGGGCGGGGGCGGAAACAAACCTGAAACTGAAACTTTGATCAAGTTTCAAGTTTGGATTTTGTCCCGAACCCACCTTCGACAAAGGCAAGGAAGAGAGGAAAAAGGACAAGGAAGAAAAGAAAGGGAAAAACTACCCCATGGTCAAAACGCAAGGTCAAAGAAGAGAACAAGACGCACACGAGCGCGGAACCGGAACCGAAACCAGAACGAAAACGAAAAGTAGAACTTTGGAAAAGTTCCAAGTTTGGTTTCGGTCCGACTCTGCCTTCAATGAAAACAAAGAAAAAGGGGCCCGACAAAGAAAGAAACGACTAAAACGGGGTCAAAACTAGATCAGAAACAGGAACCAAAACCTTGGAAAAGTTCCAAGTTCGGATCCTGACCTAGTTCAGCCCCCAGAAGAACAAGGAAAAGGCAAGAAGAAAGCAAAAAGGAAAGAGGGAAAGACAAGGAAAAAATAAAAATGAAAACCCACCCCTAAACTGAAGACCTGCACATTGGGCTCAACCCTCTTGGGAGCCACACTTAATCCATGTGCCGAATTAAAACATCATTCTCCCCCCACATCTACACAAAAAGCAAACAAGTTAGAAAAATGTGATCCTGATGCAAGTGTTCCTCCATTTGGTCTACGAGAACCTCTGTAAACATGGGTTACCCTGCCTGATTGAGCCCATAGGTGAAAAATGGGTAACAAGTATTTTCTGTTTGCTTTTAGAACACCTCCATAACTGAAAACTCATGGCAAGAATAACATGGCCTATATGTTTATCTATATTTAGTTATGGGCTCGACCCAAAACAATTGAAGCTTACCTTGTTATTCTTGTGTCCCTTAATTTGAAATGAATATAGCCTGATATTCTTGGAAATACTGCATTAATTAGAGCTCCATATATTTATGAAAAAACAGTGATCTCCACCTGTAAACATCTCGCTTGTATTGTGTTGAAAAAACTTGAAATTCTAGAAATAAAGCTCATGTATTTGAATCCTTGTCAAATCTAGGACGATCATTTTCTTGATACTTGTAACTCTTTGAAGATATAATAGAACAATCTCCACCATGCAAACTTGCTTAAGATATAAAAGGTTAGTAATCCCAATAATTATGTAAAGTTTGGGCTTCTTTAAGCATTCAAATTTCTTATTTTCAGCATGACTCTGTATTTGTCTATTGTGAAAAGGAGGACCCCTTAATGTATATTATCTCCATGCTCATTCATTGTACGCACAACAATGTCTTTTTGACTTTCCTTAACCACAACACAGCAACTTTTGTCTTCTGCTTCGAACAGATTTAGATTGAATCATTGTAATACTATACACATCTGATTTTAAAAGATTCCTTGTCACTGTTTATGCTTCAGGTATCATTGGCATGCCATGTTGAACTCTCATGCTTCCATAGTCTAATTTTGACAATTATGTTCGTGTGTACTTTGCTGGACACTTGTAACTCACTGAAAACAATTTGAATGCACATCATACTTGATTGCTGTCCTCCACTAAACTCTTGATACATGATCCAGTTTGAAGCTCCATCCCATCCAAAATGAACTGGTTGTCCTTGTTGTAGCTTTTCACTAAATAGTACTCCATATTTAGATATTGTATCACCTAAATATTAACACACAAAAAACCTCTCTTATGAATTTCTCAACTTTTACCATATAGCAACATTGCTATTGCTTTCTGTATTTGCACTTGATAGAGATTTTAACCTGAAGCATTACAGCACCATGAACCACCTATACTCACCAGCTTATATGCATAATTGACAACTCATAACTCCTTCTGGAAAGAAAATGCTTACTCTTCCCTTATTATTATAGAATGATCATTAGTCATTACAACTCATAATGTTGTATTCACTCATTAATCAACTGGAACTAGTGACCCATTCAACACTCGAATGCATTGTCTGTCCTTTTTCCTCTTGAGCAACATGGTACTCTTCATTTATATTCCACTTATCAAACTGCTTTCAAAACTGATCTCTTTCATGATAAAAATTAAAACGAACCATTAAGGCATAATGTATGCCTGTTCACTAGCCTTGACTGTGAATAAAATGAATTGATACATTGAAACTTGCATGACATAAATGATTACGATAAGCACAGAACATGAACTTATTCAGTAATATCTAATGTAAATGTACTCAGTTGAATACCTTAAGTGAACTAAATTCACTGTTCACCTGTAACCTTCAGAATGCATAACCTGATCGTTATGAATGCACAGTTGGTTTAGTTGCTTGATGGATAACTCTATTTTTGACTCTTTCAGTTGTTCTTCATTTCACTTCATGAACACGATGATGTATCTTGAAATCAGCCCATTAATGAATAGGCAACATGTCGAGCTCTACCCTTGTGGGAGCCCATTTTTCTCCACATGTTTGGTCTTCGAATAATGTTTAGGTTTGTGATTTTACCTATACCTGCACAAGGAAACAAACAATGTTAGCATAAAAATAGAACATGATGATCATGATATTGTTATTTCTCCTTCAGTTCACTTCTTTCGTACTGCACTTGATTGATTGTTTCGATGCATGGTTAATAGTAGGTTGTACTATTGTGGGTGCCTCATATAGGTTACATCATAATCGGAGCCACTGGCACCCCTCCTTTCCTCTTACAGGTCGACGAGGCACAAGAAGACAACAGAGCACCATCCGACATCAAACGTCGATAATCAGGCAATGATGATTATGTCATCACTTATATGTTTTATTTTCTGCATCTTCAGTAGTGCAATGTGCTATTAGAAATGTATTGTAATAGTCACATCGACGGCTTGTGTGGATCTTTGATTTCAATTCTTTCTTTTCATCGGAAAGAAAAAATGAATTTACATGCAATGTTGCAATATCATTATGATTGTCGAAATCAAATGAAGCCCTGTAAAATATGAGTTTTTATGAAATAAATGAAAGTATTTAAAATTCTATTTTACTCATTGGTTCAATTTTGTATTTCTGTCATTTTTGGAACATCTGAATGGCATTCTAAAAACTCCATTTCTCCTTTTAAAATGTATAACTGTTACTCAATGTATAATGGTAAAAATGCGAAACAACATTTGAACTTAAGTGCAATTCCACCTTATGATAAACAACATTCAGCCAGCTCCACCAATTGAGTCAAGGAAAAAATTTGGTAACATCCCCAAAATAATGTTGCCTAGGAATGTGATTGGTGTTATCCATGCAATCAACCCCATAACCAATAAGTGTGTGCTAATGGAATGAGAAATCAAGCTTTAATGGTTCAAAATGACTATGTTGGTTCGAAAAATATTGCAGATCAGAATCAAGAACAACAAGATAATGCGAAAGTTGCCTTGCCAAATTGGAAGAGCTCTGAATTCTATGGCGTGAATGGTCAAGATCTACAAAATTCTTCTGTTTCGACCAATACTAGATCGAAAAAGAGAGCTATGGATTCATGGCAGCAAGCGGGAAATTCACAGTAGCAACCTTCAAGAGAAAACCAACCCCTTCCTTTGTCAAACGTTAATGCTGCAGTGCAGCCTAAAGTGAAAATTTTTATAAAGAGGCCAAGAGATACATGACAAAAAGCAGTCTAAGATGCATTCGCAGCCTTCACAGAGGTCGAAGTGCAGAACCACTTTACTATCGGAGTTGATATCCACTTTCCTTTCTGAAATTGGACTCACCTCCTGGAGAGAAAGATAGGGACTCACAACTGGAAGGCCCCTTCCATAGTAGTTAACTTAGCTCCCTCGCTCTTTCTCGAAGGATTGTTCAGAAGAGTTAAGATTGGTCAGTGCCTGGCTATAGTTGGAGAAATAATTCCCCTTATAGTTGTTGGGAGGAACTAAACTATAGTTGATTGTCGTAGCTCCTCATTCAGGATGGACAGTGGGAGGAATAGTGGGAATGAAGGCCCCTAGTTCGGATAGTATAACTGTTCAACATCCATCCAAGAAAATGCTTTCATGCATTACCTGTCCTCAATGACTAGCTATTCAACTATAGGGCAACTGGAAGGTAACTATAGTTATCTAGCTCCTCCTGGTATTGATTGTTTGGCTTCGGAGGCAGGGAGTGGGTGAGGGCAAGGAACTAAACTTTCAAGTTCTAGCTCTCCCTCAACTAATCTGATAACTAATATGATCAGGGCTCTCCGATATTCTTCTTGTCTTCATCCTTGGATGCTCTCCCTCAACTAGGATGCGCTCATATATGTAATATAGATAGTATTGTTGGACCCCATTGATTCGGTTGGGAGGGAGTTCAAGAAAGTCTTCTCTCGACAACTACTTGATCGGGAAGGAGTTCAAGAAAGTCTTCTCTCTCCAGAGTTCAACCCTGCTTAACAGAAAGGAGTTCAATCCACTATCCCTCGCTCGTTTCTCACCCATCTCACTATCCGGCCCTATGGACGAGTTAACAATTCCCCTTCCATTCCATAGTAGTTGTTCATTGGGACTCAGCCGAGCCGCCCTATTCTAATGGGAGGACAACTATAGATTGGATGGGACAAGAGAAAATGCAGGACAAGATAAAATTCTTTCGGCCCTCCCTCTCACAAGACATCTAGACTGTTTCTCATGCTATTGTCATTAAAAACCAGCAGAAGGTAAATTCTACATCATTTAATATTGTTGAGCACCTCAGAAAAGCTACTGTCAGTATGTTGATATTAGATGCTTTGCACCTCCCAGGGCAGAAAGGTTTACTGCAGGAAGCTTTAGTTGAGTTGTCTATTTCTGACAATGCTAATCAAGGAGTTGCAAAAGTCGCACTTGCAAATGATTTGGAGGTTAAGAATGAGCAAAAAGGTAAAGAGGTAAAGCTTCCTCCATTTTACTTAAGTCTGATTATTGGTGATAAAATTGTTCATAACTATATGGTAGACTTTGGTGCCAGTAGCTCCATTATGCCTAAAAGCTTAGCTGATAAGTTGGGTCTTCTCTATGAGCTTAACCCCCAGAAAGGCGTAGTTCAATTAGATGGGTATGTTGTTAAAACTACTGGTATTATCAAAAATTTGGCTCTTACTTTGCACGCATCCCTGAGTTTTGCTATTCATCAGGATATACATGTCATTGACTTGCCACCGCACTTTGCCATTTGTCTCTCGAGGGATTTTACAGCCAAGTTGGGTGGGTTTCTATCTTCTGATTGGTCCCATTTGTTTTTTAGAACAAGGTATGGTACGAAAGTGACCATAAAGTCTGAGCCTCTCACCAAAGACCATATCGAACCATATTCACGAAATCCTATAAACACTAATCTCTACGCCACCTCTGCACTGGAGGAGAAAACCATGACCTCAGACTGCAACACCCATATGGAAAATATCAATCTAGATGAATGGGCAGCCGGAGATCACGAGATTGATCTATTTCAGCACACAGATGAGATAGGATTAGGAGTCTATATGATTCAAGAACCTGATTTTGATATGCCTAATCTTTGTAAAGAGGAGGAACAGTCTGCAGAAACAAAAAACGAGCTTTGGAAGCTTTACTTCGATGGTTCGAGAAGCAGTATTGGTGCTGGAGGTGGGGCTATGTTGATTTCACCATACAGAGATAAATACTTTTTAGCTTGTAGATTTTCTTTCAGCTGTTTGAATAATATAGTTGAGTATGAGGTGTTGGTGCATGGCCTCGAATGGGCCCGCAAAAGAGGTATTAAATGCTTGCAAGTTTATGGTGATTCAGAACTAATTGTAAATTAGATCAGAAATTTAAATGCTACCAAGAATGATTTGCTTAAGAAATATAAGCATCGTGTATGGGATTTGATGGAAGATTTTGATGCTTTTAATATCATTTCGATTCCTAGAAACGAAAATAAGCATGCTGATAGGCTCGCTGCCATAGGATCTCAGTTTGATATTCTCAATGAGATTCATAAAGTAGAGGCATGTCAATATGTAAAAATAGTGGTCATACCTTCCGTGCCTGACAATAATATAAGCTGGTAGGTTTTTGACAGCGATGAGCAAATTGTAATTTTTTTAATTGTTGAAGTTGAGTTTCCAGATGGAAACCAGCAAAAATGGCAACATCAGTATAACAAACAAATTGTGCAATTGAAGACTAACAAGTTGCCAAAAGGATTGGTGACCTTGGAATTTGTGTTCAATTCAGATGACCAAACATGGAAAGACAAGTGTGGCCTGACTGTTAAAGAAGAACATTATGCAGCCATTGAAATCTTCAAAGGAAAGCTTCTCAAGCTGGGAAAGGTATGTAGTAAAGAGGAACAACAAGCATTTATTCTGTTATGTTAGAAATTTAGTGATATTTTTGCTTGGGAATATAAGGATTTGAGAGCTTTTAACCAAAATTAGCCCAACACACTATTGAATTAGAACCTGGTGCGAAACTAGTAAGGCAGAAACAGAGACCTCTTAATCCCAAATTAGAGCACCTTATGAAAGATGAACTAAATAAATTAGTTGAGAGTGGTATTATTTTTCCTATCAAGCATACTTCTTGGGTGTCAAATTTAGTACCAGTTAGGAAGAAAAGTGTGGAAATCAGATTATGTGTCGATTTCTGAGATTCAAATAAGGCTTCATTGAAAGACCACTACCCACTCCCTTCCATGGAGAAAATTCTGTAGGTGGTTTCTAGTTCTAACAGATTTTCTTTGCTAGATGGTTACTCAGGTTATAACCAGATTCTGGTGAAGCAAGAAGATCAGTTCAAAATATCATTCACAACTAAGTGGGGCACAATGGCCGACAAAAAGATGCCTTTCAGCTTATCCAATGCTGGAGTAACTTTTCAGCGAGCGATGGATATGGCCTTTCACGGCCTTATGAACAAGTTCGTTCTGGTATATTTAGATGATATTATTATTTTTTCCAGAAATGCTAATGAATGTCTTGCTCATTTAGAACAGATTTTTCAGAGGTGTAGAGAGTTCATAGTGTCTTTCAACCTAAAGAAGTGTATTTTTTTTGTACATGAAGGTAAACTCCTCGGACATATTGTTTCAAAGCAAGGTATATCTATAGATCCTAAAAGAGTCTTTGAAATTCTTGAATTGCCATTACCAGCTCACAAGAAAGGATTACAAAGCTTTCTTGGAAGAATAAATTTTGTGAGGAGGTTCATACTAAACATTGCAGCTTTGCTGCAACCTCTCACCTCTATGCTTAAAAATAATATGCCTTTTAGTTGGACCAAGGAAGGTAAGAGGAGCTTCGAGCAAATAAAGGAAGCCCTTGTAGCTGCTCCTACTCTCATTAATCCAAATTTTGACAAAGACTTCATGTTGTATGCCTTTGGAGGAGTAGATATTGTTTCAGCTATGTTATGCCAGCAAAACGATGAAGGCTTGGAGTAGCCTGTAGCATTTTTTAGCCAAGTATTGCATGATTATGAGGTGAAGTATTCTTTTGTCAAAAAGCATGTTTTTGTTGTTGTAAGAAGCCTTAAAAAATTCAGGCATATGCTATCCAACAACAAGATCCATTTGTTGGTTGCTCATTCAACTGTTAAGAATTTCCTACTTAACAAAGATATTAATGATAAACATGTTGGTTGGGTAACCAAAGTAATGGAATTTGATATTGATATAAAGGTAACCAAGCTCGTTAGAGGCAAGGGTTTGTGTGAACAAATTGCTGAAAATGAAGACAACTTAAACGGAGCTAAAAATATGGGTACGATGCTAAATAATGATGTTGTAGGTGTTGTTCCAGTGTTGCCTGCTACTTGGTTACAACAAATGATGCATTATTTGCAAACTGGTGAGTGCCCCGAAGGCTTAGATAGAGAAAAAAAAGGTACTTTAGATTACAAGCCATTCCTTATGCAATTATTGATGGCATTCTTTATAGGAGAGATTTTCAAGGTATTTTATTGAGATGTATTTAGCCTGATCAAGTTGTCAAGCTTTTAGCAGAGTTTCATGACGGGCCTTTAGGAGGCCATTTTGCTGCAAGAAGAACAACTCTGAAAATAATGCGGGCTAGTTATTATTGGCCTGATCTATTTAAAGATGCTATTGCTTGGGTCATAAAATGTGAGAAATGTGCTTTATTTTTTGGAAAACAGAGGCTTGCAGTGCTGCCCCTGCATCCGATTCAGGTGGAACAACCCTTTGCTAAGTGGGGCTTAGATTTTATTGGTCCTATCAATCTTCCTTCAAGCACAGGTCATAAGTGGATATTTACTGCCACAGACTATTTTACCAAATGGACCGAAGCAGTTGCTTTAAAGGAAGCAAACAAAACTTTTGTGCTTAATTTTTATCAAGATCTAGTCTCGAGATTTGGGATTCCATATTCAATCATTTCTGACAATGGTTTGGATTTTATTGGTTTGAGGATTTCTGATTGGTCAATTAGAAATAATATTTATTTGAACACTTCTTCTAATTATTATCCGTAGGGCAATGGTCAGGCGGAATCTACAAATAAGAATCTTATTCGGGTAATCAAGAAGACTGTAGAGGACAATCAAAGGACATGGCATGAAAAGCTTAAGTTAGCCCTTTGGGTTGACAGAATAACTCCTAAAAGGGCTACTGGTTTTTCTCCCTTTGTTTTAACTTATGGCAAGGAAGCTAAGTTACATGTTCACATTGAGTTACCAACTTTAGGTTATGTTAAGGAACTGGAATTGTTGAATGAGCAGCCTCTTGAAGTGAGATTTGTATAGCTAGTAGAGCTAGAGGAAACTACGAAAAAAGCTCTAAGAAAATTGGAGATACATCAAGCTCAGATGAAGAGCTCTTTTGATAAGAAGGTGAGACCACGTGAGTTCATTGTTGGAGATCTGGTTTTGAAATGGAATGAATTTAAAAGCAAACCTGGATGACATTCCAAGTTTGATGCTATTTGGGATGGGACTTATGTGATCACGAAGTGCAAGGAACACAATGCGTTCCAACTTTCTAAGTTGACTGGAGAGGTGTTGTCTATCCCAGTTAATGGGATCCACCTCAAACATTGCATCTGAGATAAGTTTATCTTGTAAATAAGTAGAGTAGTATTGCAAATAAGTGCGTTACATTTAATTTCAGTAGTTTTGCTTTCCCTAAGCGTTGTTGTGCATGTTATGTTGACCATGAGGGCCTATTAGTTTGCTTTCAATTCTGATTCATTTTGTTTTGTTGTTGTTTGGAGTGTTGTTGCTCGATATTCTGAGTTTCACAAAGGGACATATTTTGACTTTGTGCCCAATGGAGTGTTTTAAGGCAACTTATCTATGCTGAGCAGGCAAGCATTTAGTGGAAATCTCCAAAATGTTACCATTTTTTTGCTACACCTCAAATGGTGGAGTTGACTAAATACTGTTATATTTTAAAAGTGAAAATACAACTTATTTCTGCATATGCTAGGTGTTGATTGCATGATGCAGGAGCATCTAGTCGTGTAAGGGAAATCTTGCATCACCCAAAAATAGTTAAATTTCAAGCTTCTCAGTTTTTAGATGTTTTTACATTTTTGGATACCCTTTTCATCATAATGAAATTCCCAATTTACGGTTTTTATTTTTTGTTCCTGGTTTGAAAGATATTGCAGTTTTAGTTTCCCAGATTTGCATCTGAAAATATTCTTAGTTAGATTTGAGGCACTTAGAGTTCCTGAATCAGCCCCAAAACTTTCCAAAATCGGCGTTGCAAATTTTGAGTGCGTTATTGACTTCGAGACCTTTCCAATGGTTCAAACGGTTCACGAATCGGAGCCCCGGATCAAAAGTTATGGCCCCGGGAAATTGGCACACTTTCTAGAAGATACAATTGCAAATGCTCTTTTCAAATTTGAACTTCATTTTCGGCGCCAAACCGCCTAAACTCAAATTTGAATGTTGTTTGGCTCCAAACTAATGAGGAGCTCTATTTATGGGCGGGTTTCTAATTTTTTGGGTAACTTTTTGGGGAAAAGCTCGCATATTGCGAAGGGGTGATTATGTAGCTTTTTGTAACTTGCATGTGTTGTAGAACTTGGGGATTTGAGATCCTCTGCATGTGAGAAGCTCCATTTTCTGAATAATAAAATTATTCTCTTGTTTGTGGGTTATTTTCTAAGTCTCGGGCTGTGCCCTCATCAAGTGGTATCAGAGCGAGGTTTTCTTGAGCGTGTGGGCAGATCGCCGATCGTGAGACAGTTCGCACCAGGACCGTGGTTGTGGGTCAAGGTCAAGAAAGATGCCTCCAAGAGTGATGCCTGGTAGGTGTGGTGGTGCTAGAGGTGGTTGAGGTGGCAATGTTGGTGGAAGAGATGCACTGGAAGCCCTCCAGAGACAGATTGATGCATTACAAGAGCAGTTGAGAAGAGGGTTAAACCCGAGGGAGGAAAGTGAGGATGAAGGAGAGGAAGAAGGTTCAGATGTAGAAGAGGAAGAAGAAGCAATTGATCAAGACCAAATGTGGCTAATAAGGGCCATTTCAAAGATCGGAAAAGACCTAGAGCAGAAGTCCCCAGTTATTCGGAAGTCTGAACCGAAAGAGTTGATTGATTAGATCAACGAGCTAGAAGAATATTTTGAGTATGAGGAAATAAAGGACCGATCGGGTTAAGTTTGTGAAAATGAAGCTGAAAGGCCATGCCAGTATTTGGTGGAAAGAGGTCCAGTTAGAAAGAAATCAAAGAGGAAAAGGAAATATCACTAGATGGGATTGCATGGTAGAGAAACTGAAGAAGCAGTTCATACCAGTGGACTACGAGTTAGATTTGTTGAAGAAATTGCAAGGGTTGAAGCAAGGAAGCAGATTTGTGAAAGAATATACTGAAGATTTTCACAAGATAATTGTCAGAACAGGTCACATAGAGGTCAATAAGGAGAAGGTAGTCTGATATCTTAATGGGTTACGACTGAGCATTCAGGAGGAGTTAAGCCTAGTCAGAATGACCACCATTGAGGATGTGTATCAGTTTGCTCTAAAGGTGGAAGAGAAGTTGAACAAAAGATTTGATGGCAAGAAAAAAGGATGAGGAAGTCAAAGTGGAAGGGGCAATGGCAGACCTTCAGGAAGCCGAAATGATGATGAAAAGAAAAGTGAAGATGTGGGTTGAAGCCAAAGGAATGAAAACTTCTACCGCCCTCGTGATCAAAACAATGGTGATCAAAGAGGTAGAGGACGAGGGAGATACGGACAAGGATCTGCAAGAGGTGGTTTCAGAGGAACATGTTTCCAGTGTGGTGAAGAAGGGCATCGAGCCTATGAATGTCCACAATACCAAGGAAGGGCAGACAAAAGGCCAGAAGGTTGTGGAAGGGTTGTGCATGCAGATGAGGAGGCCCAATCTAAACATTCAGATGATGCTGAAAGGGGAGAAACCCTAGTGATTAGGAGAGCCCTAGTGACCGAGGAAAAGGAACCAGAATAGAGGAAGAATCTATTTCACACAAGGTGCAAGTGTGAAGGAAAATGTTGTGATGTCATTATTGATGGTGGGAGCACTGATAATCTTGTGTCAGAGGAGATGGTCACAAAGTTGAAGCTGAAGAGGGAAAAAAACCCGCATTCGTATCGGATTGCCTAGTTACAGAAAGACCACAAAGTTTTGGTCAATGAGTAGTGCCTAGTAAAGTTAAAGATTGGGAGCTACCATGATGAGGTACTCTGTGATATCATCCCCATGGATGCATACCACATGTTGTTGGGGAGGCCATGGCAGTTTGATAGGCAAGCTATACATGATGGCCATGCAAACACTTATTCCTTGACAAAGGACGGGGTTCGTCACAAGTTGAAACCCATGAAGGAGACCGAAGAAAAGGTATGCAGTAGTGCTAGAATTTGTTATGTAAATGGAAGAAATTTTTTAGAAGGTATGAATCATGAGCATGTGTGTTATGCATTGATTCCTAGAGTGAGTAAGGAGGATAGTGAGAAGGTTCCAGAAGAAGTTTCTGGGATGTTGGATGAGTTTCAGGATATTATTTCTGATAATGTACCTGAGAGTTTACCGCCAATAAGGAAGATCAGTCATCAGATTGACTTGATTTCTGAAGCCAGTTTGCCAAATAAGGCAGCTCATAGAATGACTCCAGCAGAAAATGAGGAGTTGAACAGACAAGTTCAAGAGTTGTTGAGAAAGGGTTTGATACGGGAGAGTTTGAGTCCATGTGCAGTACTTGCAGACAGCACCAAGAAGAATGGGGAGTGGAGGATGTGTACGATTCTCTGCCATAAACAAGATAACAATCATACATGATTTCCCTTGTCAAGGATGGATGACCGATGGACTATTGAGTGGAGCTCGATTTCACAAAGATTGATCTGAAGAGTGGATATCACCTGATCCAGATTTGAGAGGGAGATGAATGGAAGACTACCCTTCAAGACCAAAGAGGGCCTCAGCACGAAGTGGTTAGTCATGCCTTTGGGCTAACCAATGCACCGAGTTAACATTCACGCGGCTCATGAATGAGGTACTAAAAGAATTTCTGAGAAGTTTTGTTATTGTGTATTTAGATGATATTTTGATTTTCAGTAAGACGTTGGATGAGCATCTGATGCATATTCGGAGAGCCTTTGAGAAGTTAAGAGAAGAGAAACTGTTGATTAATCTGAAGAAGTGCAGTTTTATGAAGAGGGAGTTAGTGTACTTGGGGTTTGTTGTCTCAGCAGAAGGTCTCAAGATGGACCCAGAGAAGGTGAAGGCTATTCTGGAATGGCCTACCCCAAGAACTGCTACCGAGGTGAGGTCTTTCCATGGTTTGGCTAGTTTTTATAGAAAGTTCATTAGAAACTTCAGTAGTATTTGTGGACCCCTGACTGAAACAATGAGAGGGGATAGAAAAGAATTCAAGTGGAGCACTGGAGAGGCAAAAAGTTTTGAACTGTTGAAGCAGAAGGTGACAGAGCAACTGTTCTAGCCCTCCCAGATTTCAACAAGGTGTTTCGTGTGGATTGTGATGCCAATGGTTGTGCCATTGGAGCAATGTTGAGCCAAGAAGGTAAGCCCATTGCCTATTTCAAAGAAAAGTTAAATGATGCCAAGAGAAAGTATTTTGTATATGATCGAATTTTATGCAATAGTTCAAGCATTAAAGAAATGGAGACATTATTTGTTGCTGAAGGAATTTGTTCTATATAATGATCATCAGGCCTTGCAGTACCTAAATAGTCAGGGAAAATTAAACCGAGGCATATGAAATGGGTAGAGTTTTTGCAGAGTTATACCTTTGTTTTGAAAC
The DNA here is from genome assembly GCA_007258455.2 of Sequoia sempervirens. NCBI lineage: Eukaryota > Viridiplantae > Streptophyta > Pinopsida > Cupressales > Cupressaceae > Sequoia > Sequoia sempervirens. Next base: position 9,381,128 of record VDFB02000007.1, on the reverse strand, counting down.
ATAGGAGTGGGAAGTCAAATAGGGTTGCAGATGCCTTAAGTAGGAGGCATACATTGATGACAAAGATGCAGATTGAAGTGGTTGGGTTCAATGAACTCAAGACACTGTATGCAAAAGATCCTGATTTTGCAGAGGCTTGGAAAGCTTGCAAAGAACCTATTACAGTGGACAGGACAAGGTGGCTGGATTTCATAATCCAGGATGGCATGTTATTTAAGGGAAGTCAATTGTGTATCCCAAGGAGTTCCATGAGGGAGTACCTGATAAAGGAGAAACATAGTGGAGGAATGGCAGGACATTTTGGTCGGATAAGACCATTGCCATTATTAGTGAGCATTATTATTGGCCTCAGTTGTCACAGGATGTGAAGAAGTTTGTACAAAGTTGCAGGGTATGTCAGATGGCTAAAGGAGTGAGTCAGAATATAGGCTTATATCAACCCTTACCTGTACCAGAGAGGCCGTGGGAGGATATAAGTATGGACTTTGTTCTTGGTTTGCCAAGGACACAACGAGAGAATGATTTAGTCTTTGTGGTGGTTGATAGGTTTTCGAAGATGGCACATTTCATTCCATGTCAGAAGACCCATGATGCAGTCCACATTGCTGACTTGTTCTTCAAAGAGGTAGTGAGGCTACATGGTCTGCCAAAGAGTATTGTTTCAGATCGTGACACCAAATTTGTGGGGTACTTTTGGAGGACCTTGTGGAAGAAGCTGAAGACAGAGTTGAAGTTCAATTCTACACACCATCCACAAATAGATGGGTAGACAGAGGTTGTTAATGAGTCCGGGTAACCTACTAAGATGTTTGGTAGGAGATAAACCCAAGGGATGGGACTTGATCTTACCCCAGTAGAATTTTCTTACAACAATTCACAACGTAAGCACTAGTAGATCACCATTCCATTTGTGTATGGAGGTAGCCCCAAACAACTCCATAATTGAGGAAGATGGACCAAGAGAAGAAAATAAGTGTTGAAGCTGAAGATTTTGCAGAACACATCAAGGATATACATGAGAAGGTAAGAGAACATATTAACAAGATGAATATGCAGTATAAGGCTAAGGCAGATCAGAAGAGGAGGTATAAGGAGTTTTAGATTGGTGATGAAGTGATGGTCCACTTGAGGAAAGAAAGGTTTCCAGTGGGAACATATAACAAATTGAAGATGAAGAAGTTCAGTCCCTATAAAATTTTGAAGAGGCATGATTCAGGGAATGCATATGAGGTAGAGTTTCCAGATGGATTCAACATTTCCCCTGTTCAACATTTTAGATTTGACAGAGTATCATGAAGGTGGTGAGAGGAAGTACCAATGATGGAACAGTGGGGATTCCAGCACCTACTTAAAAGGAGGAGATTGAAGAAATCTAGATAGTCGTGTGGGAAGGAGTACCAGGAACGGGTAGTATGAAGAATATTTGGTGAAATGGAAATGAAGGCCTATTGAAGATTCATCCTAGTTGCCTAAGGTAGAGGTTGACCATTTGGGTTTTCCTCCACCATCTGAGACGTGATGGGGTCATTTCTCAAATTACCCTGGGTGTCTGATGCAGGAGCATCCAGTGGTGTAAGGGCAATCTTACATCACCCAAAAATAGTTAAATTTTAAGCTTCTCAGTTTTTAGATGTTTTTACATTTTTGGATACCCTTTTCGTCATAATGAAATTCCCAATTTACGGTTTTTATTTCATGTTCCTGGGTTGAAAGATATTGCAGTTTTAGTTTCCCATATTTGCATCTAAAAATCTTTCGAGTTAGATTTGAGGCACTTAGAGTTCCCGGATCGGCCCCAAAACTTGCCAAAATCGGCGTAACATATTTCAAATGCATTATTGACTTCGAGACCTTTCCAACGGTTCAAACGGTTCGCGAATCGGAGCCCCGGATCAAAAGTTATGGCCTCGGGAAGTTGGCACACTTTTTAGAAGATACAATTGCAAATGCTCTTTTGAAATTTGAACTTCATTTTCGGTGCCAAACTGCCTAAACTCAAATTTGAATGTTATTTGGCTCCAAACTAATTAGGAGCTGTATTTATGGGCAGGTTTCTAATTTTTGGGTAACCTTTTGGGGACAAGCTCGCATATTACGAAGGGGTGATTCTGTAGCTTTCTGTAACTTGCATGTGTTGTAGAACTTGGGGATTTGAGATCCTCTGCATGTAAGAAGCTCCATTTTCTGAATAATAAAATTATTCTCTTGTTTGTGGGTTATTTTCTAAGTCTCAGGCTATGCCCTCATCATTGCATCTTATTTATCATTTTATAAGTGACAATTATGCATTGAAATAAGGAAACAAAATTTTACGAATTGCTTTTCAGTGTTTCGCAATCCAATGGAGTACAGGATTGAGCATTCAACAACAAAGCATTTCAATTTCTTTCTTTTATTTCATAAAGTGATTCATATTTACAACATTTCATTTGATTACAAGAATTCAAAGGGTGATACATTCAAATGATGGTACAATATTGCATTATAAATGCATTTTCTTTTCAAAATGAAAAGCAGAAAGAATGAAATTAAATATCCACACAAGCCATGGTTTTAGCCATTCCATTCATGAATAGAAAGGAAATATACAACTGAAAGAGAAAGTGACAAGTAACATGGGACATATCCGTCATTGCCTCAGTCGATCTTCGGTTGATGCTTCGTAGCTTGCTCCATCCCGCTTCTACTCTTGAATGTGCCTGCAAAAGATTAAGAAGGGTGTCAATTAAGAGCTCGAGATATGAACTATACTACATGCCATACTAACAGAGATATATTTCAATCCTTGTAATGCATAGAACTAGCTAAAAAAAGTGTAGAAGCATGAGTTGAAAGAGAGACATCAACATTATCATTTATTGTTTTTTATGCTAGCGTTGTTTGTTTCCTTGTGTAGGTATTGGGAAAATAAAGAAGCTGATTATTTTTTGAAGACCAAGCATGTGGGGAAAAACGGGCTCCCACAAGGGTAGGGCTCGGCATGCTGCTCCACATACGTTATAGGTGGGGCTAAGTATTAAAGTGTTATGCAACTGAAAGAGTAAAAGAGAGTTCATCTATCAAGCCATCAAACCAATCGTCCACTCATAACAAACAAAAGGTGCTTTCTAAAGGCTACAGGTGGACAGTTAATTTAATTGAACTCAATTGATTCAACTGATTGCAAATCTCAACATTGTTTCCATAGTATTTTTGTTCATCATATTCATGATATTTTGCAAAGTGCAATAGTGTTCATGCTCATGACATTGATAGTGAACAGGCATACATAATGCCTCATCAACAAAGAGCACTGTTTGATATGAGAAAATAATATAAGTGCAGATTTTCATTCATGAAAGGAACTGTGCTTATGACAAGTTTATATAATGAAGACATAAGAAGAAGGTTTCAGGTTTTTGTCAAAGTGAAGGATTACGAGAATCAATATAGCAAGACAGTCAGCTTCATTTTGACTGAGAATGCAATGTTACTTCAAGTAAAGTTTTGCATCACTGTTTTGAAAAGGAGACAATTAAAATGAGAGATTCATTCCATCATTCAAGTATATTTCAGGGAATTGCAATTATTAGACATACGAATGTGAACAAGTTTTTACAGATTTAAATACATGAAATACATCTTCAAAATGAGTAAAATATGTCAAAGAACATGATATGAATGAAGGTTTGGAGAGCATCCTTGAAGAATGTAGTTGTGAGTGCATGAGAGACTAAAGCAAACAAATAGTCTACAAAGTTAAAGTAAAAGGATTTCTGTGTGAAAGGAGGGTTCGAAACAACATTCAAATGACACTAAAAAATGTAATCAAAGTGCAGATATATGAAGGCTTCTGGAAAATATTCAGTTTTATCATATTATGGTCTACCCGTGTTAAGAAATAGCACAAATTTCTCTAAGTTTCCAAATACCCATATGTTGAAAATTGAGGAATTTTTGAATGTAACAAAAGCCATGATGGAACAAGCCCAAAATTTGAATACATGATAAAATATAGCTTTGATTTTTTTCAGAATACCCACATTGGGGTTTTGAATTAAAATACAAATATTATAACTTGTAGTGACACCCGTGAGAGGGTCTTTAAAGAAATAACATAAAGTAATGCAAGGTAATGGTGGTCAAGCTCCAGACAGAGAGACATGGTTTCTTTCAAGTTCCCAGAATACCCACATTGGGGTTTGTTTTAGAATACAGATTTCTTTATTTTTACAAGAACCCATGTGGGGTATTTTACAAAATTTGAACAAAGAACGGGTATTATGCAAGTTTTTATGAGGGAAATTCATCAGAAGCATTCAAAGCAAGCGGCCTTTCATAGTTTCACTTGAATACAGAAAGAAAAAGAAATCATGGTGAGTCGTGTTCAATAAACACAAATTTCCTCAAAATACAGTTTACCCACATGGGGTTTTCTATAGGTGAGGTTTCATCAAAACAAGCTTTATACAGTGCTCTCTTTGTCGAAGCCTGAATATAACAGAAAATGCATCCATATAATTAATATCATTTACCCACGTTAGGGTTTTTATCAGAAACAACATAAAGTAGAGAGAAAATCATCATGGGTCGAGCCCAAAAGGCTCTAGAATGTCCTTCAAGAATACACATGGCCGCAGCCTGGAGTGGAGTTTTGGCTCATAAATAGCAAGTAATAATTTTTTTTAAAAGATTACAATCAGAGCTTAAATCAGATGTGATATGGAGAAGTTCCTTCACAAGGAGTCATCAGGAAAGCATGTCAAGTTTGCAGCCTGTCAAGTCTTGAAGCATTTGTGAAGCCTTGTAAGATATAAAAACAATAGGGAGAACATAAAACTTACCATTTCATGACTGTTGAAAACTAGAGGTCGCGGCCAGAGCTCTAAACAAATTTCAAAATCCAAACAAATGCCCAGTTCGAGATTATGCATGGCGGCCAGTGGGTTGAAGGAATACATAAATAAAAAAAAGCATCAGAAACTGTGATATAGCCGTGGCCTTATGGCCTTTTTTCCTTCCAAAAACACAGTGGAAAAGCCACAATAATGTCTGAAATAAGCTTACTCTGAGTTTTGGAGGCTGAGTATGCAAAAGAAAGATCAATTGAAGGCTCGAATGGAGGTTTCCATCTGAAACCCTAGCCCATACTTGGCAGCGGCTGCAAAGCCACTCATTCCAAAAATCTTCACTTCAAAATGTGAAAAAATTGGGTTTTCTTTGTTTTGTCGTAGGGTTTCCCAAAGACCTAAGTCAGCCAAGGGAATTTTTCCCTTAAGTTTTTTAAAATTTCAAGCCAAGTTAATACCATGGTGGCTGATTAGGGCTTGCTCTTATTTTATGTAAGCCTTAGATTGTTTTCATTGATTTTAAGAAATCAATTTAATATCCATGCATATCATTCATTTTGATTGATTTTTTAGAAATCAATTATTGATTGAAGAATTGATTTAAGGGGAAAGAGATGATAAAATATATTCATTATATATTTTATGATTTTTTAGAAATCGATTGGAGAGATAAGTGATTGAAACGAGATATTCATGTGTTTTATGATTTTTTTTGAGAAAAATCAATATTGTAATTGGAGAGACAAGGTTATGTTTTTTGCAAAGATTTTAAAAAATATTTAGTTGCAAAAATTAGTCAAATTATGAAAGTCTGCATATCATGTAAAGCAAGATTAAAGTGGTGCTTTTATAAATCGCTTTATTCTTTGCTATTTTTAGCAGATTTTTGAGAGGGACTGTCTTGGTCGGATTTTAGATGCCTACTGGATGGATTAAGTGTTCTATTTTCTTTTAAAGTAGATTTATCCTATTTTTAGGAGTTGAACAGTATGAACATGGAAACAGTGAGTTTTTTATGCTTTTGTGCAAACTTTTGAGACAAGTTTTGATACCTTTTCCTTGAGCTATCTTGGTGAGCTCGGATTAGGGATTTTGGAGGTATTTATCTTGAAGAAGATTTAGCTTTCTTCTTCTTGGGAGTTGAAATTCTAGTTTCTTGCTCTTACACATTTTTGAGCTTGTAAACTTCTTTGTACTCAGGTTTTGAGAGTTTCATTCCATCTAATAAAAAGCAGCATTCTTATCTCCAATTTCTTTCTCAACTTGCAGTTTTAGTATGATGTTTATATTGTGATTCTATTTATAGATCCTCTTTATGTCCTATTATTGTAGATCATCGATGCATAAATTTCATTTGTTGCAGGTTGCATGCTGTGTCAAATCAATTTTGCACTGGTGTTCATGAGAGATTGTGAGTTCATTGTTGTTTTTCTAAAGACTGTTGTTGGTGAAATATCAAAGTCATTATTTAGTTTGAGGATCATTATAAGTCATAGGTTTTAATTTCAGTTATTTTCTATCCCTTTTCCAAGAAGATCACTTAGAATAGGATTCATCTTTTGGAGAACCAACTCACTCTGGAGATTCTCTTTTCGCATAGATCACCCACATCTGAAAAGAGTTTCCATGTTTCAATAGATAGTCTGATTTTTGTAAATCTGACAAAGGGTGCATATCTGATTGACAACAATAAGATGAATCATTGAAATAATAAATTAATGGAATAAGAATATTAAATATCGAGCAAGGGTGAGAGTGCTAATGGCACAGGAGTGCCACTAATGATAAAATCCTTGGCCAAGGTACGATGCTAGCTTAAGCATTTATCAGCTATCAAGAACCAGATATACCATTGGTCAAAGTGATCATTCTAGTTACGAGTTACCTATAGTGAAGGATAGACCAGGAGGTATAGGTCCTTGACACCAAGCTCAGAGGCATGATGATATATTTTGATCCTTTGTTGATTACCCTCATGAAGGGATGGGTTTCTTTAGTTGAAGAAATGCGGGAAGCCAGTAGGTCTTCGGTTGGGAGGAAAATCCCTTGATGATATTTCTTTTTCCCTTGGAAACAAAAGAGTTTTGTGCAACATTCTAGCAGGAAGCCTTCAAAACTGTATTTTCTTGTACTCTTTGTCTCTCTCTAAATTTTAGAAATATTTACTTAGCATGTTTATTTCATACCATAGTGTACATACTATATACATGTGTATACACACCCATTCAACCTATACAAATATATCCACTCACGTTTTCCACATGATGATCATAGTACATCAAGTCAGACAAACATATAAACATCACTCTCAAAGCTCAAAGAAGTAAACAAGACTCCTAAAGCCTATGGTTGACTTATTAAGACCAACTTAACTGACTTGGTTCCTCCAAACCTATAATGACGTGTGTGTATATGCTTAAGAGGTTCTCGTTACTGTTTACCTGACCGAGCTCCTCTCTCGAGTGATATTTCTCCTCTGCTTGGAGGAATGGTCCTCATACCTACATTCCATGACATGATAACAGAAGTCATATGTTCTCAACAAAGCAGTATACAAGATAAATCAATGTGATTCATTAACCTCCTTATGTAGTACTTCACTACGAATAACATCAAGTGAGATAACATCAAATGAAACAACATCAAGTGAGATAACATCCTATTGAAAACAAGGTACAAGCATCAATAATTCACCTCCAAAATTCACACTATATTCACATTTACCCTATCTATTAATGGTAAATAGTAACTTCATAATTTGGGATATAACATGGACGACGAGGCATGTCCCTTCCACTAATAGTGGGAATTACAATATAAAGTGTAGAAATACTAAATGATTGAATTAGTACTACTAATTTCAGCCTTACAATGAAAGTAATCTACAAATTACAAGTGAGAAAACTGTCCAATCCTCTACAAATGATATTATATGTTTCTCCAAACTTCACAAGCCTCCCAAATATGAAAAACAAGCCAAAAATCAGAGCTTCAACAATCTAATATGAAAAACTAGAAAATAGAAAACTCAAACCAACGAGCCTAAAACACACCAAAATACTCATAACTCCATCAATACACCTTTGAATGGCATGAAACTAAAATAAAATGAAGCCTAGGAGGTAGGCGTCCAAGTATAGACAATGAAACAATATCAAACACCCACCATTATTTTATACATGCATTCCAAGGTACTAGCAAGCAAGATACAACCATCAAGGAGGGGTGACTAGCAAGTTAAATTCAATGACTCTTCTAAAAAATTTGTAACTTAGCAAAAGGAGGCGCCCAAGGTAGACAAATGCATAGGAACAATGCCTAGAACTAGCAAAAATTCCTCTAATGAGTTATGATTGAAAACAATCTACAGCCATATAAGAACCAACAATATAAAACCTCAAAAAACTTCAAATAACATCATCTTAATAAGCCCAATCTGCTCTTCAGTGCAAAGAACAATCAATATCTTGGCTAGTTGTTATCTTTCAAGCAAGAAACTAAGTTTTCTAGGAGGTATGCATTCCTCAAAGCGAGTGAGTAACCATTTCGGCAACACCTTGTTGTAATTTTTATTGGATAGCTACAAATGAAGGCCAAGTCTCTTATTTATAAACTTCTCCAAATTCAAATCTCATTTCCCTCCAATTAGGGCGCCCAAGCTGAAATTCAAATTCATCTTTCCACTTGCATTTGCATTTCATTTAATCTTCATTTGCCTCCTTGATTAGGCATCCAAACATGAAGGAGATATGACTTAATTAAAAATGTAAATATAATATAAGTTAGGCGTCCCAAAAAGCTAAGTGAAATACTTTAATAAAATTCACTTATTTCTCCATTTAGGCATCCACCCCTTAACAATATTTCACTTATAGAAACATTATTTGTAACTTAAATATTTCCTCTTATGAAGTTGTCCCCTTTTGTATAGGAAATATTTTCCACTTAAAACGAGAGTTGTACCTCCCAACCAGAGAGTAGCTAATTGGATCCTAGAAGCATCTTCTACTAGGCCTTGAATCCTATAGTACACTTCTACCTGTTGGACCTAATCATCTAACTTTTCAGCATCTAACTCCCCATAGTACTTAGGTAATTCAAATTTTACATCTAGTTTAATAATAGGCTTAGATTTGCTCTTAAAAGGATTAACATAAGTAGAAGAAGGAGAAGAAGGAGAAGAAGGGGAAGAATAAGAAGGAGAAGAGGAAGATGGAGGGGATTTTGGAGGTTCTTCACCATCTCTGGATTGCTTCTTCTTGTCTTTGCGATCTCTAGTATCTTCCTGCTTTGACGAATTGCCTTCTTCAGATTTCTTTCGATCTTGCCTTCCTTTGAAGAGCACCTCCACCATGGCCTTCATGTCAAGGAAGGCTTTCCGAAAACCTTCTTCATCAAGCTTTGGTTTTCCATGTTCAGTTGCACTCTCTAACATTTTCGGTGGAAAGGTTCTTCACTTCCCCTCATAATTCCCTTAAAATCCTAAAAACCCATTTCGATCCTTGAACCACTTTGGTTTTTGATCATTTTTGAGTATGTGAAATTTTTCACCTTTCTAATTGGCCTATGTACCCGGTTTGACCCTAACTTTGACCGGGCATAACTTGACACTAGGTATAACTTGAGCATATGAGCTCCTTATTCGCCCATTCAAGTTGTGTTAGGTCCCATTTTTTGAGCTCTTCAAGATGATGTTGGTTTCGTTAGATTCTGAGACTATGAAATTTTTCACCTTTCTGACTGGCCTTTGTACCCTGTTTGACCCCAACTTTGACCGAGCATAACTTAAGTGTATGAGCTCCTTTTTTTCCCTTTCAAGTTGTGTTGGGTTCCATTTTCTGAGCTCTTCAAGATGATGTTGGTTTTGTCAGATTCTGAGACTATGAAAATTTTCACCTTTCTGACTGGCCTCTATACCTAGTTTGACCCCAACTTTGATCGGGCATAACTTGAGTGTATGAGCTCCTTTTTTGCCTGTTCAAGTTGCGTTGGGTTCCATTTTTTAATCTCTTCAAGATGATGTTGGTCTCGTCAGATTATGAGAATATGAAATTTTTCACCTTTTTGACTGGCCTCTATACCAAGTTTGACTCCAACTTTGACCAGGCATAACTTGAGCCTATGAGCTCCTTTTTCGCCTATTCAAGTTGTGGTAGGTTACATTTTCTGAGCTCTTCAAGATGACGTTGGTTTCATCAGATTTTGAGACTGATTTTTTTTTCCTTTTTCACTGGCCAGTTTGACCCCAACTTTGACCAGGCATAACTTAAGCGGATGAGCTCCTTTTTTGCCTATTCAAGTTGCATTGGGTTCCATTTTCTGAGCTCTTCAAGATGATGTTGGTTTCGTTAGGTTCTGAGACTGTGAAATTTTTCACCTTTCTGAATGGCCTCTATACCCAATTTGACCCCACCTTTGACAGGCCATAACTTGAGAGTATGAGCTCCTTTTTTTCCCATTCAAGTTGCATTGGGTTCCATTTTCTAAGCTCTTCAAGATGATGTTGGTTTCATTAGATTATGGGACTGTGAAATATTTCACCTTTTTGACTGGTCTTCATACCCAGTTTGACCCCAACTTTGATCAGCCATAACTTGAGCATATGGGCTCCTTTTTTGCCTGTTCAAGTTGCCTTAGGTTCCATTTTTTGAGCTCTTCAAGGTGATGTTGGTTTCATTAGATTTGAGACTGAAAATTTTCACCTTTCTACTGGCCTATGTACTCGATTTGATCCCAACTTTGACCAGGCATAACTTGAGCATATGAGTTCCTTTTCTGCCAATTCAAGTTGCGTTGGGTTCCATTTTATGATCTCTTCAAGATGATGTTAGATTTGTCAGATTTTGAGACTGTGAAATTTTTTGCCTTTTTGACTGGCCTATGTACTCGGTTTGACCCCAAATTTGACCAGGTATAACTTGAGCGTATGAGCTCCTTTTTCATTCATTCAAGTTGCGTTGGGTTCCATTTTGCAAGCTCTTCAAGATGATGTTGGTTTCGTTAGATTCTGAGATTGAAATTTTTAGCCTTTTTGACTAGCCTCTAACCCAATTTGACCCCAACTTTGACCGGGCATAACTGGAGTGTATGAGCTCCTTTTTCGCCTATTTAATTTGCATTGGGTTCGATTTTCTGAGCTCTTCAAGATGGTGTTGGTTTTGTTAGATTCTGAGACTGTTAAATTTTCCCCTTTCTGATTGGCCTCTATACTTGGTTTCACCCCAAATTTGACTTGAGATAACTTGAGCGTATAAGCTTCTTTTTCACCCATTCAAGTTGCGTTGGGTTGCTTTTTCTGAGATTTTCAAGATGGCATTAGTTTCATCATATTCTTAGACTGTGAATTTTTTTGCCTTTCTGATTGGCCTTTGTACCCGGTTTCACCTCAACTTTGACTGAGCATAACTTGAGCATATGAGCTCCTTTTTCACCCATTCAAGTTGTGTTGGGTACCATTTTCCAAGCTCTTCAAGACAATGTTGGTTTCATCAGATTCTGAGATGGTGAAACTTTTCGCCTTTCTAACTGGCCTCTATAACCGGTTTGACCCCAACTTTGACCGGACATAACTTGAGCATATGAGCTCCTTTTTTGCCCGTTCAAGTTGCATAGGGTTCTGTTTTCTAAGCTCTTCAAGATGATGTTGGTTTCATTAGATTTTGAGACTGTGAAATTTTGTGTCTTTCTGATTGGCCTCTATACCTGGTTTGACCCCAACTTTGACTGTGCATAACTTGAGCGTATGAGATCCTTTTTCGTCTGTTCAAGTTGTGTTGGGTTCCGTTTTCTGAGCTCTTCAAGATGATGTTGGTTTCGTCAGATTCTTGATAATGTAAAAAAAATTCCTTTCTAACTAGCCTCTATACCTGATTTGACCAAGCATAACTTGAGCGTATGAGCTCCTTTTTTTCTTGTTCAAGTTGTGTTGGGTTCCATTTTCCGATCTCTTCAAGATGATGTTGGTTTCGTCATATTCTGAGACTATGAAATTTATCACCTTTCTAACATGCCTATGTACCTGATTTGACCCCAACTTTGACTAGGCATAACTTGAGTGTATGACCTCATTTTTCGCTCATTCAAGTTGCGGTGGGTTACGTTTTCTAAGCTCTTCAAGATGACGTTGATTTCATTAGATTCTGACACTTTGAAATTTTTTGCCTTTCTAACTAGCCTATGTACTTGATTTGACCCCAACTTTGACCAGGCATAACTTGAGCGTATGAGCTCCTTTTTTGCCCTTTCAAGTTGTGTTGGGTTCTGTTTTCTAAGCTCTTCAGGATGATGTTGGTTTCTTCAAATTCTAAGACTAAATTTTTTTCCCTTTATGACTGGCCTATGTACCTAGTTTGACCCCAACTTTTTTCCAGGCATAACTTGAGAGTATGAGCTCTTTTTTTGCCCGTTCAAGATGTGTTGGGTTCCACCTTTTGAGCTCTTCAAGTTGCATTGGGTTCCATTTTCTGAGCTCTTAAAGATGATGTTGGTTTTGTCAAAATTCTGAGACTGAAATTTTTCACCTTTCTGACTAGCCTCTGTACCCAGTTTGACCCCAAATTTGACTGGCCATAACTTGAGCTTATGAGCTCCTTTTTCGCTCATTCAAGTTGCCTTCAATTCCATTTTTTGAGCTCTTCAAGATGATGTTGGTTTTGTAAAATTCTGAGACTGTGAATTTTTTTGCCTTTCTGACTAGCCTCTTTACTCAGTTTGACCTCAACTTTGACCAGGCATAACTTGAGCATATGAGCTCCTTTTTCGCCCATTCAAGTTGTGTTGGGTTCCGTTTTCTAAGCTCTTCAAGATGAGGTTGGTTTCATCAAATTTTGAGACTATGAATTTTTTTGTCTTTCTAACTGGCCTATAGGTACTCGGTTTGACCCCAGATTTGATTGAGCATAACTTGAGTGTATGAGCTCCTTTCTCATCCGTTCAAGTTGCATTGGATTCTACTTTCCGAGCTCTTCAAGATGAAACTAGTTTCATTAGGTTCTGAGATTGTGAAAATTTTCACCTTTCTAAATGGCCTTTATACCAGTTTGAGCCCAACTTTGACTGAGCATAACTTGAGCATATGAGCTCCTTTTTCTCAAGTTCAAGTTGTGTTGGGTTCCATTTTCTGAGCTCTTCAAAATGATATTGGTTTCATCAGATTGTAAGACTGTGAAATTTTTTGACTTTCTGCTTGGCATGTTCTTGATTTGACCCCAACTTTGACCGAGCATAATTTGAGCGTATGAGCTCTTTTTTCGCATGTTCAAGTTGCGTTGGGTTCCATTTTTTGAGCTATTCAAGATGATGTTGGTTTCCTCAGATTTTGAGTTTGTGAATTTTTTTTCCTTTTTGACTGCTCTGTACTTGGTTTGGCCAGAACTTTCATTGGGCATAACTTGAGCGTATGAGCTCCTTTTTCGCCCATTTAAGTTGTGTTGGGTTCCGATTTTTGAGGTCTTCAAGATGATGTTGGTTTCGTCAGCTTCTAAGACTATGAAATTTGTCGCCTTTCAGACTAGCCTATTTACCTAGTTTGACCCCAACTTTGACGGGGCATAACTTGAGTGTATGAGCTCCTTTTTCGCCTATTCACATTGCGTTGGGTTCCATTTTTTGAGCTCTTCAAGATGAAGTTGCTTTTGTCAGATTTTGGGAGAGTGAAAATTTCACCTTTTTGACTGGCCTGGTACCCAGTTTTACCCCAAATTTGACTAGGCATAACTTGAGCTTATGAGCTCCTTTTTTTCCCATTCAAGTTGCGTTAGGTTTCATTTTCTGAGATCTTCAAGATGTCATTCATTTTGTCAAATTCTGAGACTACAAAAATTTTCACCTTTTTGACTGGCCTCTATAACTAGTTTGAGCCCAACTTTGATCGGCCATAACTTGAGCGTATGAGCTCCTTTTTGCCCATTCAAGTTGCATTGGGTTTCTATTTTTTAACTCTTCAAGATGAAGTTTGTTTTGTTAGATTTTGAGACTGTGAAATTTTTTGCCTTTTGATTGGCCTTTGTACCCGATGTGACCCAAACTTTGACCGGACATAACTTGAGTGTATGAGCTCCTTTTTTTCCCATTCAATTTGTGTTGGGTTCTGTTTTCTAAGTTCTTCAAGATGATGTTAGTTACATCATATTTTGATATTGTGAAAATTTCACCTTTTTGACTGGCCTTTGTAC
>VDFB02000007.1:9310745-9367026 GCA_007258455.2 Sequoia sempervirens | reverse complement strand
TATAAACCCCACGCATTTCATTCATTCAGGGAGAGACTTACGAAATTGTTGCTACTATTGCTATTTAAATAATAATTGGATTCAGAGTTGAGCATTTGTTATTTTGAGAGCTCGCATGGTTTCATAATTTCTTCAACAAAGTAAAATTGGACATTTTTGGATGAATGAAAGATTGATAGTGTTGGAAATGTTGGAATTGGTTCCTTTTCAATTGAATGATTTTCTCAATTTGATGTGCAAAGGTTAGTGAACTTTGAAATTGTTAACTTGGATTCTAGTACCTATATACATTGTTTGAATTGATGGTGGTATTGTGTAATAGGACGTAAATCCATTGAAGATTGCATCATCTTTGTCTAGTTGTAGTCATTGTGCTTGGCAAAACAAAGATTGGTTTAAATTTCACTATCCAGCATTTGTCTCTAAAGTTCATGGGAGTAGTTTCGCATAAATTTAGTTTCTAAACCCTCATCCCTTTTCCTTTATTTTATCCCAAAACCGAAAATCCCAAAAACACAAGAGCATTCAATGTCAAATCAATTCTAATCCTTACTTTTGAGTAATTTACTATCCAAGGTCCCTTTGTGAAATCAGCAAATCACATCATCCATTGGGCTTGTCCATCCCTGAACTTAAGAAACATTGGAATTACCATATGACCTTTCTAGCAATCTTAGCATACGAGATAATTTTTCAAGAGAGGATAGAGCGTCTCTGGACTCTTTATTCTAAAGTGCTTGGTGAGTCATAAAACACGCATCAACAGAACCCCAACAATTCATTATCTTGTTAGCAGTTCTGATATTTTTGTAATGATCTATTGAAGGGCTCTATATTGGTATCAGCACTTACCTTACTGTGACTCAGAAGTCTTCATTTCTATTGCTGATATTATGTGAATTCTGAACTGTTATACAATTCAAGGGTTTTCTGCAGTTTTGGTGAGCTGTGGCAATCATAATTCTGAGTAGAAGACTTCTCGTACTGAACAATGTATTGCTAGAGCATTGGTCATAGTGATTCCATTGATGCTTAATTCTGAGTAATTGTTTTTAGATACAATCATACATACATCTTAGCTGTGATGATTTGAATTCTGGAAGTTGATAAATTGGACCCTAGATTAGACATTATACTAGATCTGTAACATTGGATACAAGTATATCATCTAAAAACATAATAAAGGCATTGCATGTTGACTACAAAAACAAGCTTGATCTGCAATTAGAGGATCTACTATTGGATGTTTTCATTTTTTTAATATTACATGTTAATATTTATTTATTTATTATACAATTACTAATTTTAGTACATAATTATTAATTATATTATAATATTTATGTATAAAATAATAAAATATATTTTAATACAATAGCGTATTTTTTAGTTTATATTTATTTTATTTTAATCTTTATTTTAGAAAAAAGGTATATCCATATTAGATATGTATCTGTCTCTGTATGCATTCAACTCTATTAATAAAACATCATAGTTACAAGCCTCACCAAGACTCACCTGAACCATGTGAGTCTCGAGGTGGGTGAATGATTTGAGGCCAGAGATTCGAGACTCAGGTAAATGGTTGATGTGAAAATCAGGAAAAAAAGGGATTAAAAAATTGAAAACACTCAAATAGAAACTGTGAAAGTCGAGCATTTTTTTGAAAAATTTGAAAGAGTTTTGAAGCTTGGTTAAAAGTAATAAAATTATGAAAATGGCATGCGCCATGAAGTTTTGTATGTTTGTAAAGGCTTTAATTTGGGCTTGGTGGTGGGGGCTCCGCCCCTCGACCTTGCCCTTGCCCTTGCCCTATTTTGTGATAGGGAGCACACCAAGGGCACTGCCCTCAAACCCCACAAGGGGTGCTGTCCCTTGACCTTGTTGGGGGGCTGCCCCCAGATCCCCAACTGCCCCTAGACCCCCACACTGTTTTTTGTTTGCTCTATATCTCTATGCTAATAAAATGCCTTTTAAGTTCAAAAACAATAGGTTTGTCTCTCTTTTTTTGCATCTTTCTATCTTTTCCCGATTAAATCCTTTATACTTTTGGTTTGCTGATTTTTCTCCCAAAAGACTTTTGCTGATATGGACAATAAACAAAATAACAACAAAATACATCTCAAGAGTTGATGTTGATTTGTCAAACTTGAATATCATGATAGATATTCACTAATCAATATTAAACCCAGACCCAACCACAACTATTTACATTTACTTCTGGATGTCTGAACTTTAACAATCTGATATGGTAATGCGTAACAGTATTATCTCTATATGGCATCCATGGAAATGCATGCAATTATGACCAGCTGTACCCTTCATCTTCATTCAATTTACACATAGAAATTACTTTCAGAGACACCACTATTGCACTCTCGTTATGCCCAATTAATTTTCAAAAAACAATGTTTGACACAGCCTATCTGGAATTTTGTACACTTTGTCTCTGTGGTTGCCTAATAATATCCCAATGCTTTGCTGCTATATCAAATACTGCATGCAACATGAACCCTGCCCTGACCAAAGCCCAAGTGGGTTATATTAATCCAATAAAACCTCCCTCTAGAATATGTCCCCTCTCCCTCCAGGAAAATCTATATCGGTATTTTCATGTCCAATTTGGTCCAGACACTCTGCGTTTACATCTCCATCCCCATGTTTCTCACACCATGAGAACACTATCTAGTCTTGTGACTAAGATGTTTGGAGGCATTAAACTCCAACCCAATTAAATCAACTTTGCCTAGAGTATGAAAGGGCCGAGTTTTGAATGTCCCAGTAACAGGGTTGCAGTTGAATGGAGCAGGGCATTCTCCCTCCATACGACCAGAACAGAGGAAATAACTGCAGGAAGTCACTATACTGATCAATTCATATGGGAAAAAATACTACTGAAAGCCTGTACTTACATGGAGCAGACAGTGGTCGCAATAGACACGTCTTCATGGGCCATGTTAACCATAGCAGAGAGGCAGATGCCACCGATAAGAAAAGCAGGTAATGAAGATGGAACAATGGTTGAAGATAACCTTTGAAAGTTGTCTGCTGGAGAAAGAAGATCTTGATGTCCCCGAGAAAAAAGGTGGAATCATGTGGTACCCTGTGGAATTGCTCAGGGTACCTCCTTTTATGTCCTGGAATTGCTCAGGTTCATCACTTGATGTGTCTAGGCAATTCCAGGACCGAAAAAAGGTACCCTGTGCAATTCCATAGGAGACCCGATTCTGAATCCATAACTTAAATGAAGTGTACCCAAATTTGGTGGGTTTCCAGTCTGACTGGGTAAAAGCTGCAAAAGAGTCCCAACTGTCCAACCAGAACACTCTGCTCCATTTGTCTATCCATGTTGCCCAGACCAACCCATCCATCGTGGTCCAGACTATCCCATCCATCAGCTAACCAGGTGGTGGATTCACCAATTGCCATTAACAGATCAGCATGCAAAGACCTTAAATAAAAAAGATAGAAAGCAAACAACTCATGATGTTAAAAGGAAGCATTTAATATGGCATTCTTTATGATGTTATTTCTTGTGTATTTGGTGTAAAACAATTACAATTTCTAAAAACGAATTGAACTGCTGAAGCTGTCAAAGACAGCGTGCAGACATGCATGACTGAATCTGTCAAGCCTTTTACAGGAGAGAGGAGTTTGTCGCTAGATCACAGATGAGCTCTTAAGAGAGATTAATGGTACACATTATAATTAATGAAAAGTGGACTTAGACTGAAATTCTGTAAGTGACATCATAAATAACTAAATTAGATATCAGATTGCCTAAAAGAATCCTCACAATTCAAAGCAGTGAGGTAGATGTTGGTGAAAGTTCATTCTTACTTTTGTTGTCGAGTTTGGATTCATTTCCCTCCTTTGAAACATCTATGTTGCATGCAGATGAGAATTTGTGATACATTTCTTATATACAGATTATGAATATGTGAATGGCAAATATGAAATGTTTTAGAGGCATCTTGTGAGCATGGAACATGGTCATCTACATCAAATGTAGTGCATTCCCATGTGAGCAGGAAACAGATTCAAATGCTTCTAAATAGTTCTTGTTCATGATAACTGGTTCATTGCAATGAAATTTCAATATGCGCTTTTTAAATAATCCTCAAATCCTCTTGGAACTTGAAATGGAAAATGCATCTGGACATTTCATTTGAAAATGAATTTGATTCATGATAAAAATTGGGACAAAAAAATATGAGTAGTAGATTATGCACATTATTTGAAAATGACAAAATGTTGGTGTAAAAATAAATAGCAGCAAATTCAATATGATACAGAATCTGTTAATTTTCTAGTTGTTTATTCATGGAAAGCCTTGTTTATGAGAATGAGGTAACTTTTTGTTTGCTTTGGTTGAAATTCTTTTTGGGGTAGGTTTTTAAGGTTGGGAAGGAGTTTTTGGTTTAACAGTAACTTGGGCACCAATCCTGAATAGCTTCTTCTGTTGGAACCAACTCCATCCAAAAGGATTCAGACAATCGAAAGGTTTTTTAATGGACACCTTGGACTTTTCATCATCCGGTTCTTTTTCCCTAGTTAATTTGTTGCAGTGCAGGGCAATCGTGAATTGAAGTTTAATGCCTTCGTGTTAAACACAATGGCTTGAAATCAATCAACATGCTTGTCGACATGGTTATAGTGTGATCATTTTAGTGACTTGGTTTCTTTTTCATCAAGGTCTGAGGAAATTAAAAAAAAAAACCATTTTATTTGTTTAATTTGTCATGACATAAACAGATGTAATTCTTGGAAGCTCATAATTGGACTTCAACAAATACCTTGCCGCATGTGGCAAAGTCTGCTTTCGTTCTTACATTCATAATTCTACTAATTTCAGTCATTCAACGAATATATTGATTCTGTCTAGTAGAGACAGGAAATCGATGTTATTCTTGAAGATACTGTATTCACTAATGCGAATCAAGGATTTTCAAATCCCCAACAAGCTTGTTGCTCCTCACGGTCTCCAATGACTGCATCATCACAACTAGATTTATGATGCTAAGTTGTATCATTATCTTATTTACCATGAAATAAACAACTGTAATTCTTGTAGATTCATAATTGGACTCTTAACATATACCTTGCTACATCTTGCGGTAATGTCTGCTTTTGTTCATAGATGTCTT
The DNA here is from genome assembly GCA_007258455.2 of Sequoia sempervirens. Lineage (NCBI taxonomy): Eukaryota > Viridiplantae > Streptophyta > Pinopsida > Cupressales > Cupressaceae > Sequoia > Sequoia sempervirens. The sequence continues at coordinate 9,361,882 of VDFB02000007.1, read as the reverse complement.
GACTGAACAAATTTCAATCATTCAACGACTATATTGATTCCATCTCCTAGACACAGGAAATTGACGGTATTGAAGATACAATGTTCATCAATACCTCATGAATCGGGTATTATCAATTCTATACCTTAAACTAGCTTGCTGCTTCACATGGTCTCCAAAGACTGCACCAACACAACAAAATTTATGATGCCAAATTGCATCGTTACTGACCTCGTAGAAGACCTTTAATGACATCTTAAGACGCCTTTATAATGAGTATATACAGATTACTTGTTCTTTTAATTACCTTGCTGTGATTATTCCCAAGTTTATATCCAAGTAAATCAAACTCGCAATTCAAAATCAGCAAGTTCCTTTCATGTCACAAGTTAGTGTATGTAGAAGCATGGAAGACAGTTGAAAGTCTCCTCATATGTGCCATTCAATAATATAATAACTAGGCAGTATAAAGAATTTTGTGGTTCACAATAGATGCCATCATATATAAGCCATTGCAAACATTTTTTAATTTACTCACGAATGGAATTGTTAGATTTTTCAACAAGTAACAAATCAACCAAGACCTAATGCCATAATGATAATCACAACACCACTCAAGACCAGAGAATAGGCTGAACAATGCTATTTCCCATTAATTAAAAAACAAAATACTCAAGCAAAATATAAAGCAAACTAGATGCCTAGATCACTACATGCAAAAGAATACAATAACAAGGAATGAGAGAAAACTAAATTATGTGACTGCATTTATAAGAAATGCAAATGAGGAGGGTGGAATTTGGAAACACCATTATTAATCCTAAATAATGCTTACTTAAGCAAGTTAAATCAAGTGTAGGAAACCACCATTATTAATCCTAAATAATGTTACTTAAGCAAGTTAAATCAAGTGTAGGAAAATAGATAATAAACAAATGAGGAAATAACTTTAGTGTCACTACATTGGTGCTGAAAAGTGTTGCAATCAAATGAGGATTCCTAGGCTTGGTTGAAGTAAATGACCTTTTAAAACCAGTAGGAAACAAATGAAGAACAAAAACAAAAGTTGTAGAGACAATAGCTGCAAAATCATTGTAATTAAAGAGGAAGACCAAGTCCTCAAAGGTGTCCTCAAGATTCAATTGGTGGAACTCCATAGATATATGTGAAATATATGGTAAGTAGACCTCCCAATGAGATGAATCAAGGAAATTGATTTGAACCTACTATAAAGAATCATTGTAAGTCCCTAATGAAGCAATGTTGAACTCTAATGAAGCAACAAGCGATGATGGAGTAATCTTAGTGCATATCATTAGACTACATTGCTCATATCATGATGTAGTGTCCACACTAGATGGTTGAGCCTAACAATCAAATTTGCCAATGCAGGAATGTGAGAGTCCTTGGCCTTAATGCCAACTTAGAGATAATAATATGAACCCTTTAAATCTATGGTAAGAGTTGCAAAAGTTGATGAATCAATAGAAGTCTTTGGAGAAGGGGGAGGAGCATCGGGAGAAGTCTCTAGGTCATGGACATTCAAGATCTTTAGTCAACAAGCATTGCAATTGTATCATGATCATATGGTCAAAAAATGTCAAGGGGAACAAGATTGTCCATAGTGGGATCATTTGGGAATGGAGTTTCATCTATATCTCCATGCATCTCTCAAAGTTTGGTTCAAAGGTTACAAGGGCACTCAAATTGTATGGTGGCTATCATGGCATCAGTATTGACAATACACAATCAATCCCAAGATATGTTCGATCTTTAACGTCCATACAATTTTTTACCAAAAGGATGTGGGTTCAAGTACTAGTCCATAAAGATGGAGTAAGAGATTAAGCCACCTCAAATGTGTTAGGAGTCTTTCTTGCAAGGAATTACAAATTTTTCTAATTCAATTTGATAACATTAGGATGCCTTTTGATACTCATGATTAACTCAAATTAGGAAAACAAACCAATAAATATTTATTGAATCTGCTAAAAATACTATCAAATGTAGAGGAGGTCAAAACACTAGCTAACTTTAGTATAATTGTAAAAAATAGAGGGATTGCTAAAAAATCTGTCAATTGTAGAGGACTTCTAGAATTGCTACTAAGTTTGGGAATATGCTTAGTTTAGTTGGAATATTTTTAAAAAGTGTAACTGTTGCTAAATATAGTAGGAAGACTCAAATGAAGATGACATGGTCAAATAGCCATGTAAGCCTAATTGAATGCCATGCATATAAGATTTGTAGACCTTATGGGTTGCATAGGCCAAAGGAAAGTGACCCGATTTTGAGGTAAGGTGGATAGTGTCCTTGATTGGTTTAAAAAATCCGAGTGTTGTTTGAGGTAAGGGTGGCCAAGGAGGTCGAGCCTTTCAAATGAGGAGGTTGAGCCAAGTAAGATTGTAACCTAGTATGAGAAAGTCACACCTTCCAAAAGGCCATGGACTACACAAGCTAGGTACCTTAAAATTGCAATGAAGCCACCAAACCACAAACAAGCCTTGTACTAGTGTATGACCAACAAAAAATTCTAGGCTTTGGATCTCATGAACCAACAATGTAGAAGATTTTCCTCCTATACCTGTAGACACTTAAAAATCATCCTGATCGATATTGCACATTTGAATTTGATTACTAACACCATTTTGTCCTGAATCACATCTTTTCGTTTGTTTAATTAAATAATCTTCATTGTTTAATTAAATTTATCACTTTCTTCTATTAATCAAATAATCAATGTTATTTGGCTAATTCATCCCTTTTCACACTAATTTTCATCTTATTTAATTAGGTAATGCGAATTATTTAATTAAATTTCTTATGTCTTCTCATTTAATTAAATAATCTTAGTTATTTAGTTCAATGTCATTAAACCCCCTTCTATAAATAAGTTAATTATTTAATGAAATACCTAATTTCATCCATCTTGCACAATTAAGTAATTTCCCCCACCCTCCCACTTGCAAGTTCCTCCATTTGCGCTCTTTCAAAATGGGAAGAATCTTGTAACAAACTTCCTAACAATTTCCTAATTGTTAGAAGTGTGCTTCTTTGAATCAATGAGAGCCATTGATTAAAATCCTTGATCCTTGTTAACTTGCATTCTCATCCATTGATGAGAATACTTGATCCATTCCATCTCTTATTGATTTTCATTGATTGATTGATCAAAACAATCTTGACCATTGATTCAACTATTTTCCCTATAAATAGTTCTCATTTTTATGAGAAAAGGATCCACTTTCATTTAGAGCAACCAAACTATACTGAATTTTAGAGCATTCTTCATTAGCATTTCAACATTTAACATCCATTTTAGCTTATCTATCATCCATTTTCATCAATCTTCATCAATGGAATCCATTTAAAAGCTTGTTTCAATCTAGGGATTGGGAAAGGGCTGACATTCCACATCAATGCAACACCAATCCCCCAATGGGATAAGGTTTGAGTCATTAGATTAGTTTCCATTATGCATTTCTTGTTTGTTTATGTTTAATGGCTTCTTTGTTTGATGTTTTCAAGAATTTCATTGGGAACTTGACTTAACTAGTTAGATCTTGGCTTATTTCATGTGGATCAAGTCCGTTTAGCTTAGGTTATGATCATGCTCACAATACTGTCAAATAATTTTTTGAAAACCTTAAAGTCTATGAACATGAATATATATTAGTGTATGGGCTGCACAACCACATCAAACAATTGGTAGGCCCAATTTTTTTTCCAGAGCCCCCATGGACAACTTGCTCCAAAATGGACAATTTTAAAGTCAATTTTGATATTTTTCTTGTTGCTAAAACCAATGGTGCACTTAGATTTTCACCGAGACGCTCTAAAATTTAAGTCACTTGCAAAACTGAAGCATGCAAACACAAAAACACAACCAATGATAATTTAGCTTCTTAAAATTAGATTTTGGTGAAACAAAAGTCAATTCTAACTATTTTGAGTCTACCAAACATAATGGTGAAGTCTATATCATTGCATGGTCACTGAAAATTGGTTCACACCTAAAATCAAGATCTTTGACAAGTTTTCAAAAAATATATCATATTGACTAGACTAGGACATCGTGGTTTTGATACCATGTCGGATTTTGGAATAAGTAAGAAATCAACTAAGACTTATTGTCATAGTGATTGTCACAACACTGTTCATCAGATACACTAAATAATAGATAATAGGTTGAAGAATGTTATTTCCCATTAATCAAAGAACAAACATCTCAAGCAAGATACAAAGCAAACTAGATACCTAGATCACTACATGCAAGAGAATACGAGAATGATAGAATAATGAATGAGAGAAAACAAAGCTAGGTGAGTGCATTTATAAGAAATGTAAAGGAAGGTAAAACATCAAAATAAGCTTACCTAAGAAAGTTAAACTAGGTGTAGGAGAATACCTAATAAACTAATGAAAATGAATAAAAACTAGTTGCTTGAGAATCACTATTATATCATAATTTTTACTCCATGATATAAAAGCTCTTTGAAATATAAAAATATTTTAATTTTTTTTTCAAGATAAATCAAACTATAATAGAATGTGAGATACAATTTTTATTCAAATTATAAAGGGAAGCTCCTTGAAATATGTTAGCCTTGTCTTTTGAGTTCACCTAATTTTAAACTTTTTCATTGAAATTTTGGTAGTGGTAATTGCATTGGAATGTGGTTAGGTTTCGTGCAAAAATGAGCCTACAGTTGAAAGTTTTAAAATCTTCATTTTTTCGTGGAAGTCATGGTTATTAAGTTCAAATAAAGAGTTCCTAAGTTCTAGTTGGGATTTAAATGTTCTAAACCTTTCAAAAATCACATTTGGTTTCAAAAAATAACTGGGTTTTGAAAATTTTGTGAGGCTGGAAAAATTTATGGGGCCCCACAAGATTGTGACAACCTTGTGAGAGCCCAACATAATTGTGAAAACCACCTAAAATCCCGACCTTAGCTCTTCAAGCAAAAGAAAAGTGGAATTTTTATCCTCTGGAGGTTTGGGGAGGTTTTAAAACTCTCATTGGCCGTCAAAGTGGTTGTGGAAACCACTTAAAATCTTGAAAAACCCCTTATAAAACATGAAAAAGTACACAAGTTTCATTTCAGCGATATCAAGAGGCTTCAAAACTCCATCATTCCACCCATATCAAGTGTGAAAATGTAGACAAGGCACCAAAATATAAATTGTTCCATAGAAAATTTCACAGGAATATGATTTTATGGAATGCCTCAATTATAGAATGTGTACAAAATGGAATTATTGAAAAGGTGTCATGAAATTTTAGGAAAATACGATTTGCAGACACCAAAATGAGAGCAACAAGATGCTTTAATTGATGCAACAATGGAAATGGATAGATAGAGCTCCTCTTAGCTATGAAATTTTTGTGGTTCAACGTTCTCATCCTTTACAAATGACAAGCAACCGATGAAGAAATCTTAGGAAGCAACTCCAATGAAGGTGATGAGTGATCACACTAAGATCATGAAAGGAATGAGAAGAGAGAGATAGACTTGACAAACCTATAAATTATAGGGCGAAGTATTTGTTGATCCATAAGGATTTGATTTCAGTGAGCTACTACAAGATGTTGGGAAAATGTGTCTCAACCTTGCAATTATATAAGGTTTATTATTGATAGGATGTATTTAATATATATACATATATATACATATATATATACATATATATACATATATATATACATATATATATGTATATATATATATCCTAGTTACATCGATAGGTGTAATATACAATGGGAGCACGGGGTGGAGGGGAGGAGTGGAATGCGTGTTAATGTTAACATTTTTTTGTTAACAAAATCTCTTAAATGATTGACATACATCAAATTAATTATATATTGTAAATTTGGATTGTTCATTCTTAGGTTTCATCTAATGGTAGATATTTTGTTGGCTTGTCTTGCCCTAGAAGGCAACCCTATTTTATAAGGGTGTTGTATTACGACTGCGGTATTGTGTTGTATTCTGAGAGTCTGATAGCGGTCATGCCATCTCAGGATCTCTGGTGGTGATACTCCTGTGAGAAGCTTGCTCTGCAAGTATATTGTAATCTTTGTGATTTCTGAATAATTTATTAGGTAGCCTTTAGAGTGTGGGTGTTTTCTCCCGAAAGGTTTTTCCCCACATAAATCACTGTGTTGTGGTATGCATGATATTTATGTTTATTTCTATTTAAGTTTCTATAATTGTTGAAAAGATATGTAAAGTTTTGCATTATACTCCCTCAAAATTAGTGTAGGAAGTTGTTTCACTACCTTAGCTTCATTACAAGTGGTATCAAAGCTTGATCACCTCTGTTTTCAGTTGTGGGTTGTTGGGTTTTTTGAACTAATCTAGATTTGAGTGAGAGCTTGTGCAAAAACACTTTGTGATCTTGTTGCAAGAATTTTCAAATGAAAAGTTCATCAAGGACAATAGAGGTGGATAATTCTTTTGGAAATAATTTTGATATGTGGAAGCTGAAATGGAGGATTTGTTGATAGATCGAGATCTATGGGATGTTGTTGATGGGAATGTTTCAAGGATTGCAGATCCTACTCAGACTGCTCAATATGATGTTATGGACTGTAAAGCCAAGGGTCTAATCAAATTGTATCTGGCAGACTTTGTTTTAATCAATGTTCATGAAGAGACCTCTGTGAATAAACTATGGAAAAAGCTTGGTGAGATGTATCAAGTCAAATCATTAGTGAACAAGATTTTCTTGAGGAAGGAATTATATTCCTTAAGAATGGAAGAGGGTGGAGGAATCACATACCACCTAGAAGCATTCAATATGTTGGTGGCTCAATTGACATTAGTTGGTGTGAAAATGGATGAGGAGGAGAAATATCAAATCTTGCTTTGTTCTTTGCTTGATTCATGGGATTCTCTTGTTATGGCTATCGGGAGTACTTTTGTTATATTGAAGACTAAATATGTGGTGGGTTCTTTTCTTTTTAAAGAGATGAGGAGGAAGGTATCCATCACTGTTAAGGAGGCCCTAAATGTTCGTGGAAGACCTAAGGAAAAAGGAAAGAAGAATTAGAAGCGTGAGAAATCCAATTCCAAGGGGAGATCTAAATTTCCTGGAAAGTCCAAAGTTATTTGTTGGTACTGCAGTGAGCCCGGACATGTTCGTAAGGACTACAAAAAAGAAAAGAAGAAAAATAAGATATTTTATCATGATTCTGAGTCCAAGAAGGAAGATGGTGATGCATTCATTATAGCTTTGGCAACTTGTGCAAGTAATGATTCATGGCTAATTAAATCAGGTGCATCTTTCCATATGACCTTTAATAAAGATTGGTTTTATGAATATGAAGAATTTGATGGAGGTAAGGTGTACTTGGGTGATGATTCTTATTCAAATATTGTTGGCTGTGGTTTAAAGTTAGAATCAAGTTTCTTGATGGTAGAATAAAATGGATTAATGGCGTGTTGCAGATCCATGGATTAGTATGAAATTTGTTATCTATGAGCAAAATAATAGACGTAGGTGTGTAGGGAGTATTGGATGAAAATGGATTGGATAATGAATCATGGATTTATTATGGATAATATGGATGGAATGTGGGATTTATTATGGATGGGATGAGATGCTTCCACTTGAAATGGTGCACATAGATGCTCGATTCTACTCATGATGCATGTTTTCTAGGTTTTCATCATCGTACATGTCCAAAGCGCCACTAAAGTGGTTTTCATTAGAGGAGGATTTTTCTCTTGACTATCTTTTTTTTAATTTTTTGAAAGTTTATGCTCATGTTGAACCACTTGGTGGTGCTGATGTAGACATTGTTGGTGCCGCTATAGATGTTTCTATCATGATGTGCCAATGATATCCTTCTTGGAGGAGTTGTTTTGCTAAGATACAAGCACTTGAATGTAACCACTAGATTTTTTCTCCTTTATCGATACCAGAGTTAACCTTACCTAGATGCACACATCGCAATAGAGTTCCCTTAGAGTCCTTATGATAAAGAGTTGCTGCCAATACACAGTCAATACGATATTTGGATACCATAGATGTCAAAGTGGATGGTGGAATGTGTTGAGGGATACACGATGCAGATGGATTGGTCGACAATTTGGAATCTTTGATTCTCCAAACTTGAGATTATGAGCAATGATGGGTGGATATGGAGATTTGATTGGGACCAACTTCTTGATATACCTTGAAGGTCGCTCTTGAAGCTTTCTTTTGTATCGATGGACAATTTTGATGGATGGACTTCCCTTTTTGATTTTTTCCCATAGTTTCTTTGACTAATGGAATGTGATAGGGAGGATTTTCTTTATTTCGCTTTGGTATCCATTTAAATTTTTCTTGTCCATTTTTCTTTGCCAATTCTTTTGCTTCAATAATTTTCTTTTCTTTGATATAGAACTCTTTCTTGTGATTGGTCCCAATTATTGGGTGGAAGTATGTGTGGACGATAATTCATGATATGAATGATTGGAGTGTTGGTAGCCATTTCATCATAAGGACTCTTTGTGCTCCCCATGTTGGTGTTTGTGCTAGATAAAGTTGCCCCCAATATTATGGGAGTATTACTGACATGCTTTGATTCTACTGTTGACAAACCATTTCCTTTCCATTCAAGATTGTTTAGCTTTGTTGATTTTTGATAATGCTTGATAGCCTCATACTCACTTTCTTTAATTTGTATGGAGGATGTGTTTGATTTTGATGCTTCTTCAAAAGTTATTGATGCTTTACAATCCATATATGAGTCTTCCTCATGATACATTTATGCTTGCTCTTCAAAGGATGTTTTCGATTCACCATCCATGTAGAGGTCTTCTTCATGATCAATTTTTGATATGTCTACGGATTCTGCTATGCCTTGATCATGTGTAAAGATAATAAAAGTAGGAGACTCTTGTTCCTTGGTAATGATATCAAGAGTATGAGACTCTTGTTTTGGATGAAGATCATCTACATATCCATTAGGAGTAAACATCTCATGGGTAGATGAGGGAGTATGTGATATATGGATATGATCATTACTCGTGACATCTTGTATGGATTGGAGAATACCCATTAGGTCATGGTAGTATCTTGGAGATATGGATCCTTGATCTTGACTTTGTGTGGTGTTATCTTCAATATGCTTTGGTTCATGTTCTTGACATAGATAAATTTCAAAGGATTGATTGTTTGCAAAGGGTTCTTGAATGTCTTCATTATGCATGGGTATTGGCTTAATATTTTCTTGATCTTCAAGTGAATTTGGATCAAGTGTTGAATTAAGGGTTTCTTCAATATCAACAACCATGAGGTCAAATGATGTCAATATGTCTTGGAAAGAACCATTGCTAGAATTTGGTGAAAGATGTTGATCATGAATTGGAATAAATTCTCGAGGTATGTCATCTAACTCATTGGGTGATGTGGAGACATTGTCAACATGATCATTGGCGGATGAATCTTGAATTTTATCCTCAACAATTGTGGTAGAAACCTTGTCAATTTATTCAACCATGAGATCAAATGATGTTAAGATTTATTGAAATGGATCATTGTTAGATATTGGTGAGGGATTTTGACTATGATTATGAAGTGACTCTTGAAGTATGTTAGTTGGATCGTTAGATGAGGTAGAAACATCTTCAATGTATTTATTGATGGTTAAATCTTGATCATTTTTTTCAACAATTATTTCTCTTTGATCAATAAGGTCTTGGATGAGATTTTTGAGTTTAATACAATTTGATGTGTCATGACCTTTTTCTCTATGATATTCACAATAAGCCTTGTCATTGTAATATGAGAGTTTGAAGATAGGTTCGTAATTACCAAATGATTTTGGAAGTGTGATAAGTTTAGCATGGAATAAAGTGTTTAATGCTGATTCGATTGGCTCCCCTAAAGGAGTGTATTCATGTTTGGTGATGGTGTTGTTATCTTGTGAAGCTTGTGATTGTTGTAGTGATTGATCTTGGAGATGTGGTGATTGATTGTGTTGTTGATGTTGTCCTTCTTGATATCCAATGTCTTGATGTTGGCGATGTGGTTGTTGATGTTGTGGTTGTTGATATCCAATATCTTGGTGTTGGAGATGTGGTTGTTGATGTTGTGGATACAAATAAATGTTTTGATGATTTCAACGAAGAGTGCATTGATTTGGTGGAGATGTTTGTTGGAATTTTTTGTGATTTGTAGGTTGCAGGGAATGATGATGCAATTGTTCTAAAGACGAGCGACACAATTGAAAACAGTGACACAATCACTTGCATTGGTGCACAATTTCCCTTTGGCTAGAGTGACACAATTGCATATTGCGACACAATTGAAATATGACAATGCTATTGTGGCAATGCACTTGTTTCATTGATGCAATTGATCATTCTATTTTTTTATTGTGATTGCAGGTGAACCAGAGCAACACAATTGTAACGAAACATTTGTCCTATTCCAATGTAATTGACCTTTTTGGTTTTTGACATAGCGACGCTATTGAAGTTCACCAGAGTGACACAGTTGCAAACAATGACACAATTGTTCAAACCAGAGTGATGCAATTGTTTGCACAATGATGCAATTTTTAGGTAAAACAAAGAGTTAAATTTTCATGTCTGCTTTAAATTTTCAATTTAATCTACTCTATGATCATTTACTGACTTATGGTTTTTTTTGTAAGGCTAACTATTTTGCAGGTTTGGAGAGAAGCATCAAATCTTGAAGTGAAGGAGCAAAGTATCATTTGATCTTTACTGTAAAAGTGTTTTTAAACACTCATGGGATGATATAACCCGTCTTGCTGCTTTATTTCATGCTTTAGGACCACTAGTTTTCAATTTGGGCTTTAAAAATTACAATGCTATGAATTTTTTCAAAGTTGGCTAAAATTGAACCCAAACATCCTCACATTGCTAGTTAAAAATTCAACCCAAATTACATCAAAATCCCTAAATAGGTCAAAAAGTCAAAAAAATAAAAAACATGGTTGTCGAACTACGTTGTCTCTGAGCTTGAATGTAGGCAAGGCCATCATCGATGAGCCCTTGAGACACATTAGGCCAGTCCTTTAGGAGTCCGTTACAATAAACTAACAATCCATTAATGTTCATATCTCATCAATAAATGGTTATTGGTTAGAGTTAGTCGAACTACATCATCTCTACATGTATAACGTAGGAAAGGCCATCATTGATGAGCCTTCGAGGTGTTAGGTCAATTTCCCCTTAGGTCTTGGTCTTAGTCTAAAACTCAGAAAACACAAAAAACATTTGAAAAACTTGAAAACCCAAAACATTAGAAAACATTCAAAAATCCTAAACAACCTCAAATAACCTGAAAACCTAAACATTCACATACACCCAAAAGGATAAAAAATAACCTCAAAACATTTGAAAACACATAAAAAACATTGAAATATTCCAAAAATTCCAAAACCACCCATCCCATTTTGCTTTCACCTGAAATAAACTTCCATCCATAATAAACTGATTGTCACTTTCAACCTTTGGTAAAACAAGTGGAAACAGGTATGGAAATTCATGAAGTGTGAACCTAAATATAAAAATCTAAAGTCTAGATCATGAGTAACCAAATTGGTAATGTTTGTATCAATGACCTATCAAACAATTAATTTTAGTCAAAACCTCTGATAAACATGTCCTAGAATGCATACACACTATAATTTGTACATGGGGTTATCATATCCTACAAACTACAAAGACACAACAAATGTGGGTTTGCCAAATAAAAACTTTGGAACATCTTGTCACATGTTGGATTTAAATCAATGCCAAAAATTACTAATCTATCAACCAAATGATCAAACCATCCACCTCATTCATTGATCCATTTTCCCTAGCTTCCACCTCCAAATCTAAAACACCCATTATACATAACATACTAGACATCAAGGCAGTGATCAAAGATAATGGGTGTGGGGACATAACTTGAAGAAGGATTCTTTTGTGCTTGGAGAGTTGCCTCTCTGTCTTAAATCTCATAGGAAGCCTCAACCTATTAACAAGGTATTTCAGACAATAAAGGTAGATCTACCACTTTCACCAAGTGGGGAGATTTGAACAAAGAGGTCATTGATGAGGAGGGTATATCCAAATTATTATACCAAGATAATAGACCCATGCCCGTTCTTCCAATGGATGATGATAATAAAATATTGCAGCTAATGATAGGGTGGGGATATAACAAGAATGATAAGTTAGGGCATAATGACAATGGTTTACTAGAACCCCTTGCTCCTGAGAAATGACCCAAGAATCTTGGTCTTGGATGTAGCATGAGCAAAGTGACCATTCTTGGCAAGGTTCTTCTAATAAATGAGTCGATCATTCCTCTTGGTTACCTACATCACGTGATAATACCCTTGATGACTTTCCCCTCAATATCATGGATTTATTTGAGGACACATTCATATTCATGATAACCACTACACCCTTTACTCCAAACAACCAAATCATTGAACTAAAGCTAGTCTACCCTCAACTCATTAATTGGGACCAACATGGACTGCCTATTTTGGATTCGTTCAAAATTGATGAAGCAATCTCTGAGTTTATGGGACTTCGTGACAACTTTCCATACAGGGATCACAGAGCAAGTTTTGATATAGAACTAGATACATAGGATTACTATGGGAAAATGATTGAGTCACTCAGTTGCAAAATCAAGAAAATGAGAATCACGTATAGATATTTAAGTGAAAACCACATTATGACACTTTTTGATCATAAAATAGTAAAAACAAAGGACACATCCAATGGTGAAAACCTCTCTGAGGCACTGAAGGATGAGGGATTCAATCTTCCCCTTAGTGTAATGCATCCAAAAAAGTCAATAGTACTTGCGAAGAAAGCTAATCTAGTAAATGTAGGGACAAAGGAGACACCATAGATCACCTATGTAGAATCACTATTGGATGAAGAGCAAACCAACTTGGAATCTTTCTTAAAAGAGAAAATGGAAAACTTTGCATGGTCCTATATAGATATGCCTGGCCTATATCTTGAAGTGGTTGTCCATCATCTTGCAGTTTATCCTGAAGCTAAACCAGTAAAGCAGAAGTTAAGAAAGATGCACCTGCAGATAACATTGCTGGTTAAACTATAATTATAGAAACTTCTTGACGTAGGATTTATCTGACCAATAGGCTATCCTGAGTGGGTTTCAAACCTGACAGTCTCAAAATCCACTGGAGGCATCAAAATATGTACTAAATTTAGGGATTTGAACAAAGCATGTTTGAAAGATGACTTTTCTCTTCCAAACATTGACATTATTGTGGATTTGACTACTAGACATGAGATGCTATCACTTATGGATGGATTCTCAGGTTACAACTATATCATGATTTCCAAGGAAGACCAACACAAAACAAAATTCACATGTACACGGGGAAGCTATTGCTGGAATATGATGCCATTTGGGTTGAAGAATGCTGGAGCGACTTATCAGAGAGCAATGAAACTGATCTTTCATGTCATGATCTGCAAAACTATATAAGACTATGCAGATGAAATTCTAGCTAAGTCAAAGATGAGGAAGGAGCATATAGAAGTACTAGGACCAATCTTTGATAGAATCTAAGAGTACAAGGTGTGGTTAAATCCAAAAAAGTGTCTTCGATGTCACGTTAGGAAAGCTCCTAGGGTACATAGTGTCACAAAGGGGAATTGAGATAGATCCAACCAAGGTAAAAACAATTTTAGATATGGAGCCACCACAAACACTAAAGAAAATGCAAGGTTTATAAGGAAGACTACAGTCTATCAGGAGATTCATAGCACAACTGGCAGATAAGATCCATCCCTTTTCACACCTCCTCCACAAAGAGATAACATATAAATGGGATGAGAAATGTGACAAAGCATTCCAACAAATCAAGGATTATCTACTAACACCTTCTATTATGATGCCACCAATTCTGAACAAACCTTTGATCTTGTATATATCGGCTACATTAGAAGCATTGGGTGCTCTTCTTGCTCAACATGATCAAACAAAGAAGGAAAGAGCCATTTACTATATTAGTAGAAATTTGGTTGGATACAAGATGAATTATTCACCCATTGACAAGGCTTTCCTAGTAGTGGTCTTTGCTTCATAGAAATTTAGACACTACATGCTTTTGCATCAAATAAAGCTCATTGCTAAGATTGATCCATTGAAATATATGTTATCTAAGGCAACTCTCACTGGATGAATGAATAAGTGGGTGATGATCCTAATAGAGTTTGATATAGAGTACGTAGAGTGAAAAGCTATCAAGGGGTAGGTCACCGAAGATCATTTGGTAGAGGCACCTATCTATGCAAATATCCATTGGTGTTTGAATTTCTTGATGAGTCAATATTTTTCCTTGATGTAGTGGATCAGTGGAAGATGTACTTTGATGGATCACATACACAACACGGATCTGGAGAAGGAATTCTCTTCATCACCCCTCAAGGTGATTGTATTACTAAATCATATCGGCTATCTTTTCCATGCACCAACATTATCGAGTATGAAGCTCTTATAACAAGATTGAGAATTGTGGTACAGTGGAAAATCTAGGAGTTAAAGGTCTATAGAGATTCACAACTAATTTTCAATCAAGTCAATGATGATTATCAGACTAAGGATGACAAGCTCACACCTTACAAAAGGATGGTGGATAGTCGTAATGATTTTTTCATCAACATCACATTTGAGAAAATATCTCATGTTAGTTGATGCTATGGAAACTATTGGGACCTTATTAGAAATGCCACATAACATTATTCAATGCAAATTCCTTGTTGAGTAGCTTCTTGTACTAACATTCGAGGTACTTGAATCCAAATTTGTATGTGAAATCGTTGGTCTCAGTTCCCCTTGGTATCATGACATCTTCACCTACCTACAAAGAGGTATCCTCCCATCGAACATTACCCCAAAACTTGAGGAAACCTTTGTCAAGAAAACATCCCGATTTGTTATCTTAGGTGATACCCTTTACCATCGAAGTATCGAAGGGGCATTATTATGACGTCTTAACTAAGAGGAAGCTTTGACTGTGTTGAAGGAAGTGCACAAAGGAATTTTTGGATCACATTTGAGTGGTATAAACTTAGCTAAGAAACTATTAAGGACAAGGTACTACTGGCCTACCATGGAACAAGAAGCTCATCAATATGTGAAGAACTGCATGTAGTGTCAACATGAGGACCTCATCCATGCTCTAGCTTAGGAACTCCAACCAATTGTTACACCTTGCCCTTTCTCGTAGTGGGGATTCAACCTCATAGGAAAGATCACCCCAACCTCATCTAATGGTCATAAGTTTATCATTACAACCACTGAGTATTTTACAAAGTGGGTTGAAGCAATCCCTATGACCTACATCATGGGAAATAAATCTCCAAATTTATCTTGAACTACCTCATTTGTTGCTATGGTGTTCCATAAGCCCTTATCTCAGACAATGAAACACCTTTCAAAAATCAGGATGTTCGTGAGTTATGCCAATAGTTCAATATTCAACATCGGTTCTCTACCCTTTACTATCCTCAGAGTAATGGTCAAGTTGAGGCTTCAAACAAAACCATCCTAAAATTCCTCAAGAAGATTGCCAATGAAGTTGGCTATGACTAGCATCTGTAATTAAATCCTGCCTTATGGGCCTATAGAACTAGCATCTCCACACCTATAGGTGCCACACCATTTTCCCTAGTGTATGGAACTAAAGCTATCCTACCCATTGAGGTCGAGCTCCCATCACTGAGAATATCATTGCAAAATATTAGCATTGATGAAGAATACAAGGTGTCCTAGTTAAATGAGCTAGAGTTGCTGGATGAGCATCGAATTGATGCTTTGAATCATTTGTAGGCTTATTCGAACCAACTCAATAGGAGCTATAATAAGAAAATAAAAATTTGGTCCTTCTAGGTGGGATATCTTGTATTAAAGGAGAATCAAAAGAACATGCCAAATCAAGATAGCAAAGGGAAGTTTGAGCCTAATTGACTGGGACCATTTGTCATCACAACCAATTACGGTTTGGGAGCATATTAGTTATCAATACCTAAAGGAGAACCCTTGCAGGAACCTATCAACAACTCACATCTCAAAAATTTCTATGCCTAAGCTTGAAGAGTATAAAACTAAAAAATCCAAAAAGAAAAGAAAAAGGATTGAAAATAGTAAAAAAAAAATCATCCTCTAGTGAAAACCACTTCGGTGGTGCTTTGGGCAAGTACCCTGGTGAAAACATGGAAAACAGGTGCCTTGAATAAATAAGCACTATCCATCCATCACTGGCTCTCCAACTTATCTTGCTTCACCATCCATCACATTCATCCTTCATCCTATTTATTTCATCACCCATCTGCATCTGTATCATAGCTGAATATGGCATAAGAATCATATTCCCCTTTAGTACTACCTGGCACAGTCCTAAGGTCAATTTTTCCTACATATATCGAGGTAGTCTATTGCAGAATGATGGGGGAATTGATCTATACTTGCATTGGATTGGGTTTTTACATATCTTAAGGTTATTCTAAAAATCTCTCAAAAAATCCAAAAACACTTGCAAAGTCACCAAAATCCTAAAACAGTCGTAAAATCCAAAAAATCCAAAAACATTGAAAACATCTTCAAAACACCAAAAACATCCAAATCACATCAAAATCCCTAAATAGGTCAAAAAGTCAAAAAAATAAAAAACATGGTGGCTGAACTACATCATCTTTGAGCTTGAATGTAGGCAAGGCCATCATCAATGAGCCCTTGAGATGCATTAGGTCAATCCTTTAGGAGTTTGTCACAATAAACTAACAATCAATCAATTTTCATATCTCATCAATAAACGGTTATTGGTTAGAGTCATTCGAACTATGTCATCTCTGCATGTATAACGTAGGCAAGACCATCATTGATGAGCTCTTGAGGTGCTAGGTTAGTCTTTGTTTAGGTCTTGGTCTTGGTCTAAAACTCAGAAAACACAAAAACATTTGAAAAAATTGAAAGCCCAAAACATTGGAAAACATTCAAAAATCCTAAACAACCTCAAATTACCTGAAAACCTAAACATTTGAATACACCTAAAAATACCAAAAACAACCTCAAAACATTGAAAAATGTCAAAAACATTGAAATATTCCAAAAATTCCAAAACCACCCATCCCATTTCACTTTCACTTGCAATAAACTTCCATCTATAATAATCTGATTGTCATCACCAACCTTTGGTAAAACAAGTGGAAAAAAGTGTGGAAATTCGTGAAGTGTGAACCTAAATGTAAAAATATAAAGTCTTGATCATGAGCAAACAAGTTGGTAACATTTGTATCAATGACCTATCAAACAATTAGTCTTAGTCAACACATAAAATTTGATAAAAATGTCCTAGGATGCATCCTTCCTATAATGGACATCATAGTCAAAAATCACCTTAGCTATGCTACTTCGGCAAGAGGTATAAATAACATTGACTGTTTGTTCATATTGATATTTTTTTATGATTTATCTTTTTGACCCATTCCAAGGACCTCTTGGTGATGTCTATCAAAATGATTTAGAGAGAAAGGAATGGGGCATAGTTCATTATCTTTTGTTTGTTGTGCTTGTTGGATGTTTTTGTAAAATAACCTTGGTGAATACTTGCTTTGTTGTGTGTAGGGAGGTCGTTTTGAATAAATTGTTGACTATTGCGTAAGCTTTGGTCTGAAATGTTCTAAACTTCTAAACTACATTCCAATGATGTTTCTATATGTCAGGTGTGAACAAGGATTATCCTATCTGTTTGTAGAGTCAAATTCCATCGTATTAGATACGCCATCCTGGTTATCGATACCTTGATGCATCGTTTATATGTGTTATATAAAAAATAAGGAATGAAATGATGAAGTATCCCAATCCCTAAAACAAGAAAATCATCACTCTTGTTGTGTGGTCGATTTTATGCATGTTAAATGTGTAAAAACAAATGAATCAAACACACCAATAAGACATTATATCAAAGAAAATATATTAAAATAATAAAGATTGCAAACTCAGTATCCTGTTATCGAGGTCGTCCTATCGTCCTCTATCTCCAATATTTTCATTGATTCCAGCTGGCACTCAGATTTCATGCTAGGCTCAATGAACAATCCTCCTAGAGAACAAGATTTGAATATGAAATGCATGTAATACTAAGACATGATTGCTATGATGCTAAACATGATTGCTAAAATGAAAGATTATGATGATGCTATGAATAATAAAACTATAATGATTATGCTAAGAATGCTATAGTGCTAGAATGCAATTAATCTCTAATTCCTCTATTGTGTGTTGTAACCATTGCTTGGATTGGCAGTGCTATTTATAGAGTTTTTGAGAGCTTTTGATTAGCTGATATGATCAATGATTGTGAAAATTCCTGGTAGATCGAACGGTTGAGGATGAATAAGACTAAAGAAAAACAGAAGAAAACAAAAAGCAAGATTTGTTTTCTTTTTTGTGAAAGAGGTAAGATAAGATAATAAAGATGAATTGTAAAAAAAACATCTTTTTGTGAGATTATGGAATTTTTTTGAAGAAGATAAATAATGAATTATTAAATTCAATTATTTATTTATGGGTGACATAGAGGTTTTTTTCTTAAAATAGAATATTTACCCCAGATTTGAAGAATAATGGAAGATTTCATAATTAAATAAAATATTTAATTATGAGTTTGAAAAGATATGGAAGATATTCAATTAAATAAAGATATTTAATTAAACTTTTAAGAAATGGTATGTAAATGAAATTAATTAAATAAGATATTTAATTAACTAGAAGAAATATTTGAAAAGAAATATTTAAATTTTATTAAATAAAAAAGACTTAATTAAATTCAAAAAGTGATAATTAATTAAAATAAATAAGGTGTATTTATTTAATTAATCAAGTAGACATATGAATGTGAAATAATTAAATAGAAATCAATTTATTTAATTATGATAGAAGAATAAATTGAATGAACAATATAATTAAATTAATTAAATTTAATCATATGTAGAAGACTTTAGAGAAATTAATTAAATAATAAATATTTAATTAAATGCCATGGTTAATCAGATATGACCAATTTTATGCATCTACACTTGTCACCATATCTAATAAAGTATCGAAGAATCATAGACTTGTTGGAATTCTGAATCAATCTCAAAATCAATGGTTAATCCATCTTCTTCTTCTATCTTCTTTCTACGCTAACATGGTGTCATGACGGTCAATAAAAATAATAAAGCATCCATCCTGCATCGACAAACCATTAGCATACATACATTCTGCATAATCATATCATAATCCTCATCATATCATAGCATAACATCATCACATAGAAAGTACACAAAAATAAATACATCCATCTCATAGCATGCCATATATAAAATACACTGAAAAAGAAAGTAAATCATCCATCACATTGCATTCATAACATAAATCATACATTACATATCATATAGCATCGCATCATAAATTATACATAAACATCACATCATATGCATAAATAAAGGTACACATCCATAACATAAACATTTGCATCCATCCATAGCATGTGCATCCATACATGATCATAAAGCATCACATAAAATAAAAGAACACCAAATCATAATCACATCGAATCATCTCATATATATCATCATCAAAATGTAACTGTCATGATACAAGAATCTGAATCAGTGTGCAATGTCACCAAAAATTGGATATACATGAGGCTATCAAAAATCAACCAATGAATGTATATACAACATAAATCATAGTTCTACATAAAAAATGTGTCTAAAAAATGCGAGGCTAGCCTTATATCTACCTATCATCAGCCTCAGATCTACCTATCATCATGAAGGGACTGATCTTGGTGTCCAGTCAAAGGTTGTTTGTGTCTGCTACTAGAGGACTGATGTACAAATGGTGCACCTCCTGAAGCACTAGGTGCCACCCTAATCCAATGAGAAAAATCTGGCTAACACTGTTGTGGAGGAACATCTCTATAATACAAAGTCCTATAATATGCAACATCCATCATAGCCTACTTGTACATGTGAGTAGACATAACTTGGCCCTATGCCTACTGTGCTTGTTGAGCCGCAACCTTTAGCTGTTGTTGTCGACCTGTCTCTTGATCCAACTAGATGGTGAGCTATTGGACCTATTGTCTATCCTGGTCTTGCTCCCCTATGACCTGTTTTGCTTGCTGGCGAGCTGCATCTTGCTCACCAGTAACCTGTTTCACCTGCTAGAGCACCTGGTCATGCTCCTGTCTCAATCCATCTTTCTTTGCAGTGAGAATTTGGATTTGCACGTCTTGTGGGTTGAGACCCCGAGGCTGCTACTACTATTGTCTTTGCTAATCTGGTGGTGGTGGTGGTGCCTGTCTCAATGGATTAATCAAGGGAACATGTCCTAACACCTGTCCCACACCCTGCCCATCATGTTGCTATTATTGGTGCCTGTCACCAGGCACTTTCCCATCATGCCCATCTTGGGGAGGCTGTTGAGGAGGATTCTGTTGTCCTCGATCCTATCCTTAGCCCTATCCTCTGATTTGCCTCTGTCTTTGACCTCTACCACAACCAGGAACATGTCCCCTTTCTAGATCTATCAACCGAACCATAGAAAACTGGAGAAACTAGACATCATATGTAGGAGTGGTCCCTGCATCGTAAGGTCCACTTGCATATACCCACCATTGTGGGACAAAAGCTTGAAAATCATTGATAATGACTTGTGGTGGGACTTGTTGTCCCTAGACTGTCTCAAAGACAATCCATGCAAAAGCAACTCTATATGTTGGATGCACTACATCTTGAGTATCACCGAATAGTTGGGCCACTTGGTCAAGGAGATACCTCTTCACCATGGTGTGCTCACAAACCAAAATATATCTGGTTTGTTATGCATAAAATAGATGCTCTTGGTCATCATACTAGGGATGGGCCTGTATCCACACCTCCATTTGAAAATTGTTATATCATCTATTACATGGCTCCAATAGGTGATGCTCATGGTGCCTGTATGCTATAATGTGGTCATCACCCCATATTTGTATACAATGGGATGACCAAGATCAGTGTCAACAAGTGTAATGATAGAATAAATCACAAAAATGTGCTCCCAGACCTAAATATGAAGTAGTGTAACTTCAACCCCTATTGCTCGTCCTCTTAGGAAAACCACCTGGTGCATGTCATGGTATAAAGAAGAAAGTACAACTGGGCCCCATGCATAGAGTGTCATCCTCTACACCATCCCTACCTAGACAAGTCCCCAATCAAAGCTAAATCCTCTGCCTCATCATTTGGGAGCCAATATTCCACAAATCAGTGCTCTTATAACCAAGGTGAAATCTAGCTCTTTCCCTCTATAATCTTGTAGGTCTATCTAATGGCTATCCACCCAAATAGTCTCCAACTTGAGCACATCGAAGATCATACCATCCTAGAATCAGTGTCATAAATCACTCTCTCCCCATTGATGGGCATCCGTAGAATGTGCCACATGTCCTCCAGTGTAATTGTGGCCTCCCTAGTAGGTAAATGAAATGAGGAGGTCTCACTGTGCCAATGCTCAATCAATGTTGCCATCATTGCCAGATGGGTTTGAATCTTTGGCATGTGAGTTACAAACCCTAATCCAATCGTGCTGAGGAAGAAATTATTGTCATCCCCAAAATGGAAAATGCGAGAAAGAAGGCTGGACCGACACTCCCGAGACATAATCAGTCAAATGGTCTCTTGCACACATGAAGCGAACAGTGTCAAATTTTCTAAGAAACAACAAAATCTGGAGTCTAAAACCCTAAATTTGCAATTGCACACCAATTTTGCAATTGTGTCGCTCTGGTGAAAAAGAAATTGTGTCACTCTATACAATTGCACGTCGACATTTGAGTGCGATGCTGAACCTAAATCGCCTAGTGCGACACTATTTTGCAATTACGTGTCGACATCTCAATAGTGACATTGGACTAAAATGACACGTTGTGCCACTATCTGACAATAGCAATGCTATCCTAAAATAGTGCCCCTAGACCTAAATCAAGCACCATGAGGCATAAGGACAAAAGTGTCACTGTAGCACAATTATGCCACCGACCATGACAAAGGCATCACAATACAATGACAAAATTGTTTCGCTAACTTAGATGCCTAATAAATGCACAAAAGTGTGAAAAATGAGAATTTTTTTAGAATATGTACTAGGGGTCCTACGTCGGCTAGCCGCTGGTACTCTTGTACCCTGTCCACGAGGTGCTCGGGAAGCGTTGGATCACCCATATTGTCAGGAGGTTAGAGAAAAATCAGCAGGGTTTCTCTAAAGGAAAGTGTGCAAATGAATTGAAAATGACCCCCAACCTCTATTTAAGCCTAAAAGTTAGGATTTTTGCTCTAATTTGAGGGGGAAAATGGGATTTTAATCTTTTTTAATCAATTTTTGAGCTATGCAGCTTATTTTGAAGCAATTTTTTTAATGTTTTTGAGCTTGTTTTTTTGTCCTAGAGCTTATTTTTTTCAGCCAAACCTATGTTGAACCTTTGTCGTGATCTCAACCTGAAAATTAAAATTTCTGCTTGATTTCTTTAGGGGGAAGGGTGCCAACATAATTTCTTCCATTGGGAAAATAGTGGGGCATCTAAAAAAAATCAAGAATTTTTAAATTTTTGATCTAAGTAGTAGTGTAAATCTGAAAAGTGTCAGTCTTTGAACCAATGCAACAAGTACCTCGCTTCAAAGATGGGTTAAATCTAGACACTTAACATCGTTCTAATTGATATTGCACATTTGAATTTGATTACTAACACCATTTCATACCCAAACACCTCTTTTCGTCCATTTAATTAAATAATCTTCATTGTTTAATTAAATTTATCACTTTCTCTTATTAATCAAATAATCAATGTTATTTGGCTAATTTATCCCCTTTCACGCTAATTTTCATCTTGTTTAATTATGTAATGCAAATTATTTAATTGAATTTCTTATGTCTTCTCATTTAATTAAATAATCTTAATTATTTAGTTAAATGTCATTAAACCCCCTTTTATAAAATATGTTAATTATTTAATGAAATTCCTAATTTCATCCATCTTGCACAATTAAGTAATTTCTTAAATTACTTAATTATCTGATTTCCTTCACCCTTCCACTTGCAAGTTCCTCCATTTGCACTCCTTCAAAATGGGAAGAATATTGTAACAAACTTCCTAACAATTTCCTAATTTTTAGGAAGAGTGCTTCTTTGAATCAATGAGAGCCATTTATTAAAATCCTTGATTCTTGTCAACTTGCATTCTCATCCATTGATGGGAATCCTTGATCCATTCCATCTCCTCTTATCGCTTTTCATCCATTGATTTATCAAAACAATCTTGACCATTTATTCAATTATTTTCCCTATAAATAATCCTCATTTCTATGAGAAAAGGATCCACTTTCATTTAGAGCAACTAGACTATACTAAATTTTAGAGCATTCTTCATTAGCATTTCAACATTTAGCATCCATTTTAGCTTAGCTTCGCATCCATTTTAGCTTATCTTTCATCCATTTTCATCAATCTTCATCAATGTAATCCATTTAAAAGCTTGTTTCAATCTAGGGATTGGGAAAGGGCTGACATTCCACATCAATGCAACACCAATCCCCCAATGGGATGAGGTTTGATTCATTATATTAGTTTCCATTATGCATTTGTTGTTTGTTTATGTTTAATGGCTTCTTTGTTTGATGTTTTCAAGAATTTCATTGGGAGCTTGACTTAACTAGTTAGATCTTGGCTTATTTCATGTGGATCAAGCGAGTTAAGCTTAGGTTATGATCATGCTTATAATACCATCAAAGATTTTTTTGAAGACCTTAAAGTCCATGAACATGAATATATATTAGTGTATGGGTTGCACAAGCACACCAAACAATTGGTAGGCCCAATTTTTTTTTGAGAGCCCCCACAAACAACTTGCTCCAAATTGGATAATTTTATAGTCAATTTTGATATTTTTCTTGTTGCTAAAACCAATGGTGTACTTATATTTTCACCTAGATGCTCCAAAATTTAAGTCACTTGTAAAATTGAAGCATGCAAACACGAAAACACAACCAATGATAACTTAGCTTCTTAAAATTAGATTCTGGTGAAACAAAAGTCAATTCTAACTAATTTGAGTCTACCAAACATGATGGTGAATTTTATATCATTGCATGGTCAATAAAATTGGTTCACACCTAAAATCAAGATCTTTGACAAGTTTTCAAAAAATAAGACATATCAACTATACGAGGACATCATGGTTTTGATACCAGATTTTGAAATAAGTAAGAAATCAACTAAGACTTAATGTCATAGTGATAATCACAACAATGCTCATTAGATACACTAAATATCAGATAATAGGTTGAACAATGCTATTTCCCATTAATCTTGAAGAACAAACATCTCAAGAAAGATACAAAGCAAACTAGATACCTAGATCACAAAATGCAAGAGAATACGAGAATGATAGAATAATGAATGAGAAAACAAAGCTAGGTGAGTGAATTTATAAGAAATGTAAAGAAGGAAGGTGAAACATCAAAATAAACTTAATAAAGTTAAACTAGGTGTAGAAGAATATCTAATAAACTAATGAAAATGAATAAAAACTAGTTGCTTGAGAAACACTATTATATCATAATTTTTACTCCATGATATAAAAGCTCCTTGAATTATAATAATATTTTAATTTATTTTTTCAAGAAAACTCAAACTATAATGGAATATGAGAAATTTTTTATTCAAATTATAAAGGGAATCTCCTTGAAATATGTTAGCCTTGTTTTTGAGTTCACCTAATTTTAAACTTTTGCATTGAAATTTTGGTAGTGAAAATTGCATTGGAATGTGGTTAGGTTTCGTGCAAAAATGAGCCTACAATTGAGAGTTTTAAAATCTTCATTTTTCCGCGGAAGTCATGGTTATTAAGTTCAAATAAAGAGTTCCTAAGTTTTAGTTGGGATTTAAACATGTTCCAAACCTTTCAAAAATCATATTTGGTTTTAGAAAATAATTGGGTTTTGAAAATTTTGTGAGACCATCTAGAAAAATTTATGGGGCCCCACAAGTTGTGACAACCTTGTGAGAGCCCAACATAATTACCTAAAATCTCAACCTTAATTCTTCAAGCAAAAGAAAAGTGGAAGTTTTATCCTCTGGAGGTTTGGGGAGGTTTTAAAACTCCCATTGGCTGTCAAAGTGATTGTGGCAACCACTTAAAAGCTTGAAAAACCCCTTATAAAACATGAAAAAGCATGCAAATTTCATTTTGATATTATTACGAGGTTTTAAAACTCCATCATTCCACCCATGTCAAGTGTGAAAATGTAGACAAGGCACCAAAATATAATTTTTTCTATAGAAAATTTCGCAGGAATATGATTTTTTGGAATGCCTCAATTATAGAATGTGCACAAAATAGAATTATTGAAAAGGCATCAAGTTTCAAGCAAATACGATTTGCAGGCACCAAAATGAGAGCTTTGCAACATGATGCTTTAATTGATACAAAAATGTAAATGGACAGATGGAGCCTCTCTTAGCTATGAATTTTTTGTGGCTGAACGTCTTGTCCTTTACATATGACAAGCAACCAGTGAAGATGTCTTAGGAAGTATCTCTAGTGAAGGTGTTGAGTGCTCACACCGAGATCATGAAAGAAATGAGAAGAAGAGAGATAGACCTAATAAACCTATAAATTATAGGGTAAAGGATTTTTTCAATCCATAAGGATTTGATTTCAGTGAGCTACTACAAGATGTTGAGAAAATGTGTCTCAACCTTGTAATTATACAAGGTTTATTTTTGATAGGATATCTTATATATATATATATATAGCCTAGTTACTCTGATAGGTGTAATATACAATGGGAGCATAGGGTGGAGGGGAGGAGTGGGATGTGTGTTAATGTAAACATTTTTTTGTTAAAAAAAATCTTAAATGATTGACCTACATTAAATTAATGATATTGTAAATATGGACCATTCATTATTAGGTTTCAGATCTAATGGTAGATATTTTGTTGGCTTGTCTTTCCCTAGAAGGTAACCTTATTTTATGAGGGAATTGTATTACGACTGTGGTATTGCGTTGTATTCTGAGAGTTTGATAGCGGTTGTGTCATCTTTGGATCTCTAGTGGTGATACTCTCATGAGAAGCTTGCTCTGCAAGTATATTGTAATCTTTATGATTTTTAAATAATATATTGGACAACTTTTGGAGTGTGGGGTTTTTCTCCCGAAATTGTTTTCCCCACATAAATCATTGTGTTGTGGTATGCATGATATTTATGTTTAAGTTTCTATAACTATTGAAAAGATCTATAAATTTTTGCATTATTCTCCTCTCAAGATTAGTGTAGGAAGTTTTTCTGCCACCTTAGCTTCCTTACAAGTGGTATCAGAGCCTGATCACCTCCGATTTCAATTGTGGGTTGTTGGGTTTTTTGAAATAATCCAAATTTGAGTGAGATCTTTGTGTAGGAGACACTTTGTGATCTTGTTGCAAGAATTTTTAGATGACAAGTTCATCAGGGAGAATAGAGGTGTAGAAAATTTTTGGAAATAATTTTTGAGATGTGGAAGTTGAAGATGGAGGATCTGCTGATAGATAGAGATCTGTGGGATGCTGTTGATGAGAATGTTACAAGGCCTACAAATCCTACTTAGGTTGCTCAATATGATGTTATAGATCGTAAAGCAAAGGATCTAATCAGATTGTGCTTGGTAGAATCTTATTTAATCAATGTCCATGAAGATACCTCTGCGAAGAAACTATGGAAGAAGCTTGGTGAGATGTATCAAGCCAAATCCCTAGTGAACAAGATTTTACTAAGGAATAAATTATATTCCCTAAGAATGGAAGAGGGTGGAGGAATCATAGATCACTTGGAAGCATTCAATATGTTAGTGGATCAATTGGCATTAGTTGGTGTGAAAATGGATGAGGAGGAGAAATG
Organism: Sequoia sempervirens; assembly: GCA_007258455.2. Taxonomy (NCBI): domain Eukaryota; kingdom Viridiplantae; phylum Streptophyta; class Pinopsida; order Cupressales; family Cupressaceae; genus Sequoia; species Sequoia sempervirens. Next base: position 9,334,930 of record VDFB02000007.1, on the reverse strand, counting down.
TAAAATCTTTCTTTGTTCTTTGTCTGATTTGTGGGATTCTCTTGTTATGGATATCAGGAGTACTTTTGTTATATTGAAGTCTGAAGATTTGGTGGGTTCTTTTCATTTTGAAGAGATGAGGAATAAGGTATCCATCACTATTAAGGAGGCCCTAAATATTTGTGGAAGACCTAAGGAAAAAGGAAAGAAGAATGAGAAGCATGACAAATCCAAGTCCAAGGGGAGATCTAAATATCTTGGAAAGTACAAAGTTATTAGTTGGAATTGCGGTAAGCTTGGACATGTTCGTAAGGATTGCAAAGAAGAAAAGAAGAAAAAGAAGAGATTTGATTATGATTTTGAGTTTGAGAAGGAAGATGGTGATGCATTCATTGTAGCTTTGGAAACTTGTGCATGTAATGATGCATGGTTAATTGAATCAGGTGCATCTTTCCATATGACCTTTAATAAAGACTGGTTTTTTGAATATGAAGAATTTGATGGAGGTAAAGTGTACTTGGGTGGTGATTCTTATTTAAATATTGTTGGCTGTGGTAAATTTAGAATCAAGTTTCTTGATGGTAGAATAAAAAGAATTAATGGCGTGTTGTACATCCTTGGATTAGTACAAAATTTGCTGTCTATGAGCAAACTAATAGAGGCAGGTGTGCATGGAGTATTTGTTGATGTAGGATGCAAGATGGTTAGAGGTGCTATGGTGATTTCTAGAGGTGTTAGATATGGTACATTATATAAGCTTGATGCAATAGTAATTTTATGAAAAACAAGTCTGTGAAAGAGGTGAGGGTTTCATCTTTAGCAGATGGTCATGACTTTTGGGTATCCAAGGGTGCTCTGTATTTTGAATCAAAGTTACCTGTAGAGAAAACTATGTTATCACTAGAGACTTGGCTACATTGGAGAAAAGGGTCTAAGGACCTTGAAAAATAAAAACCTTATTGAAGGTTTGTCTAATTGTAATCTTGAATTTGATTATTGTGAGTATTGCATTTATGGAAAACAAAATCATGTTTAGTTTTAATTAAATTCTCATAAATCTTGTGGTGTATTGGATCTTATTGATTTTGATGTGTTTGGTCATGTAGATGTTCCTTTAATTGGAAAATCCACAAATTATGTTTCATTTATTAATGACTATATTAGGACATGGGTATACTTTCTAAAGAGTAAATTTGAAGTTTTCAATTGATTTAAAGAAATTATGGTTGAGTTGCAGATTGGAAATAAAATAAAATGTTCAAGGACTGATAATTGTAGTGAATTTTTCTCTAATGATTTTGATAGATTTTGTAAAGATTTTGGTATTCATAGACAAAAGAAAACTCTGTATTCTCCACAATAGAATGGAGTTGTAGAAAGAATGAACATGACATTGATGGAGAAGGCTAGGAGTATGTTGAGTGGTGTTGGTTTATTACGAAGGTTTTGGGCTGAAGTTGTTACCACCGCCTGTTACTTGATTAACAAGTCTCCTACATTAGCTCTTGTTGATAAGGTGCCTATAGAGGCATGGTCAAGTCATAAGCCTTCATTAAGAAATCTTAGGATTTTTAGTTGCAAGGCATATGCACATGTACCAAAGGAGAAGTGAACAAAGTTGGAAAACAAGGTTGTGAAATGTATCTTCATCGGATACAATTATGGTGTGAAAGGATACAAGCTTTGGCATCCTGTTTCACATAAGGTAATATATAGTAGAAGTGTTATTTTAGAGAGACGAAGCCTTCTATTATATTGCAACAAGAAAAAAGTAAACAAGATGTGATTCAATTTCCTTCTACATTTGAGAAAGTTGAATCGAGGCCCATGGATAGACAAGAAGTTGAGGAGAGCTCATCTAGCTCTAGATCTTTAGAAGAGGAGGAAGAACCTCCAACTCAACCTATTCGTAGGTTTACAAGGCATAAACAACCACTTGAAAGGTATTAACTTGATTATTGGAGATGTATTTTTGCTTTGAATACTAACTTGGATGAACCCATATTTGTAGAAGAGGCATTAGGTATGAATAATGTAGTATCTTGGAAGATTGCTATGGATGAAGAAATGTCAACTTTGAAAAATAATGATAAATGTGATCTTGTACCATTGTCTGAAGGACGAAAACCTAATGGTTGCAAATTGGTGTTCAAGAAAAATACTGGTTTAGATGGAGGTATTGAGAAGTACAAAGCAAGGTTTGTTGTGAAAGGTTACTCTCAAGTTGAGGGTGTTGATTATGGTGAGATATTTTCTCCTGTTGCAAAAATGACATCCATTAGATTTTTGATTTCTATTGCTACTACTTATGGTTTAGAGGTTGAGAAAATGGATGTGAAAATTGCTTTCTTTCATGGTGACTTGGAGGAGGATATTTATATAACATAGTGTAGACACGGAAAATATACTGATTGATCCTAGACACTTGATCCTGATTACTAACACCAGTTCGTCCTGAATCATCTCCTTTGCTAGTCATTTAATTGAATACCCCTTATTGAATTAAATTCATCACATTTCATCTCTTAATTAAATAAATCAATTTTATCTAATTAAGTCATCATCTCCTATCAATTAAATAAATCACTTTATTTAATTAATCCTATAACTATCCCTCTTTTAATTAAATAATCTAGTTTATTTAATTAATCTCTAAGGTTACCTCCCTTAAATTAAATAAATTAATCTTTTTTTGATTTAATCTAACACCATCCTCTTTAATTAAATAAATCAAATTTTATTTAATTAAGTCTAAATCCATTATTCCTTTCATTTTGATTTATTTAAATCCTAAAATCTAAATCAAATTGTCAAATCAACTAATCTCCTTTTAAATTAATCAAATCCTGATTAATCCTAATGTTAACCCATCAAATCCTCTAGCTTTTGCAACTTGCTCATGAAAATCAATTTCATTAATTAATAAATCTTCAATTTTCTTTCAAAAAGGCATCAAGGATGGAATATTCCCCAAATTTGAAATCTCCCCCCAAAAGTACTTGTCCATCCAACAAGGCATTAAAGGCCTCTTACATGTCCTTTTCTTGAACCAAGTGGCATTTAATTCATTTATTCTCTCCCTCCAATTTGTCACTTCTCCAAATTTCAAATTTCAACCTAATTGCATTAATGTGCAAATGTGCTCCACCTTTGTCCACTCACATGTTGACAAGTGGCATTGTGTTATTGGTTGGTGTTTGATCCCACATTCATCCATTTTGCCTCATCCTCCATCATTCTCTTCTACAAATAGAAGGCTCTAATTTGGATTTTGGATCCACAAGTTCATCCACAACTTCATGCAACATCATTATCTTCATTTTTGAGCAAAGTTCATTAATTTTCATATTTTTCATCATTTCATAGCTAGGTTATGGAGAAATTTCATCAAGGAACATCAAATATTCATCATTGATCATCACCAAGCTTGCAAGGAATTGGGAAAGGGCTATTTTACACATCAAAATAGCACCAATTCCCTAATGGAATTGAGAGTTTGTTTGTTTTGAGCAAGATTAGATAACTTTTATTTGTGTTCTTCATGTTATTTCTTGTTCTTGATATTTCAAATGAATCTTGTGGGGAATGATGATTTTATTTGCATAATTAACTAATATTGTGTTATTTTTTTGTGCTTGTGCAGGTTTAGGATCACCATTCACATTTTGGTGCTAGAAGGAGGGTGAATCTTTCAAAATTAACACATTTTTGGTCAAATTCTACTATTTTTTAATGTTTTTTTGTCTTTCTAGGTCAAACAGCGCTGCTGGGTCAAATTGCGACACATTTGCGGTCTTTTTTTTTCCAAACAATGATGCTTGTTGCACCAAAGTGTCGCTCAAATCCTCAAACAATGCCACTATCATTCCAGCGTCACTGTTTGCACTCAAATAGTGCCATTGGCTTTGTGTTTCAAATGGCGCCACCTTTGCTTTCTTTCTTTTTCACTCAATCTTAAAATGGCCGTATCTTGGTCATATTTTGGAGCTTTTTTTTTTGGAAATGGGATAGAATTTCATAAGCTATCCAATGGTGTAGGTGTTTCTCAACTTTGATAGAGTTGAAATTTTTAAACTTTCACCTAATGTCAAATTATAATGAAACTTGGTCTAAATTTTAGGGTTTTTATACTTAATCATTTATCTAACCCTCATATATTCTTGTTTCTTGATTTCATCTAACATTTGGAGCTTGGGTTGCAGGTTTTAAAGGATCATGGAGCATGGAAGTGAAAGAAAAATCATTATCACATGATTGTAACAAGTGTTTTTAAACACTTTGGGACCAATTATAATCCCATTCTTAAGGCTTTGTTATCTTCAAGTTTTAGGACTCAAATAAATTTCTTTTGGGTTTTAAAAAGAACAATCAAAGGGTTAAAAGGAACCTTAGAAACTCAATAGATTTGGTTTTGGGTTTTAAGAATTGAACAAAACAACTTCAAACATTTGATTTGGTACTATAAAAAGAATCCATTACTGCTTTTGGGGTCTAAAATGAACAGGTGTATTTTGTGTTTTGTAATCTTTTTTACAAGTTAATATTATTTAAAGGGTGTATGCACTTCTCTCATGCTTCACGATGATCTTGAGAATCAAAGTATTTTTGTGATATTAGGTTGTCTAAAATATTTCCTCCACACTTCAATTTGGGCTTTTAAAATTGAACAAAATCTTGTGAGTGTGAGTAAGTATTTTGCACGTGTTCTCTCTTTGTTCACGCAAACAAATATTGATTGAACTATAGATGTACTTACTAGCTTGTTTTTACCCTTAGAGTCCTATCTTGTAGGGAAAAAGTACTCACCCCAAGGGAACGACCCAAGTGGTAACGAGCATAAGCCAAGCTCTTCCAAACTGCTATATAAATTTGTGGTTGTGATGAAAATCGTAAACAATGGGAAGCGATGAATGATAACTCTCCCCCAATATCTTTATGATGTGTAAAGCCCTTTTTCTAAGGGTTGGGAGATCTCTCACAAGAATTTTATCATTGCACCCCCTAAACTAGATGCCCTTACTATGAACCTTTGTTTAGAATTGAAAATCCCAATATTTGTTGGCATCAGGAGGTCAGACCTCCGGAGATGTCCCACATACTTGTGGTTCTTTGTAGAGATGAAAAGTTTGTCATGGGAGATTCATGAGAACTGAAGCTTGGACGACCTGAGAAGTGTGTGTCATGGAGGGGAGCCAGTGTGGTCAAGCTTCTAGTCATCCACTCTGAATAAGCGCAGCTGGATTTATCCAAGTGGGAACTCAACAAATACTTTCTTTTCTACCCTAGGGTTGTGCAATTTTGAGTCAATTAAATACATTGATTGGATCCAAAATCTTGAAAAAAAAAACATTCAACAAGGACATTAAATTTCAAACCTTTAGAAGGAGCAAATACCTTTGAAAATCCAAGTGATTCTGCTTGTCCTAGGGATTTCATCCTTAGAGGCTTCTAAGTGTTTGGATTTATATCTCAATTTTCTCTCACTAAAGTCAACATTAGGGAACTATTGCCTTGATTTTCTCGATTTCCACATAATGGACTTTGTGGGATGAAAATAAATTGGGACATTAGACATTTAGCTTGAAAAGCTAAAGCAAGAAAGTGTTTGTGGTAAGAGAAATTAATTAATCAAGATAAAATCAATTGAACCCCACACATGTGCTTGTTTATCTTTTGTCTTATGGTTTTTTGAGAAAACATTGATCTTTTGGTTTGAAGTACTCTTAGGGAAAAACATGTTCTTCAAAACCTTGGTCTTGTAAACAAGTCCCTCTTAGGTTCATTTAGGATCAATACAACCAATCATTTCATCCATCCCAAACATCAATCAAATCCCATCTCACAAAAAACTTTTGAACCATTGGAAAAATCATTCATACTAGACTTGTGGTAAAATCCTTCAATTCAACATCAAAATCACCTTGTTTGGCTAATTGTGTGTGGATGAATCCTTCCTCATACATCTAGTTAAATTATCTTCCTTGTGGACAAGTTTATTCCAAGATAACATCCAACATCTTGGGGTTTATAAGTCCATTATCCAAATCAAATCAAATCCAATCCAAAGAATCCTAAAGTCTAGTATTCCTCCAAAGTTCCTATAAGTTTAACACCCATATCATTCACCACTTTCATCCTTCATCTCATCATTGGTCCTAAGAGGTCAACAAGGTCAAAACACAAGAATAACATGGAATATAAACTTGATCCATACATCATGAGTAATCTAAATCAACCAAAATATCAAAGCCTTATACTGCCAATTGATTATCAAAACTCACATTTATACAATCCATACATGGGATCATTATCTCCTACAAACCTTAGTGGTACAACAAATGTGAGTATGCCCAATCTAAATTTTGGAACACCTTTCCCTATGGTAGATTTAAATCAAAGTCCAAATTTATAAATTTATCAACCAAACAATCAATGCATGAGTATTCAACCAAACAACATTATCCCACCAAATCCATACATGTCAAATATACCAAGTACAACTTTACCAAACATGAACATTTCAAATCCACACTTGGTAAACTTTGGGATAGATATGTTTGTGAATCATACCAATGTTGTTCAAAGTCCAAACAATATGTTAATGACTCCATGTATTGATCCAAGTCAAGGTAACAACATGCAAAATCAAAGTTACCTAAATCAAGGCAATGTGATTCCCAACCACAACAATGTTCAATTTCAACCTATCATGCCAAATCTAAGAATCATCCCAAATCAAACATTGTCCAAAATCAATTTGTCGATGATCCCATACAAACACCACAAGTATACATTCCAAATATGCTTGAACAAAAACCAAATCAAATATATCAAGGGTGTCAAGATGAAAATCAAGATCAAATTTTGCGAGATAAAATTGCTTCACTTGCCAAAATAGTTGATTCATTGCACCAAGAGACATCTCCACCCAAAAATCAATACACTCTTCCATTGGTTAAACCATGTCATCAAAGCATTAAGTTGTGTCCACAACCACATCAAGAACAATATCTCCAATGTTAAGAGGTTGGATATCAAGATCAACAACATCAACAACAAAGCCAACCTCCACATCTCAAAGATCAATCGCCACATCTCAAAGATCAATCACCACATCTCCAAAATCAATCACCACAAGGTCAATTTAAAGTAAAAATCTCACAAGGTAACAAACGAAAATACACACCACTTGGGGGACCAATCGAATCGGTCATGCAATAGTTGGTACAAGAAAATCTCATGAAAATCCCCATTTATGAAAATTATCAAGAGCCTCAAGTTAAACCACCATGGTATAATGAGAAGCACCTTTGTGATTTTCACAAAATAAAGGGACATACAAAATAAAATTGTATTCAAATCAAAAATATCATCAAAGACCTTATTGATAAAAAACTAATAACTATTGAGGACAATGATGAAGATTCAACCACTAGTGTTAGCATTGACAATCTCCCCACTACAATTGTTGAAAAAAATGATCAAGATCTATCCATAAATGAGAACCTTGAAGATGTTTCTACCTCATCCAAAGATCAACTCAACATACATCAAGAGTCACTTTTTGATCATGATAAAAATCCCCCAACAATTTCCAACAATGATCTATTCAAAGGAGTGTTAACTTTATTTGATTCTATAATCAGTGATCCTAATTTTGAAAATGTCTCTACATCACCTAATGAGTTAGAGGACATATCTCAATAATTCATTCCAAAGCATGATCAATATCTTTCGCTAAAGTCTAGAAATGGTCCTTTCCAAGACATATTGACATCCTTCGACCTCATAGTTGTAGATATTGAAGGAATCTTCAACTCAATATTTGATCCAAGTCCACTTGAAGATCAAGAGGATATTGAGCCACTTCCTATGCCTAATGAAGACATCCAAGAACCCTTTGTAAGCAATCCATCATTTGAAACTGACCCATGTCAAGAACTTGATCCAAAGCATGTCAAAAGTAATTCCAAAATCATTCAAGATCAAGAATTTGTATCTCCAAGATACTACAATGATCTAATGGACACTCTCCTATCTATACAAGATGTCGTAAATGATGATCATAGCCATATAGCACATATTCCTTCATCTACCCATGAGATACTTACTCCTAATGGACATGTAGATGATCTTCATTCAAAACAAGAGTCTCATACTCTTGATATCATTACCAAGGAACAAGAGTCTTCTACTCTTAACATTTGTACACATGATCAAGATATAGAAAAATCTAGAGACATATCAAAAATGGGTCATGAAGAAGGCTTCTACATAAGTTGTGAATTAGAAGCATCATGTGAAGGCATATCAAAAATGAATCATCAGGGAGAATTTTACGTGGACAGTGAATCATCAACACCTCTTGAAGAAGCATTAAAATCTAATACTTCACAAGATCAAGCCAAAGATATGAATCAGGAAGTTATCCCACTTATGGAGGATCCTATCACTTATAAACTTGGATCACTTACCTTTTTGAGGGAAAGCTATCTTATCAATGAAGAAGCTATCACCTTTGAAGATCCACAACAGAGCAAAGGAGTAGCACCTTGTTTCCAAGGTAAATCATATCCTATTGCAAATAAAATGTTTGAATGAATGAATTATCAAGGCAAAGGATTAGGCCTACATGAAAAAGCTATCCTAGAACCAGTGCAAATTATTGGAAATCCTAAGCATCAAGGTCTTGGTTATTCAGTACTGGGGGAAACTTTATCTAGTGAAAGCATCGACATAGGGAGCATGAAGAATCCTTATGATGAAACTGATACCAATACTACAACTATCCATGTCATGAATCTTCATCCACCCATCACCCCATCCATGAATTGGGACCAACATCAAAAGAAATATTTGAATCAAAGCACAAATAATGTTATCAAAGAAAAAGAATCTAAGGAGCATAATGGAAAAATCAAATACACATGGATACCAAAGAATATAAAGAAAGATTATCCCTATCAAACTCCATTAGTCAAAGAAAATATGGGGCAAAATAAAAAAGAGAAAAGTATCCATCAAAGATGTCCCCAAAGGAAAAAGCAGGCTTCTCAAGCAATGTACAAAATATATCAAGAAGTTGGTCCTAATTCCATTCACACTTCCGTATCCACCCATTATTGCTCATCATCCCAAGTTTGGAGAGTCAAAGGTTCCAAACTATCAACCAATCCATCTCCTATTCCTAAACACACAAAACCATCCACGCCTCCACGCATGATATCCAATTCTTACATTAACCATGTATTGGCATCCATCCTTCATCATAAAGATTCAAAAGGCATCCTATTATGATATGTGCACAAAGACAAAGCTAACTCCGGTATAAAAAAAGTAGATCAAGAATCTCAAAAGTTGCATTCAAGTGCATGTATCTCAACAAAGTAGCTTCTTCAAGCAGGATATCGATGGCATAGTATGATAGAAGCATCTACATCAACACCACTAGGTGGCTCAACATGGGCTTAAAATCTTCCAAAAAAACAAAAACAAAATAAAAATCAGAAAAAGGATTGAAAACAATAAAGAAAAAAAATGTCCTCAAGTGAAAATCACTATGGTGGCACTTTGGACAGGTACCATGATGAAAACCTGGAAAATAGGCATCATGTGTAGAATCGAGCATCTGCGTGTGTTAATTCAGGGGGAAACATCTCATCCCATCCATAGTAAATCCAACATTCCATCCATCTCATCCATAATAAATCCATTCATCCATAAACCATTGATCCAATCTATTTTCATTCATCTACATCCATCTTCAAAATTATCTTGATAAAAAGTTTGGTGCACACTTTACACCTGCTTGTGGTAAACATCTTGACATGGGTCATTTTCATTGATCCTATCGTACCCAATATTATCTGATCCCTACATCATTATCCACTAAAGCATTCCTCTGTTTGAACACCTTATCACAAGATAATCCTTGGCATCCTTTGCGTGCTTACCATATCCATCCATCTGTTCACCTATCCAAGCATCCACCCATGGAATTCCATACCTTGCTAGACATTGGGGGTAGATATTTACATCTTGCTTTGAGAGTAAATCTTGATCTATATCTTCCAACTTATGTGGTGATCCAAACATTGGAAAACAAAAAATCAAATTGGTCAACCATTTGTGAGCCAAAATCTAAATACTAGCGCATGTCATATTTTGACGAGAAGATGTTCCTTATCAATCTTTATATTTCATCTAACATCAATCCAAAAAATCTATATTAGTCACATCAAACACGTGCTTCAATGTCACATCAAATCATTCAAAATAATTTTGTTCTTAAATCAAGCCTCAAAAATCTTGATCAATCAAATCCAATTAATCCATCATCGTCTCAGGATATCCTTCCCAGTCCTTGTGTTGCTTAACACTATCCTTACATTTTTGTGTATCCTCAATGATGTTATCATCATCAATCCATCAATCCAATAAATCCCTCATCATCTTGGGATATCCATCCTAATCCTTTTGTTGCTTAACACTATCCTTGCATTGTTGTGTATCCTCAACAATGTTATCATCATCAATCCATAAATCATATCAATCAACCCTAGCTTGGTTTTCAACAAAATATCAAAATAGATCATTGATATTATCACACATATCCATATCCAAATCATCAAAATCATGCGAAAAATCCAAAAACATTCAAAACATCAAAAAATCCAAAAACATCTAAAACATATCAAAATCCAAAAATAAGTCAAAAAGTCAAAAAAAATCAAAAACATGGTATTCAAAGTACATAGTCTCTGAGCCTAAACATAGGCAAGGCTAATCTTTGATGAGCCCCCGAGACACAAAATCCAAAAACATTCGTAAATCTCATAAAACACCAAAAACATTGGAAAATTTGAAAATCAAAACATTTGTAAGAAATATCGAAAAAATACCAAAATAGCTTCAAAACATTTCAAAAAAATCAAAAACATCTGAATATTTGAAAAAAAATCCATCCATCTCATCTCGCTTTCACCTACAATAAACATCTGCTCATAATAAATCATTATCACCCTCAACCTTTGGTGGAATAGTCAGAAACAAGTCTAGCAGATCAAAAGTGAAAACTCAAACGTTAGGGTCTCAAGTCTAGGTCAATAAGTAAAAAAGTTGGTCAACTCTTGGTATTAATATCCTATCATCCAGTCAATTCAAAATAATATGATAACATCATGTCCTAGGATGTATCCTTCCTATAATGGACATCAACATTAGGCATCACCATAGTTTAGTCTCGGCTAGCGGTATAAAGAACATTAGCTTGTTTGTTTATTTGATCTTTTCCTTTTCACTTATCTTATTGTGCTCATTCCGATGACCTCTCGATGATGTCCAAACAAAAGGATTTAAAGAGAAAGGAATGGGGAAACGATCATTATCTTTTTATTTGCTATGCTTGTAAGATGTTCTTGCAATATAACCTTGGTCATGTGTGCTTTGTTTGGCTTGTAGGGAGGATGTTTCAGGTGTCTTGTTGACCACATAGGAAGGATTTCCTTTCTATGTTTTGGCCCGAGATGTTTGGAATATCCAAACTACATTTTGAATAAGGTTCCATATACCAGGTGTGAACAAGAGTACTCCTATCTGATTTTCAAGTCAAAGTCCATCACACTAGGTGCAACGCCATCCTGGTTTTTTTACCTTGATGCATCGTTCTTGTGTGTGTTATCAAACATAAGGTAAGTAGTCCTTTTAAAATCTTAATTCCTGATAAGCAGATCATCATCATCATCATCATCCTCATCTCTAATAAAGTCTCACAGATCATGGACTTGTTGGATCCTCTTTTCATCATCTCATTTCTTCTATCCTCTTTTCACGCTAACATAATATCATGTCCATCATGCATCCGCAAACCATTAGCATACATACATCTCACAATCATAGCATATCACATCATCCATCTCACATGCATTGCATCATCATTTAAGATGTTTAGGATAATATAGATTTGTTATTCTCTACATCTTAAAACCATCTCATTTGCATCATCATCATAACCATCCATACGCCCATCTTAAACCTCTTTGTCACAAGATCAACCCCCAAATCAAAATTTTCACTTGATCTCTTGAGGGGGTAGTGTACTAGTATACTTCTTTCCGCTGGGGCATCCGAAAAAATTAATTTTTTTTGAATTTTGATCTTGACAAGGTTATTATTTGAACCAACGCAACATGTACATTGCTTCAAAGAGGGGCAAAATGTAGACACAAAAAATATACTAATTGATCCTATACACCCAATCCTGATTACTAACACCAATTCATCTTGAATCATCTCCTTTGCTAGTCATTTAATTGAATACCCCTTATTTAATTAAATTCATCACATTTTATCTCTTAATTAAATAAGTCAATTTTATCTGATCAAGTCATCATCTCATATTAATTAAATAAATCACTTTATTTAATTAATCCTATAGTCCCTCTTTTAATTAAATAGTTCAATTTATTTAATTAATCTCTAAGGTTACCTCCCTTAAATTAAATAAATTAATCTTTATTGATTTAATCTAACACCATCCTCTTTAATTAAATAAATCAAACTTTATTTAATTAAGTCTAAATCCATTATTCCTCTCATTTTGATTTATTTAAATCCTAAAATCCAAATCAAATTGTCAAACCAGCTAACCCTCTTTTAAATTAATCAAATCCTAATTAATCCTAATCTTAATCCATCAAATCCTCTAGCTTTTGCAACTGGCTCATGAAAATCAATTTAATTAATTAATAAATCTTCATTTTTCTTTCAAAAAGGCATCAAGGATGGAATATTCCCCAAATTTAAAATCTCTCCCCAAAAGTACTTGTCCATCCAACAAGGCATTAAAGGCCTCTTACATGTCCTTTTCTTGAGCCAAGTGACATTTAATTCATTTCTTCTCTCCCTCCAACTTCACTTCTCCAAATTTAAAATTTCCACCTAATTGCATTAATGTGCACATTCATCCAAATGTACTCCACCTTTGTCCACTAACATGTTGACAAGTGGCATTGTGTTATTGGTTGGTGTTTGATCACACATTCATTCATTTTCCCTCATCCTCCATCATTATCTTCTATAAATAGAATGCTCTCATTTGGATTTTGGATCTACAAGTTCATCCACAACTTCATGCAACATCATTATCTTCATTTTTTGAGCAAAGTTCATCCATTTTCATAGTTTTCATCATTTCATAGCTAGGTTATGGAGAAATTTCATCAAGGAGCATCAAATCTTCATCATTGATCATCACCAAACTTGCAATGAATTTGGAAAGGTCTATTTTCCACATCAAAATAGCACCAATTCCCCCATGGGATTGAGAGTTTGATTTGAGAAAGATTAGATAGCTTTTATTTGTGTTCTTCATGTTATTTCTTGTTCATGATATTTCAAATGAATCTTATGGGGAATGATGATTTGATTTGCATAATGAACTAATATTGTGTTGTTTGTTTGTGTTTGTGCGGTTCTAGGATCACCATTCACACATAACCAAAGCACTATGTGGTGAAAGGTAAAAGTAAATTGGTTTTCAAATTGAAGAAAGCTTTGTATGGCCTAAAATAGAGTCCAAGGATGTGGTACCAAAAATGTGATACATATGTGGAGTTTGGGATTTGAGAATTCTAATTAATAAGATCATTGTGATTATTATAAAACTGATGGTGATCGTTTCCTGTTTATTGTATTATATGTTGATGATATGTTATTTATTGGAAAAGGGAAAGGTATGATTTCTAAACTGACGTCTCAACTTATTGCTAAATTTGAAATGAAAGACCTTGGTGCAACTAGGCACATTCTTGGGATAGAAATTAGAAGAGATAGAGTAACCAGAAATCTAGGGTTGGCCAAAGTAAGTATGTTAATTCAATTCTATAAAGGTTTAACATGTAAGATTGTAGACCATTGTGTGTTCTTTTCTCAGTTGGAACAAAGTTATCTATTTCAAATTGTCCAACATCCCCATTAGAGATGGAAGACATGAGAAAAGTGCCTTACCAAAGTGTAGTTGGAAGTTTGATGTATGCTATAGTTTGTACTAGACTAGACATTTCCCAAGCAGTGGGAGTTCTTTCCATACATATGTCTAATCCTGGTAGATTTCATTGGGATGCAGTTAAAAGAGTCTTTTGATATTTGCACGGTACCTAAGATTATTCATTGTGTTATCATAGTAATATGACTTAAGAAGAGATTTACTTTGATATTCATGGTTATGTGGATTCAAATTGGGTAGATGATGTTGATAGCAGATGATCCACTAGTGCTTATGTGTTTACTTTATTTGGTGGTGTAATTAGTTGGATGAGTAAGCGACAAGCTGTGGTTTCTTTGTCCACTATTGAAGTTGAGTACATGGCAACTACTCATACTTGTAAAGAAGCCATTTGGATAAGAGACTATGTTCAAAAATTGAAATAAAACAAGGTGCACTGACAATTTCTTGCAACAATCAGAGTGCGATATGTCTAGCTAAGAACCAAACATTTCATGCTAGGACCAAGCACATTGATGCATATTATCATTTTGTTAGAGATATGGTCGAAGCTGGTAGGGTGAAGTTGGTTAAGGTAGAGACTTTGATGAATGTTGTTGGTTCTTTAACTAAGCCTATGAGCATAGAGAAGTTCAAATGGTGTTCAAAGACTATGGGCTTTTCAACCCCTAGAAATTAACAGACGATGTTTACTCCCTCCTGTAGCTCTTGCAAGGTGTTTGAAAAGTGGGAGATTTGTTGGAAAAATGTGTCTCAACCTTGCAATTATATAAGGCTTATTGTTGATAGGATGTATTTAATATATATATATATATTATATATCCTAGTTACACTGATAGGTGTAATATACAATGGAAGCATGGGGTGGAGGGGAGGAGTGGGATGCGTGTTAATGTTAACATTTTTTGTTAACAAAAAATCTTAAATGATCGACATACATTAAATTAATGATATATTGTAAATCTGGATCGTTCATTATTAGGTTTCAGATCTAATGGTATATATTTAGTTGGCTTGTATTGCCCTAGAAGGTAACCCCATTTTATGAGGGTGTTGTATTGCGACTGTGGTATTGTGTTGTATTCTGAGAGTTTGATAGTAGTCATGTCGTCTCTATATCTTTGGTGGTGATACTCTTGTGAGAAGCTTGCTCTGTAAGTATACTATAATATTTGTAAGTTTTGCATAATATATTAGGAAGCTTTTGGAGTGTGGTGTTTTTCTCCCTAAAGTTTTTTCCCCATGTAAATCAATGTGTTGTGGTATGTATGATATTTATGTTTATTTCTATTTGAGTTTCTATAACCGTTGAATTTTTTTCTAAAGTTTTGCATTATTCTCCTCTCAAGATTAGTGTAGGAAGTTTTCTTGCTACCTTAGCTTCCTTACACAAGAGGCACAAGTTCAGTGTTTGCAACTTGTGGAAGTTCTCTATATCCTAAGAAATTACCAAAAAATTAAACTTAGTACAAAATGCTTAATAAGCCACAGAGTGGGTCACTATTTCTTTTGCTTATAAGACACTTCGTTTCTTCTGAAAGGATAGACATAATTGGCGAAATAAAAAAAGATGGAATAACTATTCAAGAAACACATGAACGGATGAAGGAAAGGAACAAAAATACATTGCACTATTATTATTCCCATGGGAAAGATAATCCTAGCTTTCAATGGTGAAGCTATTGGATGCTTGAAGAGGCTTATGAGAATATTTTTCTTGTTCACTATAGAGAAGTTACAGAGGGGAGATTTAGTTCTTCACTTCCTAAATTCTCAAAAGATTGTTCTTTATCTGTTTAGAATCAAAACTTAAGCTACAAAAAAGTGAAAAAATCAAGTGATGGATTTGGAACTAGTGAAATACATACACAAGCTTGGACTTTTAGTCTAGGATTAGTAGAGGAAGTCGATTCTAATCTAGTCATTGAAAATGATGCATTGGATTCAAGGGATGATATAAATAAGAATGAAGATCCTGGTAATTTTTTGACACATGATGGGACACATTCAACACACCAAGATGTTTCATATCTACAAAATATCATGAAGGAGTTAAACCTATATACTAATGTTTCATCATGCTTCAAGAATAATATTTCTTGGCATCCATCAAATACAAGAATAACAAAATCTAGCCTTCCAACCTTCAATTTTTTTCATCAAATTAAGAGATATTTACACCTTTGGTACAAAATAGTCTATACCAGGGACATGATGAACAATGGACTTAGAAAAGGAAAAATATAGTTCACCATCCTAGAAGGAAATTCTAGAGATTTGTACAATATATACCAGGGACAATGTTCTCTCATCATCAATTTTGACGAGGCAACATAATTTAAGTTTTCTAAACTCTAGTAATATTTCTGAGATATTGGATGGTGAATTAATAGATGATGCATCACCAAAAACTCAAAGAAATGTACTAAAATTTTCTTCATAGAATTTTAGGTAGGGTATGATAGATGAAAATGATAAAATATTGGATGGAAGAAGAAGCCATGCTTGCAGGGAGAGAGAAAAGAAGGAGCATCTAATAGAAATGAATATTTTGAACACAAATATCTTTGTCGAAGAAAGGAACATATAATACAAGGCACTAGAAACACCTTGAAATACCCCATAGATATTTATTTTCCTTAAGAATAAGAATGGAGACTTGGACTGAATATATCCACTGCAAGCAGTTCTATTCCACATGACATTGAGAAGTTTATTAAAAATTAGATAGTTTTGGATGGTTATAAAATGAAGAGATATGCATGAATTACTCACAACCCATCTAACTACTATAGTATATTACTTGAGAAGCCCAATAATATGGGAGATCAACAATTGGAAGAAAGTTATAGTGTAGCAGTGGCTCAAATACAACATTTTAGCATTAATGAAATTTTCCTTGATTGGGCCTACTCAAAGGAAGGATCAAAGGTCCTGATAATAGGAATATTTATTGGGAAACCATCAGAGAAAACATGGCACAAAATGTTTGGTGGCATTGAGGTTCCTACAAAGATCATTTAGCAAGGTGTTCTTCACTACAAGGCCCTTCTACACGCATATGGAAAATTACCTTTATGTTTAGCATGTGGTAGTTGAGAAGCATGCCATGAAATTAGAGAGTTCAAATACTGCGCTAAGACTGAAAGCTATGCCAATGAACATATTTGAACATCAATAGATGCAAAGGAAAGCCATAATGAAATCTTGTTGTAAGTCAAATTTTCTTACATGATCCTCTTTGAAAGGAATTGCGATGGCCATTGTTAATTGATTATTGAGAAGATAAATTTTCCAAATTGCAAATATTATAATTTATGGTTAGAAGCTATAGACACCTAAAAATGTCTAACACATCACACATCCTCCTAATTCGTCATTTTCAATCATTATAATTATCACTTCCATTCATTACCTTTTAATTAAATAATTTCCAATTATTTGATTAAATCAACCTATTTTCCACTATTAATTAAATAATTTTAATTATTTGATGAAGTCATCATATTTCCTTTTATCACCTTTAATTAAATAATTTTTAATTATTTAATAAAAATCACATATCCTTTCTTCTCTCCCATAATTAAATAATTTCATTTCTTCCACAATTAAATGAATTATTTAATTCATTTAGCTGCACATTCCCTCTTGAATTGGAATATTTCAAATTCAAATTCAAATTTGAAAATATCTTCCCTCCAAAAATATCTCAAAATATCTCCCTAAAATAAGGAGTTTAGTTAACTGAACTCTTCCTCAACATGCATGACTTTTCCATCCTTCATTCACTCTCAGTTCCATTGTTCTAATCTTTCAATCTCAGTCGTTGATCCAATATTTTGAAATCTATAAAACAAGCATTCATTGCTCATTAATCCTCTCTCCTCAAAGTTTTTATCTAAGCTCCCATAGCACATCTTCAAGCAAGATTTTGCACAATTGGGTTATGATTAACATGCGTAATCCACATATTCTCAAGACATAATCTCATATTTGCAACAATGCAGTAAAGGTTTGACATTCTTTGGGTGAGGTAAAAGTAGGCTTAATTGGGTTTATATTCTTGTTCTTTTGATTTAATTTCATTTGATTTTTGTTGAATCACTTCATTAGTAATGGGTATAATTTATTTTCATTTGGGTCTTGGGTTTTTGTTGATTTTATTTTACCCTCTTGCTGTTTGATTCGTCTTGATTGATCTTTCCATCATCCTTGTTCATATTCTAGCATGCTTGGTGGGACCCACATCCTAGATTTAATGTTCAATTGAGTGTTCTTAAAGTTTTGGATAAGTGCACCAAGTTGTGACACAAAAAAGATGCCACTTTTATTTTTTTACTAGAAATGACCATTTGGCGAGCACTGAATTTGGTGCTTTCCAAATGGATCAATATTTTAAAATGCAACTCATTTGGCATGTGCCAAATTTGGTGCTTGCCAAATGTGAAACATGACATTTTAGAATGCATTTTTTGAACTCTTTTTTTTGCTCTTTTTCTTTCTATTTCTTTGCCAGGAAAACTATATACAAAAAATAAATATTTAAGTATATGTTGAGATTTACATATGGACACTTACTTTCTTATACTTTAAGTTATATTTCATGTATATAGTTTCAGAATGCTTGTATATAGTTTTAGAATGTTTGAGAGTGGTTTCAAATCTCTTGTAGTTATAATTCAAATTCTAGTTTTTGGAAGATCTCATAATTTTTAGACAGTCAAATTTGAGTAATTAGCATGTCAAATTTCAGTAATTAGGAGGTCAAATTTTAGTAATCAACAAGTTTTATCATCTTTCTCTCTCTATCTATATCGCTCATTTTTTATCCGTTATACTCTAGACCTCTCTCTCTCTCACTATCTCCATCACTTTATTCGACTCTCTCTTCCTTGAGCTCAAGAACTACCACTCTACCTATCCATACTTCTCTTGCTCTCTATCTCTCTCCCTCATTCCCTCTCAACTTTCTATGTCCCTCCCTCCCTCTCTCCTACCCTCCCTCTCTCTCTCCCCTCCCCCTCTTTATCTCACTCTCTCCCTCTCCCAATTTACCTCTCTCTCCTCTTTCTCTGTGTGTCTCTCTCTTCCTCCCACCCACCTTCTCTCTCTACTTATTTTTATCTAACCTATCCCTCTATACCTCTTTATATCTCCCTCCCTCCTTCCCTCTTTCAATATATCCACCTTACCCCTTCCCTCTCTACTTTTCTCTATCACCTTTCTCAATTCTCCCTTCCTCCCCCTCTCTACTCTCTCTATCTCATCCTCCCTTCCTCCCTCCCTCCTTCCCTCACCCTCTCTCTCCCTCCCATCTCCCTCTCTCCCCTCTCTCTCTCCCTCCATATCTATTTCCTCCTCAATCTCTCTCTCTCTCTCTCTCCCCTCCCCATCTCTCTCTCTCTCTCTCTTTTCTCTTCCTACATTCCATTTCTCTCTCTATCTCACCATTCTCTCTTTCTTACCTAACTCTCTCTCTCTCTCCCTACCTCTCGCTCCCCTCCTCCCTCCCCCCCTCTCTCTCTATTTCTATCTTCATCTCTACCTCTCTTCCTTCCTCCCACCCACCTTACCTCTCTACTTCTCTCTATCTAACCTTTCCCTTTAAACCTATTTCTCTCTCCCTCCTTCCCTCTGTACTTCTCTCAATCACATCTTTGTCACATCTCTCTATCACTCCTATCTCTTTCACTTCTCTCTCTACTCTCTCTCTCACCTCTCTACATATCTATCCCTACCTCTCCCTCCCCCCTCTCTCTCCTCCTCCCCCTCTTTCTCTCTCAATCTCTCCCTCTCCCCCTCCTTTCTCTCTCACTCTCTTTATCTCTCCATTCTCTCTCTCTCTCTCTCTTCCCCCTCTCCCTCCCTCCACTTTTCTCTATCACATCTCTC
Source organism: Sequoia sempervirens (assembly GCA_007258455.2). Taxonomy (NCBI): domain Eukaryota; kingdom Viridiplantae; phylum Streptophyta; class Pinopsida; order Cupressales; family Cupressaceae; genus Sequoia; species Sequoia sempervirens. The sequence goes on along the minus strand of VDFB02000007.1, from coordinate 9,315,054 downwards.
TATCAACTATCTCTCTCAATTCTCCCTCCTTCCCTCTCTACTCTCTCTCTATCTCACTTCTCTACAAATATATCTCTCCCCCCTCTCTCTATCTGACCTCTCTCTCCCTCCCTTCCTACCTATCCATCCTTCCCTCTTTGATCTCTATCTCCTCCTCCCTCTCTATCCACCTCTATTTATCTCTGTCTCACCTCTCTCTCCACTCTCCCTTTATCTCTCCTTCCCTCTCTACTCTCCATTCACCTTCCTCCCCTCTACTTATTTTCTCCTCTCCTCACTTTGATCCTCCTCTCCTCCTTTTCTCCTCTTCTTCCCTCTCTAGTCTCTCTCTATCTCACCTCTATCTCTCTAGCTCCCTCCCTCCCCCTCTTTCTCTCACTCTCTCCCATATTTCCCATATTTCTCTCTCACTCTCTCACTCTATCTTTCTCTCTCTCTCCATCTTTAACTCTCCCTCCCTCCTTCCATCTCTCTTAAGCTCCCCACCTTCCTCCCTTTTTTTATCACATCTGTGCACATTAGAGAGAGACAAATAAATAGACAGAGAGAGAGGAGGGAGGGTTGGAGATAGAGGAAATGGTGGGAGAGAGAGGGGAGGGAGGGAGAGGTAAAGATGTATAGGTGAGATAGTGAGGTAGGTAGAGAGATGGAGAGGGGAGATAGAAAGAAGTAGAGAGGGAAGAAGAGAGGGAGGGAAGGAGAGAGAGGTGAGATAGAGAGAAATAAAGAGAGAGAGAGACAGATGGAGAGAGAGGGGAGGGATAAAGGATTAAAGGGTTAGTTGAGATAGATAGTGGAGAGGGAGAGATAGGTAGAGAGGGTGAGGAGAGATAGAAAGAGGGGGTAGAGAGAGAGGTAGGTAGAGAGAGGGAGAGGAGAGAGAGAGGGGGTAGATAGAGAGGGAGAGGAGAGAGAGGGAGACAAGAGATAAAAAGAGGGTGGGGTAGAGAGGGAGGGATATAGATGTAGGGAGAGAGAGGATGAAGGTGGAGAGATTAAGAGAGGGAAGGAGGGAGGGAGGGAGAGAGAACAAGGCATAGAGGGATAGGTATGTAGAGAGAAGTAGAGATGGAGGGAGAGGTAGGGATGGAGAGAGAGAGGTGGGAGAGAGAAATAGAGAGGGGTAGGTAGAGGAGGGAAGGAGAGAGGTAAGGAGGGAGGGATAAAGAGGTGAGATAGAAGTGATAGAGAGAAGTAGAGAGGTGAGAAAGAGAAATAGAGAGAGGTATGTAGAGAGAGGGAGGAATGATAGAGATAAGTAGAGAGGCGAGGAGAGAGGGAAGGAGAGGTAGTGAGGGAGGGAGAGAGAGATGAGATAGAGAGAAGAGGAAGGGAGGGCTAGGTATGGAGAGAGGTGAGATAGAGAGAAAGAGAGTAGAGAGGGAAGATGAGAGAGAGATGTGATAGATAGTTAGAGAGGTAAGGAGGAAGGTAGAGAGATTGAGAGAGGGAAGGAGGGAGGGAGGGAGGGAGGGAGAGAGAAAGAGGTATATAGGGATAGTTTAGATAGAGAGTAGAGAGAAAAGGTTGGTGGAAGAGAGAGAGAGGTGTAAGGAAAGCTTATGTGTCGAACAAAATCTCCTAATGCCAAAACCTCAGGGAAGAATGCAAATAGGACTTTAAAATTTTGCAATTACAATTCATTAAGATACACAAGAAAGGAATAACAGAAAAGGGAAATAAAGACATACACAATTGGACACCAGATTTATGTGGAAAACCCTTATGGGAGAAAAAACCCACCACACCAAGAAAAGTCTCTTTGTATTACAGTAAAGAAAATTACATATAGAGATCAACTTCACTTCTTGATGTCAATTTTTACAGTAGCACATTATTGATCAATCTTGTACAGAATAGCTCTCAGAAAACATACAATGAATTCACTCAGATCAATCCGTGTTCCATCAAGCAACCCTTTGTTATCTCACACTGTTCATCATCATCCACCATTGCAGAGTGTAATCCATTTTCTTATGGTCTGTTCATTTTCCACACAAGAATAGTCACAATTGTTCAACTGCTAATGGTTCACATTCTGCTTCTCTGATTGGTCCAAAATAGACCATGTAGGATAGTCATTCGGTCAAAATGGTTCAACAGAATTGCATGTCGGTGAGACACTAGACTGTGTCTCCCCAATGCAGAAATGTCCAATCATAGAACCATCGACATGATCATCGCTATCAGCAACACCCTAAGAAGTCATATCAAATTCACCAGCCTATCGGTGAGACCACATCCATTGGCAAGAGTTCTTACCAAATGAAAACCTAATCAAGTATCATCGGCCAGAGTTACACAGATGTCATCAACAGTTCATGTCACCTTGACTAGTCTATCGACAAGAGCAACACCATCAGCAAGAGGTTACACCGAAGTTCATCACATGGAGATCCATCGGCTGTTCATAAACAAATTCGTCAGCAAGACTAGCACTCTCGGAAAGAGTTCATACCGACTGCAAACCTGTCAGCCAAGAGTCTCCCCGATGATCACCAGGAGCCAACCCATCAGCAAGACTAGCGCTATCGGAATGAGTCACTCTGAAGGTTCATACCATCTCCTCGATGACATCCATTGCCAATGTGTAAAACCTCAGTGAGACATACTATGTCAAAATGTGTCATTCTGAATATTAATGCCTCTTCTCAATGCCACTCGTCACTAAGAGTCTCCCCGATAACCAACTAGAACCAATCTATCGACAAGAGATTTTCCATGACAGAATGAGATGGGAAACTCATAGCGATGGCCATGTCTTGCCGATGACTCCCGTTGGTAAGATAGAACCAAAGTCTCAGCGACTTTTAATCTTTGAACACAACTGCTAGTCGGTAAGACTTCTAGAGGGTCTCACCGATTTTTCTCTTTTAGGAGTTTCATGTTAGTAAGCTTGAAGCACATTTTCCAACAATCTCCCAATTGAAGAAGATCTGCTATATTGACACCTATAATAATGCAACAAACTACCAAAACTCGCCAAGCACCAAGGCCTACTCTATGCATACACCACTCAAATGGTTTTAGCTCACCGCGTTTCGCTAATGCATCTCGCAACATTTTAGTAGAGTATCCACTTTTTCTAAAGAGATCTTTCATCCTCCACCATATCTCGTATTACGATGCTGCATACTCAATATGCTTCATCCCGGCATGGAAAGTAGGATTTTTCACAACAAATAGCATTCCAACTCATATAGTAAATTGTAAATTATCCTTTGCACAACCAATGTTAGAACACAAATATTTTAATTCTAGATTTCTCTTTTACATGGTGTTGCTGCCATGTATTCTACCTCTAGTAGGGACAAAGTGATATAGCTCAGTTTAACACCCAATCACCGCATTCACCATATTATGAAAAATATATCCACTGTGATCTTCATGTCAATGTCCCTACTCCCAGCATCCAAAATCATTAGCCTCGAAGCTTTCAAGAGTCCTCTCAGGATTCAATCAAATTACCATGGTAACACAATGCATATTCTAAAGTGCCCTTCAGATATCTAAACACTCTTTTCACAGCATCCCAATGTGTCCTTCCAGGATTAGCCATAAAACTGACTAAGTACTCCCACCGCTTGGGAAATGTCTCACCTTGTATAGACCATTGCATACATTAATTTAACCGTGATCAGTATGGCAAGCACTCGGGTCATGTCCTCTCTTATCTCAAGAGGGAGATTTTGGACAGTCTTCACCATAGCTCGCTCCCTGCAAAATTGGAACAACTAGCTACTTGCAATCACAAACAAAATCTCTCCAGAATAGTATTAATATACTTACTCTGACTGAGCCAAAGTTTTCTACTCTTCCTATCCTTGGTTATTTCCATTCCCAGAATATACCTGGCTGCACCAAGATCTTTCATTTCAAACTTTGTAGACAATTGAGATTTTAGATCAGAAATCATTAACTTACTATTTCCTATGAACAACATATCATCAACATAGAGAGCAATAATAAGAACATGATCATTTTCATCTTTGTAGTACACACAATGATCAAATTTTGATCTTACAAATCCCAATGACAAAACAAAAGTGTCAAAATTCTAGTACCACATTCTAGGAGATTGTTTTAATCCATACAATTTTTTTTTCAACTTGCAAACCATATTTTCTTTACCTTTTTCCACAAAGTGCTCAGGCCAGGACATATAAATTTCTTATTCAAGGTCACTATGAAGAAATGCTGTCTTCACATCCATCTAGTCAATCTCAAAGTCATACGCTACTGCAAGTGACAAAAGAAATCTAATAGACATCAACTTAGCTACAGGAGAACAAATTTCTCCATAATCAAT
>VDFB02000007.1:9287074-9310645 GCA_007258455.2 Sequoia sempervirens | reverse complement strand
TTTGATAGATTATGTATATCACATCCATTGGTAAGTCTATTTATTATTTTTCATGATTATTCTAGGTATAATTTTTGATATATTTTCTTAGGCTTAAGTTTGAGGTATTTTTCAAGTTTAAGGAGTTCAAATCCCTAATAGAGAATCAAACTGATATGAAAATAAAGTTTCTTATGAAAGATAATGGAGGAAAAAAATTCTTTAAAGAGTTTGATGCATTTTATATAAGCATTTTGGAATTGTGAAGAAAAGGACTACCCCATATACCTAAAAATAAAATAAGGTGGAAAATGGGTTGAACAAAAAATTTCTTGATCAAGCTAGGGGGTAAACCCACAAAAGTGGTTTACAATTCCAATGAGGAAGGAAAAGTTGCAAAAAATGACCCCATGCAAAAATTGGTTTTGGGGTTCAAACAAACTTTTAGTTTGAGTGAACCCAAAGGGATTCGCTAGAGACAATAGCTAGTTTGAGTGAACCACATTAATCACGGGGGTTCCACCATTCCGAGGGAGAAAACAAAAAGAAAGCCTTTGTGGGAAAGGGGGTAGGGTCCCAGGGAGAAAAAAAACCTTTGTGGAAAGGGGGTTTGCTCAAACTACAGTTCGAGCGAACCCCTCTTTTCCCACCTTCTCACCCTCTGGCACCAAAAAACTCTAAAATTTTTCCCTTCAAATCTCAAGTTGAGGATGAAAATGGAGGAGACTTCATAGACCCAACTGGATGATGGTAGTCCTCGAAACGAGTTATCCAATGAATATAATTTCAATATGTTTTGGTTTTATTATGTATTTGTGTTTTTAGTTTTATTAAACATAGGTTTTTCATTGAAAATCAAGCTCTTTGTTCTGCACATGTGGAAAAATAGTAGACTATCAACAAAAAAATTGAAAAATACGAGTGCACTAGATATTGAGTTCCTTGATCCAACAAAAAAAATGAATTTCGATACATACAAAAAAATTTACATTGTATATGGTCCACCTATGTCTAAAACATAATTGGTTTGACTTCAAAACTTGATTAAGGAAAAAATATTCAATAAAACACTATGAAACCAATTGGAAGAACTAGATATCGTAGTTACAAATCTAAATTAGAAAAAAATAGAATTTTATCCTTCATGGAAAAAAATTTATGTTGTATACGATGAGCATCACTCCTTAAAAATGGTGTTTACTGAAAAAACTAGTTTTCAAAGGAGATTGAAAAAGAAGTGCAATTTGATTCCAAAAATTTTGAAAAAATAATATTTAGAATCTATAGACAAAATGTCACAAATCACTAGTTTGCATCATCTTCAAATTCCTCACGGTTTAGCCACTATAGGTGCTCGAAAGTGAAGATTTAGTTAAAAAAATTATTTCAGTGTCTAGTTTGGCCAAAAATTGTAAACCAGTATTGTGGGATCACCCTAGGGGTGTGTTGAGCAGTGCAGGCCTAGGATAAGAGTTTTAGTAGAGGTGATGAGCAGTGCATTCTACTTGAAGGAAAGTCTCCTAAATTTTCACTAACAAATAAGAAACCATATGAAATATACACTCAAATAAAATCAATTGTGGCACACTTCGAGTATTCGATTGGGAGGGATTCATTCATGCTTAAGGAGTGATAGTCCAAGTTGGATCCAAAAGTTACAAGGTGTATTTTCATCAACTATGGATAAATTTTCTAAGGCTACAAGTTTTAAAATTTGGAAATATTTAATGTTCTCTACTCAAGGGATGTTGAATTTAAGGAACTTGGTGAAAGGTCTAAATTTGAAATCAAACAATACTAAAATTGAGAGGGTGGCTTTTGAAACAAATATGGAGCAACAAAATGTATTAAAATCTAAACAAGATAGTGGACATGATAATTTGGTAGAGGAAGAGGAAATAATATGTAGCACAAACTTTGAAGAACATGGTGTACATGTGGCCAAAAGTTTATCACCGCAAACTATAAGGTCTATTAAGAAGCAAAGATCACATTAAAGGTACATTCTTTTTTTTTGTGGCTTTTCTCTAACTTTTACTGATTTTGAACTAAGTTCTATGGAAGAGGCTCTCACTTCCAAATAGAAAAATTCTTGGGAAAATATCATGGATGAAGATATGATGGTATTAAAGTACAGTAAGAATTAGAATTTGGATAACCTATCTAAAGAAAGAAATTCATAGGCTGCAACTAAGCATTTAAGAAGAGGTCCAAAGAAGATAGATCACTTGAGTAGTTCAAGGCATAGTTGGTGGCAAAGAGTTATGTCCAAGTTGAGATAATAGAGTTCAATGAGATATTTTCCCTTAGTGCTAATTCAAGTTCCATTAGAATATTATTACCTATTGCTAAGATACTTGATTTGGAAATTGAGTGGATGGATGCCAAGATTGTATTCTTGCATGGAGACTTAGAGGAGGATTTTCTTATGAAATTCCCTGAAGGATACAAGGTGAAAGATAAATAATTGGTTTGTAATGGAAATAGGTTTAAATATATAGATTAGGTCACTCCTCATGGATGTGGAACCAAAAGTTTGAAACATGCAAAAATTGAGTTTTGAAAGAAGTGATGTTGATCATTGTGTACACTTCAAGAAGGTAAATAAAAATATTCTTATTATTGTTTTATATGATGGTATTCTTGTTGGAGATGATATAACATTAATTCAAGAACTTAAAAATTTATTGTCTGGTTATTTTTATATGAAAGAGTTAGGAGCTAACAAGTATTTTCTCAAAATAGAGATATGTAGGGATAGAAGTAAGAGAAAACTATGGCTAAACTAGAGGAAGTATCTTGATACAACCTTTTGGAGGTTTGGAATGGAGGATAGTAAGCGGAAAGATCACCTCTACTAGTTGACACAAAGTTGAGTATGGAACAATTTACTAAATCTATGGAGGATTTGGAGGGGATGAGGAAGGTTCTATATGAAATTATGGAAAGAAGTATCATGTATACAATGGTCTACACAAGACCAAAAATTACCCAATCAATTTGAATTCTAAGTAATTTCATGGTGAAACCAAGTAAAGAACATTGGGCATATTTGAAAAGAGTGTTTAGATACTTGAAGGGAAATCTGAAGCTTTGTTTGATTTATTATGGTACTAATGATATAAAAAATGTGTTGAATGTACAAGGATTTGTTGATTCTATTAGTTTGGAGATCTTGAAAACCAAAGGTGTACAAGAAAATGTGTGTTTTTTTCTATTTGATGAACCAGTAAGTTAGATGAGTAAGAGGCAACAAATAGTTTTTTTGTCAACTATTGAAGTAGAATATATGGCCACAACACATGCTTATAAGGAATTAGTGTGGTTGAATAGGCTAAGCAACAATATTGGTTTCAAGATTCTAATAGTGTTGAAATTTGATTAAAAAAATACAATTTGTTTGGCTAAGAATCATGTCTACTATGAAAGAGAAAAAAAGATTAATATGGAATATCATTTTGTCAAGGAAGTGGTTTAGAACGGGAAAGTATAGATGCAAAAAATTGATACTTAGGTAAATAATGCAAACACTATGACAAAATTTATAAGTACTACCAAGTTCATGTGTAAATATGAAATGTGTTTGCCCCATTCTTGAGAAAGGGGTTAATCTTAAGTTGAAATATCATACTATCTCTTGCTATAAATGTCAAGTGGTAGAGTGTTGAGATTTAGATGATAATTACTTGGGATAATCCTTGTTGAAAGAGTTTATCTAGAGTCTTTTTCATGGTGGAATACAATTGAATGTGATGAGTGCAGTGAGTTTCTAGGATTGCAATATAGTATTTTATGTTTATTAACTTGAGTGATGTTGTGACAATGGTTGTGGAGCATCATAATTTTCTTGTCTACATATGGAGATGTCGTGATATCCATAACAAGATATTTAGAATAATAATCCATCATCTCTTGGATACCTAGTATTTGTGGGATGCACAATCAGTTGTGTACGCACACTTTTTATAGAATTGGTAAACATGTGAGCATGGTCTAAGTGCTTGATAATGTCTTGGGAGATCATATAAGATACCACAAGTAATATGGAGTGAGTTTATATTTTTGTGTGCTATCACAAGAAAGAAGTTGTTAGTGTAGGTTATACAAGAAACATGTTGATACTAATAGTGTAAATTAGGATGTAACTAGCATTTCATAGTGTGTAAGAGTAGAAAAGTTTACAAGGAGCTTGTTGCGTGGAGACATCTTACTTAGTGGTAAGTGAAGTATGTTAACATCACATATGTACTAATGCATAACTCTTGGTACTTCACAAGTTAGCTATACAATTGTATGGTTGGAATTCCCATGAATTTGTCTATATATAATACTTTGTGTGAATGCACAAAGGCTACTCAAGGTTATGAACTCATTGTAATAGACACTGAATATTTTTGTACATTGTTCATGTGTAAACACTTGAAATTTTGAAAAAGAAGGCTATGTTGTAGATTGAAACTTTGTAAAAGGTTTTTCAAAAAACCATATTGTATTGAATTGGTGTTGATTTTGAATAATACAATTGTAGATGTCTTTTGGTGGTGGGTTTTCTTTTATAAGGGTTTTCCACATATCAATATATGTATTGTGTAATCTTGTTACTATGTTTTGTTACATTGCTTTCCTACATGTTGATATTTAGATTTGGTTCAAGTTGTTGACTACTAATTAAACATAAAATCTTAAAAATTTATTATTCTAGCTTGTCAATCCTTTATAACAATGGTGGAAATCCCTAACAAATATCTTAGTGACAAACATGAGAAAAAAAATCACCTATGAGTCATTTAAGTAAGAAAAGTTTGAGATATGCATGCTTGAGCCAATTTAGTATGTTTTGAGTGTCTAACATAACAAAAGGAAGCATCTAGTAGCTATGAAGAGGTGTTTTAAGTGAGATTTTATGTTCTTCTAGGAATGATGTAAAATTGTGTTTCTCATCAGGATCTAGAGATGTTGCATAGAATGTGATCTTAGGATTGTCGGCAAATCCAACATTGATCTGCTCTAAGTCTTCCACTAATGTTGATTTATATTGATGCTTAGTGATACTAGGGAGGTCAATCCTTCATCCTTAGGTGTGTCAAAGGTTTTCACCCTTGGATATGTCCTTTATTTTGATTTTTTCTTAATTTTAAAGTGCCACATTATGATTTTCACTAGGGGATCTATTTTTTATGTTTATGTTTTTCAGTTTTGTGACTAAAGGATCTGAATTTCCCCCCATAGTATGCTTTCACATCAAACTCTATATCAAACCTTAGGGTGATCCAACAATAGTGGGATACACTTTTTTTCTAAACTTGACATTGAATTGAACTTTTTTAACTAAATCTTCACCTTCAAACACCTATAGCTGCTAAACCATGAGGAATTTGAAGATGATGCAAGCTAGTGCTTTGTGAATTTTTTTCTGTAGATTCTAAAAAAAAAAATTAATTTTGGAATCAAATTGCATTTCTTTTTCCATCTCCTTCGATAACTAGTTTTTAACAGTAAACAACATTTTTAAAGAGTGATGTTTACTATATAACACAACTTTTTTCTATGAAGGATAAAATTCTAATTTTTTTGAATCATATTTTTAACTACAATATCTAGCTCCTTCATTTAGTTTCATAATGTTTTATTGAATATTTTTTCTTAATTAAGTTTTGAAGTCAAGCCAATTACAATTTAGACATAGGTTTATTGTATAACACAACTTTTTTTGTATGTATCAAAAAAAAATTTGTTGGATCAAGGACATAAATACCAAGAGCATAGATATTTTTTAGAATTTTTTTGGTAATCTACTATTTTTCCACATGTGTAGAATAGAGAGCTTGATTTTCAGTGAAAAACCTACATTCACAAGAAATTAAAAATATGTATAATAATCAAATTAAATATATTTAAAATTATATTGTTTGGGAAGCTTATAATAAGGACTAAATATTTACAAAACATAAATTTTAAATGAATTCATTTCATCCCCCAAAAGGTAAATCAAATGTGGTTTTTTTATCAACATTTTGATAGGTGTAGAGGAGACTCCATTATAGGTATGGTTTAAAACTAGTCGGGTTCTATCCAAGGGGGTTTGATCAAACCCTCTTCAATTAAAATCCTTTAAATGGAACTTTTCAAGGCTTAAATCATTATATTTTCTCAAATTATGTGATTTTAGAAAAAATCAAGATGTCCTAGAAAGTGTAACCCATTATTGTGGCAGCACCCCCTACTTTGTGATCTTTAGGAGGTATGCCATCTCTAAGTCTCATAAAGTCAGCAATAGCATCATCATTTTTTAATACATCTAAAATTGGAACTTTTTTTTGGTCCCAAACGATGAGTTGGGGGTAAACGAGTTGAAGGCTATTATCTTGTGAAGATGAGGTAAATGAAAATATCATAATAGTGTTGATGGATGAATTCTCAAATATATTTGTGATGTACATGGGAGATTCCTCAATGGTATCATCATTAGAAGAATTAACTACGAGAGAAACTTCAACTACCTCACTAGGGATACTCTCAATATTAGGGGTAATGTTATTTTGGAAACCATACCCAAGCCCTTGTTGTTTCTTTCATTTCTCTAGAATAATGGGTTCTCTTATTCCTTGTTGATGTAGACCAAGACCGACATGGCTTGTGAATACCATGTTCTTAATGATTTCAAAACCTTTGCTATTTGGATCAACTGAAAGAGTAGATTGTTCCTTTCCTCTTGGTACAACCATTTGGAAGTATTTTCCTCTATGACCTCTTTTTTGAGCTCTCCCCACTTGGAGAAAAGAGAAGGCTCAAATTTGATAGTAAAATATGTCTTGTCTATGTGTTGAGTTTTTCCATATGTCTTAGGAGAAGATGGAATTTTTCCTACATAAAAGGACCATTTAAATGCCATAATCTCCACAACCATTGTCATGTACTTGAACCTTGATTTCTGGAAGATATTTGTGAATGGTAGATGATGAGGCTAATGTTGATGGATCGATGTAATATTTTAAATGGGAGGTGATATCATTGTTAGGCACTTGGAGTAGCTTTTGATATTTTTCTCTTAAGTTCTTACAATAATGGAAAGGTTGAGGGTCCCCATAAAAGGTGACCTCAATTTTTTTTGTGAGAAAATTTTAGGCGTTGATGATAGGTTGAAGGGACAACCTACATGGCATGTATCCATGGGCATCCCAAGAGGATGTTATACGGTAAATCAAGGTCCAAGACTTGACATGTTTTTGCAATAATTAGACCAACCTGAATATGAAGTTTGATAGTCCATTCTGATTCATTGTCTTTCTCATCATATGCTCCAATGGTAATTCCCTTTTGTTTCTCAATAACCTTGTCGAATTATCTTAATTATTTGAAAAGTTTCAAAGTACAAGTGTTCAAGCCCACTCCACCATATATAACCAAGACCCTTTTGATTTTATGTTTGTGGATGAAGAATTTTAAATGTAAGGCATGATTATGATATGTATTTGAAGGGAGATTTTCAGTGAATAATAGATGGTGATTAGATGTGATATGTCCTACCATGACCTAGAAATGATTAGTATCTATGTTGGTAGGACCGGATGATTCTAAGAGTACCTTGTCTAAGATTTGTTTATACAATGGATAAATCCTAAGAAGCTCCAAAATGGATATTTGAGCTTGAGTTTTCTTAAGATGATCTATGAGACTATAATAAGTTGGTAGCACCATAGTTAGTATTTTAGATTGGGATGGAGCTCCTTGAATGGTGATTTTACATCATCGTGAAGTGACTCCACACTTAGGATTCTTACCAGATATAGTGACAACAGAAATGCAATTGTTATCTTCTTAGATATGTCCTAATACATTATCATAGGAGTGATTAACTTTGTTATAGTCCTAAGTTTCATTTCCCAAGTTATTTCCTTTACCATGGTTTGGTATTGGATCCTTGTAAATTCTCATATCATTATTTCCAAAATTTCTAGGACTTTGATCAATGCTAACATCTCCTTGGATGCATACATTGATCTTGTATGAAAATTTTAAGTTTTATACATTTTTTTGTTTCATAACCTTTTTCCCTATGGTATTTTCAATAATCATTGTCATTATACCATGAAGATTTAAATTGAGGTTTGTCATAATGTCTAAGTTTTGTAAGTTTGATAAGATTTGATTGAATTATTTTTTTCAACACCATCTCAATTAGCTCCCCTATGGGATTGTACTTACGTCTAGTGGTGTTGTTAGGTCTTGGTGGTCCTCTTGGAGGATTTACATTTTGATTATTTTGTTGATTGATTGATGGGGGTTATATGTTTTGTATAAATGTTGCATCTACGACCCCATCGTTGGTGACATACTTATTTTGAGCCCATAGGAAAGGTTTATCATTAGAGTTTTATGTTTGATCCCTATTATCCTTATAGATTTTGATAAGTCCCTTGGTGATAAGATCCTTTTCAACGGTGATTTATTTTTCTATGACTTCTTCAAAGGTGTTAATACATTGTACAGTTAAGTGGAAGCCAAATTTAGTATTAAGGTTTTGGAAAAGTATATACATGAGTTCTTTTTCATGAATAGGCTATTTGGGTTACAGGACATAATAACCTGGCCAAAATAACCCTGGAAAAAATAACCCAGTCACAATAACCCAGTCACAATAACCCAGGGACAAAATAACCCAGGGTCGTAATAACCCAAGCCAAAATAACCCATGGACAAAATATCCCCATAAGAATATAGAGAAAGGAAAAAGAAAATTATAAATTACAGGTATGTTGCTAAAGAAACTTTATTATTCAAATTTTCAATTAAAGTGTCAAATTATGAGCAATGCCTCTTATATAATCTAAAATGTTATGGTTTTCATAACCATCAACCAATCTTTTTATTCTTTCTTTGAGTTCATGGTATTTTTTCCTGCTTGGTTGCCTAGTGTATCCAGCTATATATTTCTCTATTCTATTCTCTTGGAGACTCTGTTCTTTTTTCACTGCTTTGATGAATTTCCAAATTGAGTGTGTGATGCTTGAAGCAATTCACTAAATCCTCTGTGCCACCCCTCAATAGTATTATTGGTTATGGGAAGATCATCTTGAGTAGCTAAATAGCAATTCCACATTGTGATTGGAAACTTGGGTGATCGTCTGTTGCCTCTTTTGGTTAGTCTGCCAATCCATGTGTCTTCAAAATAATCAATTATGGGTTGCAGGGTCTCCTCATGTTCTATATAATAAGGAGATTGCAGAAGTGTTTCAAATGCATCAATTACGTCTATTTGAGGCACGAAAGCTAATGCAACAAGTTTCTTGATCTCATATGCAAATACTTCATCGACATTGTAACGTGTTTGTAGACCTTCTTCTTAAACTTTCCTCCACAAGCATTGAGAGAAATGGAAAAAACATCCCCGAATAGTGGCATTTGGAAAATTTTCAGAAGTAGCTCCCATGAAACCTAATTCAAAATCAATAAGTATAGTTTTTGGGTTTATATCAGGTTGAAGTTATTTTAATTTTGTAAGTACTTGTGTATAAGTGGTTCTTGTTATGAGTGGAAATATTGCATCATTTTTCAAGCCAACAATCGTGTACAACTGTTGAAAAATATTTGGCACTGTTTTAAATGTACCATCACTAAACCAATTTTCAGATTCTTTCAGTAATTGCAAATTTTGTGTGGTGGTGAATATTAAAAAATGATTCTCATCATTACTATCATGAAAAATAAAATTTTCCCCTCTATTGGTAATTGTATATTCAACTGGTAAGATAAGATCTGCCGATGTGTGAGGATTTGGTGGTGGTGCTTCAAATCTTAATCTTTTTCTTCGAATCGTTTTGGATAATACATGGGTTGATGGTATTGCTCCTGCTATGGGTAATGAAATATTAGATCATGAAGTAGCGATGATATTTCTTGTAGAATCTTGAGTTGAGCATGCCATGTCTTTCATTTCTTTCAATTTGTGTTTTATGGTGATCATCTCAGGTTTTGGAGCATGATTATGTTTTGTACTACTAATCACATCACTGGATTCTATTTGTGTCGTAGTATAGCACCGACTTGAACATTTATTTGTAAAATATTCCACTCAACGCCAGATCATTTTATTGATGCCTTGTCGATGAAACGAAAATGTGTAACCATCTACAATAAGTAAATTCTTGTTTTTTTGACTTGCTAAAAACTGAAGAGGCATTGTATATATTAAAAATTATGAAGAATGTGTTGATTCCCTAAAAAGTATATTGATTTTTTGTACACTCTTTTAGAAAACCCTAGGAAAATTTAAAATAGTGTTCAAAAAAATATATTACAAAATATCTTCTTTTATGAATTTTGATTTCTCTTCTTATCACTCTACACACTCTTACTTCTTCTCCCTTTCTTCCTTTCTTTACTTCTCTTAATTCTACCACTTTATATATCTTCTTAATGCCTTTTCATTTGTATATTTTCATAATAACTCTTAATCAACTAATTCCCACGAAATTGCCTTTATTTTTATAATTATTTACCATTTTATAGGCTATTTAAGCATATTAAAGGTGTTTTAAGGCTATTTTAGGGGTATATAATAGATATATGGTCTAAAAATGACCTAAATAGCCTCTATGGTGCCTCACAATCATATTTATAATTTATTTCATGTCATTTCTATTTTACTAGCTTGATCTAAAATGACCATGGGTTATTTTGTCCATGGGTTATTTTGACCACGGGTTATTTTGTCCATGGGTTATTATGACCCTGGGTTATTTTGTCCTTGGGTTATTTTGGCCAGGTTATTCTGTCCAGGGTTATTTTGGCCGGGTTATTATGTCCTAATACCGGCTATTTGCATTAGATGGCCTTATGTCTCCAATATTATAGGAAGGAAGCAAATGTTTCTCTTGGACTTTTTATTTTATATGTCGGTCATGGTAGTTTCATGTTCCATGTTGTATGAGAAATGACCAACAAACTTTTCCATAAGTTCTTGGAATGTTTTGATACCATGTGGTAGATGGGAGAACCATTCTATTGCATGTACACCTAAACTTTGAGGAAAGAGGTGCATTAAGTATGTGTCATTATATGCAACCTCTAGACATGATATATAGAATTCTTGTATGTGTTCTTGTGGATCACCTCTTCCCTTATATTTATCAAATTTGGGCATTTTTAAGTTATAAGGGAAAGGTATCATATCTATGTTTCTATCAAATGGATATGGATAATTTCCTCAAGCATATAGCTTTTCTTTGTTTGTCCTAGTTGTATATAGATAACCCTTTGGTTCAAGTTTTTTAGTAGCAATGCCAAGTCATTATGTTGGTTATTTTGTGGTTAGTTAGATGGAGTGTATGTTAGAATTTGAGGGATGGGTCAAGAATTGTATAATGGATTTTGATTTTGTGGAATTTTTTGAGGAATGTTGTATGAGTTATATGGAATTTTTGGTGTTGGTCATTGGTTTAATGTTTTGGTATTATTTTTTGTTGGGGAATGAATTATTTTTGCAAGATAACTTTTTGTTGAATGACTCGTTCTTATGGAATGTATTGTTGTTGAGGAATGAATTGTTGTTGTGGGATAACTTGTTGTGGAATGTATTGTTGTTGGGGAATGAATTGTTGTTGTGGTGTGTTATTTTTGGGGAATGCATTGTTGTTGTTGTGTGTTTTATTGTTGGGGAATGTATTGTTGTTGAGGGATGTTGGTGGATATATTATATGTGAAGGTTTGTGAAGGATGTGGCATGTTACAAAAAAAAAATTATGTTTGATGTGGAGTCATGTTTTGTAATGGTAATTGATAGGATTTGTGGAATATGAGGTTGATGATTTGTTACAACTATATGTGCTCCTTGTTAAGTTAGGTGCATGTGTAGTATGTGGAATAAAGAGTCATGTAAGATATGGGAGTTTAATTCATCAAAGGATTGTTTGAGTAATTTGGAATGTTTTTGATAGAAGAGTGGGAAATGTTAGTTTTTGGAGGATTTGATATAAGAGTGTTTATTTGCTTGGATGTATATGATGATGAATACAGAATGTTTGTGTTAGGATCATTTTGGATTTTTGAGATTGTTTGATCAACTATGTTTATATTTTGATATAATGGATTTATGAATTGTTTGGAAAATGATATTGAATTTGTTTCATATGAGGGTATTATTGGTTAACTTAGTATGTTTGGCATTAGAGGTTGAGGTATTGGTTCATTAATAGCTTGACCTATAGGTATATTATCGTGTGATGGAACATTTGATGGCATGACTTGTGTGAGGGCTTGTTCCTTAAGTGTAGCTATGTTGAAAGCAGATGATAATTTAGCACCATTTTGTACAAGTCTAAGAAAATATGTGTTGGGATAAAAATGAATGAGAGCATCAAGTGCTCTAGCCAAGGAAGGATCTTGTCACATCTCTAAGAGTTTCTCCTCAATGATTTCTTCAAATTCCTTGGATCCATTTGTTATATCTTATATGATAACTTGTGACATTGAGGTTATTATTGAGGAGTTTGGTACTCACAAGGATCAAATAGATGACTAGGCATTCCCAATGATGATTCAGTAATACCCATTGGTGTTGTGACATTTGAACTAATTGGATTTGATTCCATGATTTTCTTATGTTGGGACCTTGTAATAGGCATAAAAATTTATGATGACCTTATGAAGGATGAGATGTTAGTGAAGGTTGATAATGTGATATGGATTTGTTTTGTTTCAAGGTGGACTTATGAGAGACACGTTAGGATAGATTTGGACAAAAGTTAATGTTGATGATGTTTGGTGGATGGAGGATATGAAAACCTCTAAAAGTCAACATTTAATCTAGATATTTGTTTTGATAGGTGTTTATGATGGTGTTTACACGTACTAGACTAATGAGTGCAACCAAAGGGATGATGGGGAGTTTATGAACTTAGAAGTAGACAAGACGCCTAAGCTAGTTCACTCATAGATATTTGAAATTAATCCAATTATTCACTTGAAAATTGTGACTTCCAAGAAAAAATCTAAACTAGGAGATAAGATGAGAGGTCTAAATAGGATAATGGTTGATATTAGTTGTTGATTGATTAATGTTTTCTTATTGATTATGATAGTGTTGCTTGTCCAAAGCTAAAGATATATGACCCTAAAAGTCCAAGATGAAAGATGGTATGAAATGGATGTGAAATTTGGTTTTTTGTGTGAATGATGAATTTTGGTTATAGGTTTATGATTCTAGATTGATTTTCTATTGAATTTTGGAAACTAAAATTTGACTATTTTAGAAAATTTATTTTGAGAAAAGCGTCATTGTGTTTTGCAATTGCATTTGGGTTATGTTAAATGTGTCACTATGGATATCTAAGGCATCACTGTGTTGATCAAATGTGGCAATATTTTATCAAAGGCGTTGACCTATGTTAAAAGTGCCACTGCATTTATCAAAGTTGTCAACCTATTTCAAAACTGGTTGTTATATAGAGACTAGGGTTTTAGACTGATAGAGTTTAATTTTAATCATATTCATCGAATTAGGAAAAATTGGTACACTCCATATCAGATGTGTCACTATGTTTTTAGAAAATGCATCAAAATATAATCAAAAGAGCTACAAAATAACCAAAATCATCATTGTGCCAACAAATGCATTACCATAACTTTTGATGCATAATTTTGATATTGAACCTAAAAATTTCTCTAGGGTTTGAGTGATTTGACTAATTTAAAGATTGTTTTCTACCCATTTTGAATGGAAATAGATAAAAATAATAGAGATTGCAACAAATTGACTCCAAGGTATAGTATGAAAGGTTATTCATGAGTCTTTACAATTAAAAATATGTTGTAATTAGTATCCATGGGTCTTTAAAATAGAAACACTCCAAGAAGTACAATCTAATTAGTATAAAAGGTGTATTGACTTAATATAGTCCCACCTACCAAAGTGTAATACCTTCAAATGAATGAGTAACTAGGGTATACAAAGTTCATGTACCACCTTTACACCCCTTAACTTGGAAGGTCAAGGTCCTACCAAGGAATAATTATCACCTCAACAAGAGAAGAGTACATGGTGAGTAACTTCAAGCATGATATTGTACCTTGCACCACACTGAGTCAAGAGCCAAAGGTATTAAATGCTTATAAAAATAATAGTTTGTAGTGGTTCTATGAACAGTGAACCCATCAGAGGATACCCAAGATGGAGGGTATCCCCTCTTCTCATCACCTATACATGTCTCAACAAATCATGGGTCATGAGGCTTGGCTTTTACGAGGTTGGCCACACCTTTAAGATATAGATTTTGTCCTCCCCCCTTTATATACCATGTTGGTAAACATGGTTGAGGTCAACCTTGAGGTGAGAAAATCCATAAGCAGGCCTCCTACAAGAATTAAAAAGAAGATACTAGGGTTTTTGATTCTCAATTTGATCGCATGAAGTGCAAGATAATAACATACTTTGTTAGTACTCATTGCTAATGCATAACATGTGCAAGCTAATAGTTGTTTTGATCTCAAAGATCACACGAAGTGGAAGGAGAGAGCATACACACTAGAATCCTACCAAACATAGTAAAAAATTATTTAATTAGTGCCCAAAATAAATGTGAACTAATATAGAAATCAAAGCATTTAAAAAGTTTGGCCTTGCATCAAACCTATCAGTGGTTTGTTTTTATGTCTTTTCCTAGCATTTTGCAAAGCTGCAAAGATGTGGTAGTTTCAAAAAATTGAGTAAACATTAGGGTTAGTGTAAAATTCAAGAAACTAAATTAGATGTGTCACTATAAAAATCAAAGGCATCACTATAAATTGAAAAAGTGTCAATGTACCTCTCAATTGTGTCATCATTCCTTCACTTGTGTCAATGTGCAAATCAATTGTGTTGTTATATTTATCAAAAGGTGTCATTGTAAAATTAGAAGTGTCACTTTTCTTCAAATGTATCATTATGAGTTTCAGTTGCCTAGTTGTTATTTAGAACCATGTAAAACAAAATTGATCAAGTGTGTTGATTCACGGATCAAAAGCATCGCTATGGATTTTAATGCATCGTCATACTATCAAAAGCATCAATCTACATTTCAAAGGTGTGTTTTTTGTTCAACTGTGTCATTGTAACCTATAGCCTGCAAAAGGGTAAGTGCACCAAGTTGTGACACAAAAATGGCTCTTAAGATGCCACTATTTTTTTAAATCAAAAAAGTTTGATGTTCACAAGAAAATGAAGATAGTTATGCTCAAAATTTGAAGATGCAAAAAAACAACAGTTGTAGTGCTTTGAATCTACTTTCTAAGCTACTAATTTTATTTGAAAATAATGAAGATTGCGGGTTTGAAAAAGGGGGGCCACCAAAAGTGGTCATGTTTTTATCAAAAAAAAAGCATAGCGTCTATTGTGGCCTCCCTAAAAAGTTTAACTTTTTCTAGAATTTCAAAATTTTGAATAGTGAGAAATTAACTAACACCATGTAGTTTATCTCAATTTTTTTGGCTAACTTTTTAATGAATATATAATAGTTTACAAATTTTTGAACTAGACACATCCTGAAAAGCTAAAATTTGAGTGTTCCCCCCCTAAAAATTTTCAAAACTAATAGAAAATCATTTTTTTCATTACATGTAGAATGAAGTCTAGTTTATAAAAATGTAATTTGTTTCAAAATTTGTTGAACAAGTAAAAATCTATACCAAAACTAGCACATGTTGGTTTTCGACAAAAAATGGAGGCACTAACAAGAGAAGTTATAAATGAGAACCTTAACATAATCAAAACATTAAAAAAATTATACGGTTATATAGGTAAGAGAGAGCCTAATGTCATCATGATTTATTTATAAACTTGCATTGAAATATGTGCAAACCTAACGGTTAGCACAACCAAAAAAGTGAAATTTTGTTACATTCATAAAATCACGTCCTTGGCATGAAATGGTTATCCAACCCTTTGGTTTGGATTCCCAAGGAAAATCCAACCCTTTGGGTTGGTATTTCCCAATGCAAATCATTTGGCAAGCAGCAAATTTGGTGCTCACCAAATGAAGTACATCATTTGGTGAGCGCCAAATTTGGCACTAGCTAATTGAAGTGCATCATTTGGCAAGCGCCAAATGTGAAGCATGACATTTTGGAATGCATTTTTTGAACTCATTATTTTTTCTTTGTATTTCTCTATTAGGGAAACTATATACATGAAATAAACATTTACATATGGACACTTACTTTATTATGCTTTAAGTTATATTTCATGTATATAGTTTTAGGATGTTTGAGATTGGTTTCAAATCTCTTGGAGTTATAATGAAAATTCTAGTTTTTGGAAGATCTTATGATTTTTCAGATAGTCAAATTTCATTAATCAGCAAGTTGTATCATCTTTCTCTCTCCATCTCACTCATTTTCATCTCTTATGCTCTAGACCTCTCTCTCACTATCTCCATTCCTCTATTTGACTCTCTCTCCATTAAGCTCAAGAACTCTCTCTCTCTCTCTCCCTCTTGTTGGAAAATGTGCCTCAAGCTTACTGATATGAAACTCCTGAAAGAGAAAAATTAGTGAGACCCTCTTGAAGTCTTACCAACTAGCAGCTGTGTTCAAAGATTAAAAGTAGCTAAGACTTTGGTTTTCTCTTGCCGACGGGAATCATCGGCAAGACATGGCCATCGCTGTGAGTTTCTCATCTCATTCTGTCGTGGCAGATCTCTTGCCGACATATTGGTTCCAGTTGGTTATCGGGGAGACTCTTGGCGACAAGTGGCATCGGGGAGAGGCATGAACATTCAGAATGACTCATTCCGACAGAGTATGTCTAGCCAACGTTTTACACATTGGTGACAGATGTCATCGGGGAGACAGTATGAACCTTCGGAGTGACTCATTCTGATAGCGCTAGTCTCGCCGATGGGTTGGCTCCTAGTGATCATCGGGGAGACTCTTGGCTGATAGGTTTGCAGTCAGTATGAACTCTTTCCAAGAGTGCTAGTCTCACCAACAGATTTGTTTATAAATAGTTGATGGATCTCCACATGATGAACTTCAGTGTAACCTCTTGCCGATGGTGTTGCTCTTGCTGATAGACTGGTCGGGGTGACATGAATTGTCGATGACATCGGTGTAACTCTGGCCGATGATACTTGGTTAGGTTTGCATTCGGTAAGAACTCTTGCCGATGGATGTGGTCTCACCGACAAGCTGGTGAATTCGATATGACTTCTCAGGGTGTTGCCGATAGCGATGATCATGCCAATGGTTCTGTGATTGAACATTTTGGCATCGGGGAGACACGGTCTAGTGTCTCACTGACATGCGATTCTGTTGAACCATTTTGACCGAATGACTATCCTACGTGGTCTGTTTGGGACCAATCAGACAAGCAAAATGTGAACCATTAGCAGTTGAACAGTTGTGACTATTCTTGTGTGGAAAATGAACAAACCGTAAGAAAATGGATTACACTCTGCAATGGTGGATGACGATGAACAATGTGAGATAAGGAAGGGTTGGTCGATGGAACATGGATTGATCTGAGTGAATTCATTGTATGTTTTCTGAGAGCTATTTTGTACAAGATTGATCAGTAATGTGCTGCTATAAAAATTGACATCAGGAAGTGAAGTTGATCACTGTATGTAATTTTCTTTACTATAATACAAAGAGACTTTTCTTGGTGTGCTGGGTTTTTTCTCCCGTAAGGGTTTTCCCACGTAAATCTGGTGTCCAATTGTGTATGTCTTTATTTCCCTTTTCTGTTATTCCTTTCTTGTGTATCTTAATGAACTGTAATTGCAAAATTTTAAAGTCCTATCTGCATTCTTCCCTGAGGTTTTGGCGTTAGGAGAGTTTGTTTTGCACCTAAGCTTTCCTTACAAGTGGTATCAAAGCCTGGCTAGTTGTGTTATCCTTGTGGTTGCGTGGGGTTTTTTGTGTCAATTATGTTCAGTGAGAGTCTTGTATAAGTTTGGTAATTTGAATTACAGATTAAGATGGCAAGCACGTTAGGAAAGATTGAAATTGAGAAATTCAATGGCAATAATTTTGAGTTGTGGAAACTTAAAATGGAAGATCTATTGGTTGATCGTGATCTGTGGCTTGTTGTGTCTGGAACAAAGCCTACAGGCATGAAGCAAGAGGATTGGGACCTTGCAGATCGAAAATCAAAGGGGTTGATAAGGCTTTGTTTAGCAAACTCTATTCTTCTAAATGTTCATGAAGAAAAGACAACATCCTCTTTGTGGAAAAGACTGGGAGCTATTTATCAAGGCAAGTCCTTGGTGAATAAGTTGTTCTTGAGGAAGAAGTTGTACTCTTTGAAAATGCAGGAAGGAGCGTTTGTTGCTGATCACTTGAATGCTTTCAACATGTTGATTACTCAGTTAGCATTTGTGGGAGTGAAGATTGATGAAGAAGATCATTGTATGCTACTGTTATGTTCTTTGCAAGATTCTTGGGATCACTTGGTGATGGCTATTGGGAGTACTAATTCCTCTTTTACAATGGAAGATGTTGTTGCTTCTTTGTTATTAGAAGAGATGAGAAGAAAATATTTTGAGATGACGAAGGAGGCTCTTGTTGTTAGAGGCATATCAAAAGAAAAAGGCAAGAAGAAGGACAAGAAGTCCAAATCCAAATCAGAGGGGAGATCAAAGGATCCTAGTAAGAAGTCCAAGGTAAAGTGTTGAAATTGTGGGAGACTTGATCATGTCCGAAAGGATTTCAAAGAGGAGAAAAAGAACAAGAAGAAGTATTCTTTCAACAATGATTCTTCTCAGAGTGATGCAGACGCTTTCATTGCAGCCTTGGCTACACAGGCATCAGATGATGTCTAGATGATTGATTCTGGAGCATCTTTCCACATGACATCTCATAGAGAATGGTTCACTAAGTATGAACAATACGATGGTGGAAGGGTGTATTTGGCAAGCGATTCATCTCTGGAAATAGTTGGTTGTGGAAGAGTCAGAATCCAGTTCCCTGATGGAAGAGTGAAGGGAATCAATGATGTAATGCATATACCAGGTCTAGCTTGAAATTTACTTTATGTTAGTAAGCTGAACGATGTTGGAGTGCAAGTCATGTTCTCTGGAAATGGCTACAAAATGACTAGAGGCTCAATTGTGCTAGTTAGGGGTGCTCGTATTGGTACCTTGTATAAGTTGGATGCACATGTTGTGCAATGTAATAGTGTCTCTGTAAAGTCACAGAAGGCTACTCATGGAGAAAAGGAGGAAAAATTTCCTAATAGTGCAAACTCTATGGAAGTTAAACTTCCAATAGAATTTATACTATGCTCTAGCATCATAGGCTTGGCCACATTGGTGAAAAAGGTTTAAAAACCTTGTAATACCCCTCTATTTTTCTTTATGGCTGGACAGTGTGTCCTTGTTTTCTTTGATGTTCTTTTTGGTTATCGAGATGCTTTATCTTGTGTGTGTGATTTGATCGCTATTTATAGAGCGATAGTCTATTTGTGTGATGTGATGTATCTTATCTGATGTTTTATTTGACATGTTTTAATTGGTGTAATGATGATTAGTTATTGTAACATGTTAAATTGCATGAGATAATTGTTTATGATGGAACTGTCAGTCTATGATGAGTGTATTGATGAAGGGGATGAGATTGAATCACTCGCTTGCAAGTGCCTTACGATTCCACGATTTCCTCTTCACGGTGTGTTTTATTTATCATATATATATGCATGTTCGATATACTCCTTGTTCGCAGGTTGACAGGTACAGGACATCGACTCCACCTGATTTCACAGGTTTGAGCGTGTTCATTGACCAATGGTAATCGATTGGGAGATAGTAGCTAGGTTTTCTGTGTCAAGTCATCACCTTCGTCATAATGTGTCGTCGATTTGTTGTCGGGTTTAGTTGTTTTAATATATTTTTCATTTCACCTTGGTTTTTATTTAATTTCAAATTATAAAGGTTATTAAATGGTGGGTGTAGTTAAAATGATGATTAAATATATCTGGTTACAATGTTGAAATGTTAGTTATTTTATTGATTAATTTAATTTAATTAATAGAATAATCTAATCTTGGATTAGATTTAGTTTACTGATTAATTAAGCTAATGGTGATAAATTGAATTAAGTTAGTTGTTTTGGCATTATTGGATATTTAGATTTAAATTAAAAAAATAAAAATATGTTTTAAATTGCACTTTTTGAAAATTAATATGTAAAAGAATTTCTTTACAAAATTTTGAATTCTTTTGTAAAAAGAAATTTTTTAAATGCATGAAATTCCATTTGGAAAGCAATTTTGTTTTAAATTTTTTAGAAAAAGAAATATCTCCAAATTCGCAATAAATTTGGTGGATGGAATATTTTTAGGGGTTTGACTAAATTTGGGGAAACTCTATGAGAGCAAAGACAATTTCATATTTTTTTTAATTTTCAATTTGGTGGAGAAAAGAATTTGATGTGGCTTTGATTTGGATTTGAAGAAGAAGTTTGGATTTCTTGGGTGGGCTGGAAAACAAAATAAGATTTGGAAGCACCAATGGAATCTTTCAAGCTTTGGAGTAAAAATCAGGTTTCTTTCTATGATTTTTGTTTTTATTTTGAAAGAGTTTTCAATTTTTTTTATGCTGTTGGAAAAAATTTTAATTATGTTTGAATTGCAAGGAAAACCCATGTCAAATTTGTTTCAAAACTTGCAAAAACTTCTGTTGAAATCATGGAAAAAGAAAACAAAGAAAGAATCAAACCATAGAAAATTAAAAAATGAACAAAAAGATTTTTTGTTATAAACTAGAAATTAAGAATTTGTGCTTGCAAATTAGTTTGTTGTGTATTTTGTTTGGAGGATAAATCTGCACAACTTGTCTGTAAAACAATGGAATTTGTATATATATATAATATATGATGGGAATTTTTCCTTTTCAAAAAAATTTACCCATATTTTATTTTTATTTTTTTTGTTGAAGAAAAAACCGAGAAAACAGAGTTTTTTTACCCTCTGTTCTTTTGTTTTTTCTGGGTTTGTGTATTTTTAAAAAAATATGTATTAAAAGGAAAAAAAAAATTAAGTGTTGAAGGGGAGGGGAGGGCCTGCCCCACAGTCGCCCCCCATGGGAGGCATTGTGGAGGCAGCACCGCTGCCTCCAAGGGTAGCAGCGCTGCCTACACAGCGCACCCCCATTTGGGGGAGGCTGCATGGGTAGCCTGGCCTCTCCCTTTGGGAGGGGCCCGCAACCCTTAATGTGTGGCTTTTATTTATTTATTTATTTTATTTTAAAAAAAATGAATTTTATTAATTATTATTTATTATATATATATAATATAATATATATATATTATATAAAATAATTATATATTATATGTGTATATATTTTAATAATATTTAAATAAAAAAATTATAATTATTTATATATATATATATATGTATATATATATATATATATATTATATGCATTTATTGTGTATATATATATATTATGTATATATATATATATTATGTATTTTTAAATAATTTAATTAGTTGAGTTTAAATGGATATATTTAAATAATAACTATATATTTAAATATATATATAAATTTGTATATACACTATATATATAATGTATATGTGTATTTGAATACAATTTATTTTAAGGTGATTATTTCATTATAGTAGTAGAAATAAAAATTGTTTTTTCTTAATCAAATGATTTTATCTAGCATGTTGATTTGATTATTTTGTATAATTGAGAAACACAGAGTTAAATCATTAATTTTAGATTTCTCAATGTTGCGAATTTAACTTTATTTACTTTTGAGTAATTGCAAGTAACATTGATTGAGTTGTTTGGATTTAGGAAATCCTAAAGTAGGATAGTAATTTGCCTGATTTGTCTTTTGTTATGAAATCTCCCTCTTTTGTGATGATTGAGCAAATGAATATTTAATTAATAGAGATGTATACGTCCAAATATTTATTTTATAATGAAATGATTTCTATGGGGAAATGGGTTTTTTTTTATATGCAAATATTATTAGGAAACCGAAGTAAACCTGTTGATTTTAATTTATTATTGTTGATCAAATGTGCGAGTAGTTATTTAATAAGGGAATGTTTTTAAAGGAAATAGTTATTTTAAAATGATATGTTGTAAATCAAAGAAGTAAATTTTTATTTTACTATTATTTAAAAGTAATTAGAGAATTTAATAATCGGTTTAAATTTCATCTTTTGTCTCAAAGAGACGTTATTAAATTAGTTTTATTAAGGCAATAAATTACAGAATGTTTAGGAAGGAAGTGGATTTAGGAAATCCAAATATAGATTTAATTCATGTGTGATTGCCCTTCTTGAATGTACATTTCTTCTGTTTATATTTTGGGGAGTTTGATTTGAAGGGTTGTTAAGTCTTCCAAAAGGGGTTTAACTTTAGGGGTTGTTGTATTATGTTAGTCAACCGTTGTATTGCCTTGGGTAGTGCGTATAGTTGTATCATGTTGTATTACCCAGTTTTTACAAACAGGGATATTTTGTGCCTCCTTTGAATTAAGAATGGTTTATGTGTTTTGTTGCCTCCAATGTTTGAAGGGGGTTTTGACTTTTGTTGCCTCCAGTGTTTGGAGAGGGTTTTGAGTTTTGTAGCCTCCAGTGTTTGGAGAAGGTTTTGACCTTTGTTGCCTCCAGTGCTTGGAGAGGGTTTTGACTTTTGTTGTCTCTAGTGTTTGGAGTGAGTTTTCATTATGTGTTCCTCTTAGAGTTGGAGTGGTTTTATCTTGTTGGTATGCACTTGGGATTCCCTTGGTGATTGGTTTTGTTTGGTATGTTTTCAAGTAGAAGAGTGGCTTATGTTAGGGGCTAGAACCCAAAGAGGTAAATTGGATAACCTTCAGAGGTGGTTTAATCAAGTGATAACTAAATCAATGTACTTAGAAGTTAGGTAGTATTTCACACTAATTAATATAATTGAGCCTCACTCATGGATGCAAGTGCTCGTATAGGGTTGAGATGAGTGGGAAGGCCTGAAATGGCAAGGTCATCTATCTTGTCTTTACGAGAGATATTTGATTCTGCATGAGTGAGTATGAGTGCCAAGATTCGGTAAAGGCCACCAGGACAACTCATAGTGGGGGCCGGAGCCTATGAAGATTCCTAGAGGAGATCCCATGTCAAGCTATGTGATGACACTCTTTCTATGACAACAGTTGGTTTTTGGTTTTGTGTATGGTCTTCTTATCATACTTGATCTGTTTTATGTATGGAAGCAATGTGACTTATGTTATTCGTATGGGTGTATGGTTCATGTGATTGTTTGTGTCAGTGTGAGTAAGCCTGTGTCTAGAGGTTGATGGTCTTGTATAGGATTCCTTGTTACTATCTCCTAGCACGGGGGGTGAGCCTTCGGGTATCACATGGTTGGGTGGAACGTGCACCTTAATCCGTTGGGTTTTCTTCTTGTTCATGTGGACAAGATTTCCAGTTGGAGAGCTCGTGGAATCTAGTTTTAGTTCATGCCTTATTCTTTCAGCGGTTATTGTATTATATTACCCCTCATTTTATTTAGGTGGAATTGTGTAATTTGTAATCATGCTTATTAGATTTACCTCATTCGGGGAATGAGAGTGTAATCGTATTGGTAAATTATTGTTATTGGAACATGTGGTATTTATTATGCT
>VDFB02000007.1:8546861-8576009 GCA_007258455.2 Sequoia sempervirens | reverse complement strand
GTTGATAGTGCATACCTATGTATACTTCGTGTATATCAAACCAGTTGCATCCAATGTTTGTAACTATAATAGGGTCCAACATACTTCATCAATTCAGTAACTTTGTCGTAACAGACCTTTATGCTATCCATGCAAAATAGGCCCAAACCATGTAATGACGAGGGTGCTATGCGATATATCCTCTCGTTGACACAAAAATTTGTGTTTATTGGAGGAAGTTCCTTGGGTACCCATTGTTTCCGTAGATGTTTGTACCTCAAGGGCACCTCGACGCCACCTATGCTCTCATCATCATAAGAATAACAAGGACTCTTCAGCAAGAAAAAATTCCATGCTTATAGAATTTTCTTTCTAATCTTTTGACCTCTAGTTGATCTCCCTCTTTAGACATACTACATGTCTCGCCTCTTCTCTCTTCCTCGGACCCTCGCCGGAAGACAGATATGATGTAACACTCTATTTGGTGGTACTGCGACTTTAAGGATGTTAATGAAGTTCTTTCATGGTGATGTGATCCCAAGGTGACATTATGATTAATCTATCATTTCATCGCTAAAATTTCATAGGTTATAAGGTAATCAAGTCTTGATAGATTGCAAGCTATTGTTACTACCGTCCAAATGTGTCCATCACAAATCAAATCTACTTAACGTTTTAACTCCCAAACTTTGTAACAAGTGTTAAATGTGACTATGGTCCACCAGTTACACAACCAAGGCCTCAAAATGTATTCTCTAATTGTAATCAAAGGACTTTTTCTCTTCATTCAAGTAAATAAACTTGAAGGGAAACACCACCAAGTGGTTTATTGGACACCTACATGACTAAAAATAGAAGCAAATTAACATTTAATTCCATATGTCTAAGTGGTTAACGGGGAGGGAGGTGTACTCAGGGCCCAGTTGTCATCATAAGTTTATGCTTGGCAATAATTTTTCTAAGTCATATTAAATCTTCCTGTGTCTAATTGCTAGGAGATTTTTCGTGATGTTTTAAGGTAGGATGATTGATGAAAGAGCCCAAAGACTAGCCTTTCCATGGTATCTAGGTACACATAGTAGTGGTCTTCTCTTATACGGTTGGACATGATTTAAAGAACTTAGCTAGGAATTATTCATTTAACCTAAGGTTTTCTCATAATGCCATCATTGAAAAAGTATGATCAAATTCTTCTATTATGAAGAATTGGTCTATGTGCCTCTAGTAATCACTATAAATGTTTGTAAGGATAAAATGACTAATTGCATTAGGTAGGAGAGAATCAACTTTGATTTCTTTAAAGATTATATTCCTCTATTCATAATTTTTAAGGGTTGTGTGTGGAGGAGGTTATCACTACCAAGAAGGGAGGAGACCTTTCCTTGTATTCTTTTATAATTTTCATTATTATTATTTATTTTACACCTACATTTACAAATACAAATACATATGCATTTACTGTTTTCATTTATTTCTCATGTAGTTTAATAGTTTGATCTGATGGAGCCTCAAATTTAAGTCCTTGGTTTCCTTTTGTTACTAGTTTTTCTTGATTATTCAGAAGGTACCTAGGGCTGTAATTTTGCTTTGCTTCCATGAAACCTTGGTGTTCTATCTTTGGGTTGGGTCTTTTTTGTCATTACCTTTAGAGGAGAGGTTCTAAAAACAACTTATGTCCCATTGAATCATCTAGGCCAGGCCCCTTTTTAATAAAAATGCTAAATATTTCGCCTGCCCCTTTTATTTATTAAAGTCTATGTCGGTTTGTGCCTCACGCTTTTAAAACAACATTGAGTCATCGACTGTCGTTTCCCTAGGCAGTGTCCCTTTCCCCTTATTTTCTTCTAAGTATTTTTAATGTTTTGCAGGGGTTATTTTGATGACCGTCGATTTCCCTACGATTGATTTTGACCGTTCCCTGCGATCTCGTGATGACACCACCGCTGGATGTTTGGTGATCACGATATCACGGGTGGGCACCATGTGTCCCAGCTTGCTGATGCTGAAAAGAGTAAAAAAAAAAGTGTTTAATACGTGTATCAGACTTTAGTGCGTTATGGAGCGGGTTACTAAACCACATGTGAGATGCACGTGCTCATGATCAATGGCGATGTTTTAACATTGGTGAAAAAAGTTGCTCGATGGATAGGTATTGATGCTGCTCCCTGTTATGTATGATCGTGAACATCGATGAAGGGAATCAACAGTTGCCCGCTATTGTGTGATCCTAAACTAAAGGGAGTTTAATGATCATGATATCACAGGTGAGTGCCACGTGTATTCTTTTGGCGTTGCATATTATGGTGGGTCCTTGATAATGACGTGGAGATGTTGTCAGCTTCTTTGAAGGTGACTGTTCGATAATCTGATAGAAACAAGAGATTGATGGCAAAGATTTAAATTTGCATCAAATACAATTGAAGTCGTTGCCACGGTGTGCAAGTAAGCTTTAATGGCGGACGAGATGTCTTTTGGAAATTTCTCATAAATTCTAAGTATTTAATTTCAGGCTATCTTCACCACAAGGGCATTCAAGTGTTTTCGAAGCGGTCCAGAGCCAAAGATAGAGTTTTTTCAAAGTAATTATAGCAGGGTTTGATTTTTTGCAGGGCGTGAAATCTCATGAGTTACTTTCTTTATCACTGTTTCTATTTGAATGTGATTCTTGTGGAGGGTTGTTTTGTGTTGGTCATCAGTTTTTTGGATTAAGGTTATAGGGTTACTGGTTCTTTTGAATTGTGGGAAATTGAAAAATTCTACTGTAATTTCATTTTGGGTAGCCCTAGTTTGTTCACAAATTTGATCTTAGGAGAAGCCTTGGTTATTTGAAATGGCGCCACTAAAGCAACATTCTAGCCTTATTGATTATTTGAAAAGGAATTTATACGATGATTTCCTTGACCAATTCCCTTTGTCAACAAATGACAAGAAGAGGGGTTTGATCTTATTAAATGGGACAACCTTAGGTGAGAGATTAAGATATAAAACCTATAACATTGTGGATGCTAGGGTACAAATGATGGGCTTGGAAATATTTAGGAGATGGTATGGGCAACGAAATATGTCTCATCCTTTTTCAAATGGTTGGAGATATGATATGGGAAAACTTGTGGTGCTGAATGTATTTCTTGATGTTGACCTACTCAGGGCAGTGGCTGCACGATATGATCCCATCACAAGGATTATTAGTGATAATGATGGCGGGGTTTTACTGAATATAAATGCAGATGAGATTCGGCAGGTTTTTGATTTAAGTGAATACAGCTCATTCTTGGTCCTGATAGACCTTGATGAAATGATGTAGGAATATGCCAAGGTACAATCTCTTTTTAGATTAAAGTTGCTTCCTCCTCATCTAGCCAGGGCGGGCAGTTCAACGATTCACATCAGCCCAACTGACTGGGAACCTTTCAGGTTGAGTTGTTTTGCCAATCATTTCTTGGCAACTTTTTATTCACTTATCCAAATTTTAGGTTTCAGCCCTAATAATGTGATGCCCATTGCTTATATGTTTATGGGGGCTCAAATTTAGCATCCTAACTTTTCTGTATTGTACGACTATGCTTCTTTCCTTGCTAAAAGGATACATGAGGGTTTGTTGAACTTGTATGTGGGGGACACTGGTACTCCTTTCTTTTGGTAATCCTTATTAATGCATATGTTCTTGTACAAGAATGTCGATTTCTTCTCAGAGAAAATGGAGTTGAGGCAGGAGATGAATGGAGAAAAATTATCAGTGCAGGCTTGGAGTGCAGACTTGTCTTACAAGGGAGATGATAGTTTTGTGTAGTTTGATAACTGCTTTGCTTCTAGGCTCAGAGCTAAACTGATGGTGAATGTGCCAAGGATTCCCAAGGATTTGCACAACTTCCTCTGACCCAAAGTGAGGAAGCCTAATTTGAAGGTGTGTCATAATTGGGGTGACATCATTCTATACCCTGTAAGCACTATCCTAAGGGTTTGTGGTTTCCAGGGAGCTCCTCATATTCTCCCATATAATGTACCATCAAGAATGGGATTTGCAGAGGTCATGTGGCAACTAGGTTGCATTCATGAAGATAATTTGACAGGAAAAGGAAAAGGGACTTTGTTCCCTGATTATACTGTTGTTTCAGACTTTGTTTTTTCCAAGGAATGATGGGTTCACTTTGACAAATATTTTGATGACTACCATTTGAAGAGTGGATCTAAGAGGCAGCATGACCCTAAGGGATTCTTTTCCCTATTTAGGCAAAGAATTAAGGGTGCAAGTTTGCTCATGTTTTTAATTTTCTTGAGGATTTGATTAGAAATGAGTTCGATTTGAGCTAGCAGGAATTAAATAAAGAGAAGTGGATTTCTTATGAGAAAATGTTGGCCATGGTGCATAAACTAGATCTAAAATATGATCCACTGATGGAGTTCACTCCATTTCATAAAAGAATTGATTTCTTGATGAATAATTTCAAAGAAATCATGAGCACCCTGAGAACCAAGAAATTAAACTTGGAACTAGACTGGGGAATTCAGGGATTAGAGGTGAGGCCTGAAGAAATAAGGCCGACCTATTAGCCACCTGTGGACAGGCCTCTATACAGGAGGAAGAGAGATGATAGCAGTGATGAAGAAGGAGGAGATAAAAAAGGGGAAAAAATAATGAAAAAATCATCACAACTGGGTCATGGGATTAGGAAACCCGGGGGGATAAAGATTGTGGATCTGGATTCACCATCTAGAAATGACCCTGTAGAGTTTCCATTAGAGCCAAGCCTTAAGAGGTGAAGAGTTGAGGAGTCACAAGAGGCTCTAGTGGATGAAATAATCATAACTGATTAGGACATGTAGGTTGGTATCCCCTCCCCTCCTAGATTAGCACAATTGGCGCTAACTAATATGGATATAAAGGGGCAGTGTGTACAAGATGCCAGGATGGTGGCTTGCAAGGCATTCTTGGATGATGATGCCTTCGTGAAAACTCTTGTGTTCTTGTAGTTGATCTGGAGGATGAAACTTGAAGAATATCAGGATAAATGCAAGACCAGGAGGGAATCAAGACCTGATAGGTCTGACCAGGAGAATGATGATGAAGTCAAAGCTGAATTAATGGTGCAATTCAAAAGTATCACTCCTGATGAAGGAAGGAAACTTGTATCTCAGGCTGGTGTCTTACTCCTCCTTGAATGGGACATACCTGATGCTGTAGCATTCAATGCTATTATGCAGTCTAAGCATCCTATGAAAAATAGTGAAGAAGAAGTCAAGGCAGCTCTACAAGACTCTACTTTTAGTGAGGAATATGAAACTTTAGCCATATGGGCACTGGCACCTCAAGGTAGAAAACCAAATGTGGTTGATATTAGCCCAAGTCTAAGGGGTGGGCTCATTATCAAGAGAGCTTTTGAAACCTCAACAATAGAAGCCACAAGCCTGACACTGAATGTGGCCAAATTGGCCCAAAAGACAGCTGAAAGAGATGAAGCTGAAAAGAAAAGCCTGATGGAAAAGCACAATGCAATAACTGGGGAGTATAGTAGAATGCAGAAGAAAAATGTTGAGCTGCAGTCTGAAGTAGATAGATTGAGATACAGGTAGGTGGGAGAATCCTCCAGTGCCTATGCTATCAGAGCATTACCTACTACTTCGGGGTCATTTCCCCCTATTATCCCAATAATTTCTACTCATGGATCCCTAATTCAGACACCTGCTAATATCCCTACACTAGGGCCAGTCAAAGAGGAAGATGAGTATTCTGCAAATCCTACCAAAAAGAAAATGATGAATAAAATCACATAATTATAGGCTGCCCTAAGGGCGAGTGAGGATGGTGCTATGGCTAAACACAATGAGGTGGTTGACACCATTTTGAGGCATTTAAATGAGAAGGTTGATTCTAGATTGCTAGCTATACACTCTTTATATTCTTTACTCTTGGGTGGAATACAAAACATTAAGAGAGATCGAAAAGTGGTTCTACCTCTGGTTGAGAAATGGATCCCTCGGGCCACTGATTTAGATGTTATGTTTAAGGCTTCCAGATTTGATGTAAATAACAGGCCCCAATCATTGAAGGGATTCCAAGCCCTGTCCGATGATTTGAGTAGGAAAATTAGAGAACTAGTAAAGAGTTTTGATGATTGGAATGACACTTTTCTACCAGATGTAATAGATGCACAAGGAAATATTAAGACACTGCAGCAGTGGCAAGATAGGGCAGAAGAGGTTATTAATGCACAAATCAAATTGATTTGTGATGACTCTGACCATGACTTGTTGGTAAGCAGCATGGATAAAATAATTAATACCATGTTCTTAGAGTCATTTAAGAGGGAGGCCAACCAGGTTGGTGAAATTCACACCTTACAATACCAAGGTGAGGGAGGTGGTGAATTTTAATTGGCCAACGAATGAGGAATATCAGAATTGGGTGGACAAGTACTTAACTGAAGAGGAGTGAAACGGTGTCTATTACTGGCAACTGATAGCTCAACAGTTATATTATAACTGATTATGGTTTTGTTTCCATGGCGGCTTTGGGCACAGGTTCTGAGGTGTAACAAATGTTGCAGCTATTGTGTAATGAGTAGAAATCAATGAAAAGATGCTTCGGGACTTGGTGGTTTTGATCATAGTTTTGAATTGGCACATAGCAGTCCAATTGACCGATGACATGTGTAATTTCTGGCCCGATGCTTGTTGCTCCTTCATTTTCTATAAGAAGGATTTCAAGGCCTGAAAATAAGGGTTGGCAAGTTAGATATTTTGAAGGTTGAGTCTAGGTATAATTGCAAGAGCAAATTGTAAGAACCTTTTTGAATGTTAAGGCAATTTAGGTTTGGGGTTATCCTGTAATGGGTTTTAAAGTTATGGAGATTTGATGTTTCATAAGCAGCACTAGCATTTGAGCTATGATGTTATATCTCAAGCTCATGTCTCTCCTCTATACAAACATATCATAATTTTGAATAGAATAATCAAGGATTATGATGTTCATCTCATTGCTCTGATGTGTGTGTTTTCCGTTTTGGCTTTAATTCAAAGAATTAATTAAAGTGCTTGGATGAAATCATGGATGGGTATGTTTGTAGAGGGATTTAGTAAGAAGTATTGGGCTGGGATAGGAATTGACACTATTGTAATGCAATATTGCCAAGGATCATGTGTGCTAAGTATTTATGGATATGTTGTATCTATAACACTACAAAACCATATGCTCTTTGCATTTACACTTGCATTTAGAAATACACATTTATATACATAGATATAGATTTCTTTAATGATATGTTGCATTTATTGTTCTCGGAGAGCATCCAGTAATTGCATTTACATTTACATTTAAAAATACATATACATACATATGTGTGTGTGTGTATCATTTATATTCAGTGTTCAGAAACAACCCATTAGGTCTGCACATGGATAAAATTCATAAAATCATATCTCCCATACATGTTTTGTTGAAACCTATGCCCTTGTAATACCCCATGTTTGTTGATTCATTAGATACTCTTGGTAATCTTTGATATTGTGGATACTCCGTGATACTCTATGTGGTGGATTTATATTTGATCATGTGTGGTTCTTAGTTACGTGTTTACTGCTCTTTACATTATGTGTGACAATTGGTGATACATTATACATTGATGATTTGATTCATTATGCAATGGTGTTCTTTAAATTTATATGCGATAATGTATTTCCATGATATTATGTTTATGATGACATGTTCAGTGTATCTTGGTGGAAGGACGGAGTAGTACCACTCGCTCACGAGCGCCCTACTACCCCGCTATTACCTTTCACAGTGTGTTTTTAGTGGAGATTATATGTTACTTGACGTTTATCTGTTTGCAGGAATTGCAGGATTAAAAGTCTCGATTCCACCTGCTTCAGCAGGACAGGGCGAGCACAAAATAAACCCAATGGGTACGATGTTAAAAGGATTTGTTAAGGAAGAATTCCCGTCCCAAGTCCGTCATTTTGTTATGAGGTTGTTGAGTCATGTGTTGACCTGGTCTTGTCCTTGTATTTTGATTTTTGAGTTAAATGATTTATTTAATTTAAGTAAGGTTTGGGGATATTTGATTTAATTATTTTATATTTATAAGATGAATTAAAGCTATTTATTAATTATGATTTAGTAAGCATTGGAGTTTAATTATATTTAGTTAGAAGTTAATTAGTTACTAAAAAAAAGGTTTGTTTTAATTAAATTTTAGAAATAAGTGGTGGTAATTTAAAAATTATTGTTTAAAATAATAATAATAATAATAATAATAATAAATAATTAAATGAGAAAAGTTGGAGTTTCTTGTGGGGGTTATTTAGAGAATGAAATTAATTATTTTGAAATCCTTTTCACGGGAGAGGAAGAGGAAGAGACAGGGGCTGTTGAAATGGGGATTTTGTATTCTTTTAAAAAGAGGAGGAAAGAGGTATGCAGGGAAAATTTTGGGAGAGGATTGTTTCAGATTATGTGGGAAAAAGAAGCTACAGGAAAGGATCAACATTGAAGGGAGAAGGAAAGCATCTGTGTTGGAATTCTTCTACAGCCGTAGGATGCCATGTTCCTTCCAAAATTCTATCCTATTTGTTTATGCTCTTGGTTGTACTATTTTATGAGTTTAAATCTCTGTGTGTGTGTTTGTTTTAAAAGTAGATTTTAAATCTCTGTGCGAGATTTGTGAAGATTGAATTAAACTTCTGTATGTAGGGGTTTTTCCCTAATTTGAAATCTGTTTATTCTGGGTAAATTTGCACCCCATATATTTCTGTGACTTAATGAAATACCTTCAATTTAAATTTATCAAACCTCTGGTTCAGGATAAAATAGGCATATATTTATATTGAAATAGGGCTGGAATGATACCCATAATGTTGTGTTAAATCATTATACTATTATTTATTTATATACATATATTTATTTATCTGGAGTATGGTGCGAAATTGTTGGGAGGGTGTTAACCCGTTTATCCCTAATTGTGTTTATATTATGTTTGTATAGTTTGGGCGTCCGTATACAGAATGATGGATTGTGATTAAATTTTGTTTCACTACCTGTATAATTTTTGGGCTGGGAGTATGTGTATTTGAAGGGGTTATGTTCGAATTTGCTTCGCCTTGTGTATGGACGGAATATATTTTCCCTGAGTGATGTTGAATACAATTTTTATTTTCTTTTATACATATGACTCCTATGTATCAGAATTCGTAGCCTTTCTGCTCAAACGAAGATTATTCCTTTTGTTAGCTGGAGTGTGCGTTTAGCTCCAGTACGAGCATACAGTACAATTTTATTTTATTGTTATATTTTTGTTTTCTAAGACCCGTGCTTAATCTTTCTTTTCCTTGTTTTGATTGAATGAAGAATAAAGTAAAATGTTTCTCTGGCGCGCGTGTCCCTGTGTCATCCCTTATTGGACAGCATCTGGTATACCGTGGTCGATGTCCATCTGTTTGTCATCCGTTCTTTCGCCGTATGGTGTTCGCTGTGTCCCATTATTAATTTCTTGTATTCGGATAATACCCTCAAGCGGCTGTGTGCGTTCCTTAATTTTTTGAAAGTTATTTGTTTTATTTCTGCGCCCCATGTTTTACTGGGTAACCGGTTCAGTTTATTTTCTGATTCAATGAAATGCGTATTGCAAATAGTTTGGTATTATATCGAGTGCTAAGTTTATTTAAATTCGTTTATTTGTTTTGTATATTTAGGTTATGTGGCGTTCTGTTATTTTGTTAGTGTTTTTGTTTTCCGTGTCCCTCAGCTTCGGTCACCTTAAGACCTTCACTTGTTTTTTTTTAAATGAAAAGAAACAAATATAAATGGATACGATTTTGTTAAGTTGCACAATTTTCGCATTCCATTTACTATGGTATGCGTATTGTGATATTAATTCGAATTCGTTCCTTTGTTTAATTTGAGGTTTCACCGTAAGCTATGGTTATTTAGTTTCAGGTTAAAATTTATTTAAATCGGCATATAATTAATTATATATATATATATAGATTAATGTTAATATTAATATTATTATTAATATTGATATTATATATATATATATAAATATATATATGTGTGTGTATATGTATATTGATTGTATTATCCAATAGATTAAATATCAAACAGTTTGCTAGTAAGGTAGAAAGGTAAATTTACATTTATTTATATTATTTAAAAGATTCGTTGAATATGGTTATTTAAGAAAATAAGTGTAATGGCGAAAAGTAAAGATAAATTGGATTTTATTAATTAAATGGAAATTTTGTATTACTGAATTACATTTTGATGAGGATTTTTCCATGCTTTGAGACGTATTTCATGATATTAATTATTAGTAATTCTTTTGAGTGATATCATTTCATGTATTATGGATTTTATTTTATTTGGGGTTTATGCTCTGCAAGGGAACTCTATAATTTTATAATCTTGTTTAGGAACCTAAGTGAATTCCAGAGGTGGGGTAATGTGGTTACTCTTGTTTTCGTTTTAAATTTGGATTTGTGGTGTTTATGGATCGGTTATACTTTTGGAATATACCAGACTATGGATGTGTTTCCTTGTGATTGGTGAGATGGTCATGCCTCACTTTTGATTGTCATTTGATTCAGTTCTTTATGTGGTACAATCCTTGATGTTATTGTTTTGTGGTTGAGTGTTTAGAGGGAGTGGCTCTAAGTGGGTGGTCAGCGCACAAAGGGGCGCCAGGATAGCCCTCGTTAGAGTGGATTTAATAAGTGATAATTTAAATAATTAACTAGGGGATGGGTAGTAACACACTAAAAAGATAATTGTTGCCTCATCCACCTTTTAGTGCTACCATAGACTAAAGGGGATTGAGAAGGCCGTGGTTGGCATGATCATTGCCTTGTCTTCGAGAAAGGTAACGGTTCCGCATGAGCAACCCTATGGGGCGGTTTCTTGAGATAGGTAGCCTGGATAACCATAGATGGAGGCGGCTCCTAGTGCTTGGTTGTCTAGATAATCCATCAGTAGATGGAGGTGGCACCTTGCAATAGGAAGTCTGGAGAATCCATGTTAAGCCATGCGATGACACTCTCCTCTAACATTCTTATTTATGTTGTCTTTTGGAAATCCTCTGGAATTGGTCACTTTTCTTGTATTGGTGATTTTTGTTGTAGTTTGAAATTTGAGTAGTCTTATGTGTTGTATGATTTTCATTAGCTGGTTGTGAGTCCTTGTCTTGATGGTCTTGGTCAGGAACCCTTCCTTTGCAACTCCCAGCATGAGGGTGCTCGGGTGGAACATGTCTCGCACCCGTTGGGATTCTCTCCTTTATGCAGGTTCATCTTTCAGTGCTGAGTTGTAGTATCAGTTTATTCTTGCTTGTGGGTTCCAGATTTATGTACTTATGTTATTCTTATATTGATGTAACACTCCCATCTAGTTGGAAAGTTTTGTATATAATTGTACATGGTGCTATTATGATGTAATCTCATGTTGATGCATTGTACTTTTATTGTAAACTTGGTTATGAGATGAATTTACAATGATGTTATAACTTTGGATATTATTCTATCTTATGTCTCTATTGTTGTTACTGATGTAATTATATTTATGGATGTATGAATGTATGGTTTATGTAATGGTTAGTTAGATGTTCATGTTGTTAAGGGTTAATTCTTAAGTAATGTCCTCATGTACCTCAAAGGATTAAGTTATGCAATTTGATTAATGGTTACATTATGTTATTTAATGTTCGCTCCTTTGATTTTAAAAAAAATTGTTTGCATTTTACTTAATTCCTTTGGGGTTGCATGGCAGGGCGTTAAAGCCCTATTCATGCATCCTACAATTACAACAATATCCATGGGGCCTCTTACACAAGCTACAATAATCACAAAAAGTGTAAGATCCATTTTATATCATGTTTGGACTACAAAACCTTGAAAAATAGGGTAACTCAGATTATGATTTGTTGGTGAGCTGTATGGACAAAATCATTAGAACCATCTCATTCTTGGAGTCTTTTCAAAGAGAAGCGAATCAGGTGGCAATTAAGTACAAACCTTATAGTGTCAAGGTGAATGAGGTGATCAATTTTGATTGGCCAACTGATGAAGAGTACAAGGTGGTCCAATTGGCTGGTGACACGTGTGCTTTCTAGCCCGATGCTTGTTTGCTCCTCCTTTTTCTTTAAGAAGGATTTCAAGGCCAAAAGTACAAGTTAGCAAGTTAGATATTTTTGGTCGAGTCTAGATGAAGTTGCAGAGCAAATTGTAAAGTCTGATGATTTTAGGGAAAATGCAATTTAGGTTTTGAGTCATTCTGTAGTAGGTTTTGAATTCATGGGGATTTGATGTTTTATGATAGTACTGGCATTTGAATTGATATGATTAATTCAAACTCATGTCTCTTCATTGTACAAGCATATTTGAATTTTGAATAAAATGATCAAGGGTTGTTTCGTTCATCTCACTGTTGTGGTGTATATGATTCTTGTTTTAGGTTTAATTCAAGGAATTAATTAAAATGCTTGAATGGGATTGTAGGTGGATATGTTCTTTATAGCTATTTTATTTTTTTGTCTTATCTTATACCATTTTACTAGAATGGGGTGCCAATGTATGAGAAGATCTTTGGAAATCTAGTCATGAAAATTGAAGGTTAAAGAGAATGGGAGTGCCAAACTTACAGTACTCATTGCCCCTTGGTCGTCAATTTTTGTGAGTGCCCTCAACCTCGTCCTCGGCGCTAGTATTGACCTTGTTTTCACTCCTCCAAACTCTTCCTCGGCACTGATATTGACCTTTGTTTTCACTCCACCAAACTCCGCCATGCTAGTATTGACCTTGTCCAAACTCTTCCTTGGCTTGTTATTGACCTTGTTTTCACTCCTACAAACTCTTCCTGCGACCTGGTATTGACTGCTTGTTTCCTCCTCCAAACTCTTCATCGGCTGGCATTGACCTTGTTTTCACTACTTTCAAACTCTTCCTCTCGCTGGTGACCTTTCACTTCTCAAATTTGACGACTTACAACCTAGTTTTGTTAGGTTTTATAGTATGTTAAGTAAGTTGAAAATTTTGGCACCATTTAGCTAGGTTTAATATTCTATAATATAGTTAAGTATATATTAGCTATATTTTACCGCAATAAATAATATAATTATTCAACTTATTATAATTAGATGTTATATTCTTTAGCAAGGTAAATACGTAAAATTATTATAATTAATAATTAATAATAAGTATATTTTTCTATAATACAAAATATAATTAATATAATATATATTTAATAGAATAGTAATATTTATTAATATGAGAGAGAGAAACTAAATTTTGATTGGTTGTTCATGTCAACAATCAAGGATGGCATGTGTCCTTGGGGAGTTATGCTCAAGGTAGCATGCCATTTGATTAAATATATGATAATTCTCCTTTAAGACCTCTTCAATGTACCCATTGCACACTTAAGGAGACAAAGATAAATATAGGGATGAAAATATAGAGAGAGAGGGAGATATTGACAAACATACAAATAGAAAGGGAGACAAAGAGATAGAAATTGAAGATAAATAGATAAGGATGAATAGATAGAGATATAGGGAGGGTGATTGATATATCTCTCCTGTCATTCTCTATATCTCTCTTATTCTGTCACTCTAGCCTCTTCCCCCTTTATCTATTGAGCTATCTCTCCCTCTCTCATTTCTCTCTCATTCCTCCATCTCTCCTCAGGAGAAGATCGACAAAAATCGGGCGTCGGCAAATCGAAAAGTCGAAAAAACAAAATCGAAAAATCGAAAAATCCGGAAAAATCGAAATCCAGCGTCGAAAAATCGAGATCAAAATCGAAAAATCGAGAAAATCAGAAATCGAAGTCGAAATCAGGCATCGAAAAATCGGAAAAATCGCGGCAAAGGATTCAGGCAAATTCTAAACCTTGTTTCTATGTAGTAGTTTTTAAATTCATTTTATTGTTATACTCTATAATTAATAGTTTATATATTGTACTCTCTATACATGATTTTTAGCAAGATTGGGGACACTAATAGAACCTTCATTTTTTTTTTTTTAAAGACTAAGAAATGTATGAAAATTTGACAACATGAAAACCATGAAAATAAAAGTGAAAATAAAAATTTAACATAGTAAAAATGGTCAATCATGTGCCAAAAATTAAAAGAACCATTTGTTGTTACTCTAATATTTTAATATTTCAACCACATACTAAATTACCAAGTGCATTTTATAAATGTATCATGCAAAGGAGCACAATATTGGGAATCAATGTGAATGATTCTCATCAAGAAATTAGACAAGCTTTGAGATTGAAGGACCCAAGCTCTTTGTAGGTTTCCAATGAAGATTTAATTAGCCACTAATAGGAACAATAAGAAAAATAGAGATAGAGGGAAAATAAGATTCAACTATTGGTCCATTTTTGTTCAATATAAGTTGTATTTTAAATCATTATGTGTTGTTTTTATAACAACAAAGAGATTTTTTGTGTTCAACTATTAGTCCATATGTGTTGTTTTTATAAAATAGAACACATAGAATAAAACTTTGAAGTTCCATCACTACCCATAACCCTAAACCCTAAACCATTAAACCTTAACCCTTAAACCCCAAACCCTTAAACCCTCTGCCCTCTCTCTCTCTCAAGTCTCTCCCTCCTCCCCCCTCTCCCTCTCTCAGGTCTCTCTCTCTCAAGTCTCTCCCTCCTACCCCTTCTCCCTCTCTTAGGTCTTTCTCTCACTAGTCACTCACTCCCTCTCTTAGGTCTTTCTCCCTCCTCAGCCGCAAGCCATGCCTCTGCAGGGGGCTTGGGGGAGGCGTGGGAGAGATGCAGGAAGGAGGGTTGGGGTGGGGGTGGGGTTTGTTAAGGGATTAGGGTTTGGGGTTTGGGGTTTGGGGAGATGGGGTGGGTGGGTGGAGGACCACAGGAGGGTGGGATGTGGGAGATGCGGGGGGTGGGGGAGGGAGGGTTAAGGGTATAGGGTAGATGGTTTAAGGGTTTATACATTGCTACACCAATTGTTGTACAGATAAGAACAATATTTTTTCACTATGATAACAACACTTGTTTCAATGAGTGTCTTATTTTATTAAATGACCATTTATTTTTTTAATGATATACTTATAGTGGAGAGTTGTGTTATTTTATTTGAAACAAAAAATACTTATTTCACTTATTCATGAAATATCTCACTTCTTTATGAGTTATGAGAGGGGAAGGGGAGAGAGAGAGGAATGGTTGTCACTGACTCTTGGCTCACCCAAATAGTTGATCATTGCACTAAGATGTGCATATAAAATCGTAAGTTAAAATTCATAAAACTCAGACTAAAAGAGTGGAATATCCAAGTTTTTAGAAACCTTTTCAAATAAAGGATCTCCTTGAAAGTAGAATGGCTAAGATCCAAAAAGACCTCTCAAATGATATTTCTTACATCCTAAGAGAAGAAGAGAGGAATCTCATAATTCAATTGGATGGTGTCTATAGTTTTAAATAAATCTATTGGAGACAAAAATCAAGGATTAGATGACTTAAATAAGGTGTAAAACCAAGTTTTTTCATTTAAAATGCAACATTAGAAGGAAAAGAAACATAATATGAATATTGAAGATGGAAAGAGGGAAAGAGGGAGGGAGTGGGAGAGAGATATGGGGTAGTGGGTTAAACGTAGAGGGTAGAGGGTTTAAGGGTTTAGAGTTTAAGGGTATGGTGGGGAGAGAGATAGAGGGAGTAAACCATGACATCCATAACAAATATACTCTAAACCAAGAAACCATATCTCTAATCACATGGAGATAACCTTACCAATGATGCATCCAAGTCACTGCCAACCACTCTCATGACTGAACTGTGGTACCGAGTTACTCATGGCATCATGACTACCATCCTCTTCATGAAGATCACTATACCTTAATTACCAAAGCTCCCACTAAACCATGATACCGAGTTATACATGGAAACAAGATAAATATCAAACCATCATTGTCAAAAGCATATGGAATTTCAAATATTTCCTCATGATCATAATTATCATAACATGTATTATGCCACAACTCTAAACCACTAATCAAGAGTGTACCATGACATAATAACAAAACCATCTTACAACTAAGAATCCACTTCATTTCCAAATGCTCCCACTAGATCGTGATACTGAGCAATCCCATGGCATCATGATGCACATAATCAAAACCCCATTTTTGTCATAAGCTCACACTAACCTGTGAATCCAAGCTCTCAATGACCTCTGTAACAAACTTATTTTTTTCAAAATCAGCAATAGCTAAAATAATAAAAGCTCCCACTAAGCCAGAAAACCTCCAATCTTTTAAGAGAAAGGAATCCCAATACTCTACCAGTGAACCTCAGCTCTGATACCAAATGTTGAAAAATGAGGTGTTTTCTTCACTTAATACTCTATAAAACTTTAATATTGATGATCTAAGTAAGTCTTTTCTTTGTTACATATATTCTTTGTGGGTGATTATCTTGATTAATTCATTTTACTATTGTAGAATGAAGAGAGAAGTTGATAGAAGAACTAGACAGGATATTAGAAAGATCACACAAGATGTACCATGGAGAAACCCTTTCAAAAAAAACTCCACTAAGAATTATTCTATTATTCAATCTCTAAATTATTCCATATTGAGGTGGATTCAGTGTCATAATCATCCATCTGTCCTTCAACCTGATCAATCAACACTTTAATCACCTAGAGTGATTTTTGAACTTGGTTTAGAATCCATTTCATCATC
This sequence comes from Sequoia sempervirens, assembly GCA_007258455.2. Lineage (NCBI taxonomy): Eukaryota > Viridiplantae > Streptophyta > Pinopsida > Cupressales > Cupressaceae > Sequoia > Sequoia sempervirens. Next base: position 8,559,317 of record VDFB02000007.1, on the reverse strand, counting down.
CTATCTGATCAATCCCCTAATCTGAACAATCATTTTATATCATCAATTGATCCAATCCAATCCAATCATATCCCTCATCCAATCATCTAATCAATTGATCCTTCATCTAGTCTAATCAATCCTCTAATCATCATTTAGGTCATCCTTGCACTACATCCTAGAGTGTAGCTTCACCCTAACTCATCTGGTAGTTTTGCACTTTCATGCCTGTTCAAACCCGATTGCAAGCAAAAAAACTAATGGCTAAACAACAAGGTCAAGGTTCCAAGCCTAACATCCCTTAGGATCCCAATAATGACGCCTCATCACAATCCAATATCGATGTCCAGAACACTTCACCGCCTAGAGATGAGAACATGGTTAATCAACTGGAAGTCACAGTTGAAAAGTACCTTAGCAATCTCACTAATGTTCAGATGATAGATCGCCTCCTCAATGAGTGTGGGGAAAAAATCCTTGTTGCCTTACTCTTAAAAGGAGTCAAACTGCCACCTAACTTTGACATCTCACAATATGCCAACACCTAATCTCTTCTAGCACCTCTAGATCCCCAGAATTCATAGAACATTATGGGAAATTTGTATATCCCCAAGGTTCCACCCATAGACAATTGGTATCAACTTGGGTTTGGGAATGTTGTACTTTATCAAGTCAGAAACACTCCTATGTTTTCAATCTCGAGAGCACAACTTGATCCAAATGAACCCCTTGCTTATGGTATGCCACAAAATATTCTGCCTCCCCCACCTGCCATGTCATCCCAGCAAGGTCCAACCCCTGTATCATCTCCACCACCTCTTCCACCCAATTAGCTAGGTCAACCGCCCCTCAAGACTAGGGGCAATCCTCTTCTCACATTGCTGCCACCTCTAGGAGCTACAATTGCACTATAGGATACTCACGTCCCCAATGACATAGATCCTACACAATTCCAAGCATTGGTAGGACATCTCTCAACCACTTATTATCCAATCTTTAGTCAGAATGAAATGACTTGCATTGATTCCAACCATAACCGCTCCCTCCATCTTGAGGTCCTCATAGCCTGACATAAGGTGAAAAGGGTCTTGGTAGATAATGGCTCTGCCCTGAATCTATGCACATTAAAGTTCATAAAGTAGGTAGGCTATACCCACACTGACTGAAATAATCAAGTCATCACTATTAAGGCATATGATAATGCAAAGCATGATTCCTAGGGGACAATTTGTCTTCCAATGATCAATGACTCCAAAGAACTCACTAGTTAAGGGTTAATGGTTTAGGGTTTAGGGTTATGGGTAGTGATCGAACTTCAAAGTTTTGTTCTATGTGTTCTATTTTATAAAAACAACACATATGGACTAATAGTTGAACACAAAAAATCTATTTGTTATAAAAATAATAGATAATGATTTAAAATACAACTTATATTGAACAAAAATGGACCAATAGTTGAACACTGTAACTTTTTGAAAATCCTTCACATTTAATGGGAAAATACATGTTATTTATTGTGCTCACCTTTTATATTTGTGATAGGACAAACTACTAATATAAAATTATCCAATGCTTGTACTGATGGAACTGCAAATTTTGTTCCTAATGTTTCACTCATGCCCTGCCTTATGTCACTGGTCTTTCATGGTGTTGGAAAATTTCTTAGGGTTGGTGTTTTAGCTTTGTCTTCATCTTAAACCCTTGTGTTTACCTAATGCCTTGGTCGGGATCTATTTCACCGTTACCTTTTTTTGAAGGGTTTTAAAAACATCTTATGCCCCATCGTTCTGTCTAGGCCTGGTCCCTTTGGTCTTAATATTTTATTTCCTCCCCGAGTTTTATTTTCCTAGTTAGCCCTGTGCTGAACGGTTTTAAAAAAACTTATGTCGTTGTTTTCCATCCACCTAGTAATGTCCCCTTGCCCTTTAATGAATGTTTTATTTTTCAAAAGGATGAAATTTGCGTTGCCGTCGATCAAAATGCCTTCAAGATCAACGGTTGCCCGCCATCGCGTGATTGGGAATTGTAGGATGGCGATATCGCGGGCGAGAAACACGTGTCCCATATGGGGATCAAATTTGCGCGACTGTTCATCAACTGTCCTTTGATCTGAGCCATTCCCCACCATCCCATGATGGTGCTTTGGTTGATTGCGAAATCACGGGTGGTAGCCACATGGATTGTACAAGGTGGGGCTCGAGGAAATTTTTGTGCAATATATTTTAAATGTTTCATTGCTTCCAAAGCAAAACATTTAAAATGAAATATTTGACAAGGCCGGGGTAAAATCATTAAAAATGAGCAAAAGCGGAGAAATTAGGGAACTAGTGATTTTAATGGTATATTAAAAAAAAAATCATATTTTCATAGTTGAATACATTCAAAATATTTTTAATATATTTCTAATTTAAAAAATATTTTGTTTAATTTTTTAAATATTTTTTTTTTCAAAAATATAGCTTTTATTTATTTTTAAATATATTATACATACAAAATTACATAATCAATAATAGATAATAGATTTTGGTGAATATCTAGGTATGTTAATATATGCTTGAAAAACTAATTTTAATTAAAAACTTACTAACATCATTAAAAGGTAAGTTTATATTTATAAAAATTTAACATTTGAATTATTTAACATTTGAAATAGAAAATTTAAATATTATATTATAATAGTTTATAATTTACTTATATAGTATTTTGGATATATAAAACAATTTTGATTGATTTAATATTTTCTAAGTTCATTATTGAGTTTAAATCTTATAAATATAATTATATATCTTTAATCAATATTACAATTTAAAAATAATAATGAATATTGAACATCTTAGATTTTAGCATAACTTAAATATTAAAAAATTTAATGTATAAGTTTATAAAATATAATATATATTTTTTAAAATAAAGATTTAAAGAGTATTATATATGTATATTTAAAGATCCATAGAATTATCTTTTTAACTATGAAATTAATATGATTAATTTCATTTATAATTTTATCTTATCTTATCTTTTTAACAATTTTTTGGTATCCTACATAATTTGTTTTCTATAAGTATCATGTTGTATACTCTTTATATGGAAGTAGTGTTTTTTATGGAGCTTAATAAGTTTTAATAATTTTTAGTCATTTTAAAGATTTTTATTTTTTTCTAAAGATAGGTATATTTAGAATTTTGATGGCTTATGTACAATTATGCATATTCTTTTATTTATTATATTTTTTGCAATATCATGTTATTATTGATTAATCACATTATTTGTTTGTCATTTTTATTTGTTTTGTTGAAAAATATTTTATCTTTACTTTACATCTATGATAATTTCAAAATTATCAAATTTAAAAATTATAAATAAAAACTTATTTTTATTAATCTCTTGAAGTACGTAGGTCCTAATCTTTTGTAGATTAATAACTATCTAAATAGCTATTTCTTACCTTTATTTCTATAAATGTGTCTTATGTCTATATTGAAATTTATGAGATGTGTATGTAATTCTTAGCACAACACTCTTAGAGATTAGGATTTATTTTCACATTTATCTATTTTCTTATTGTTCCTAATAGTGGCTTCCAATATTGTGCTCCTTCCATGATACATTTATAAAATGCACTTGGTAATGTAGTATGTGGTTGAAATATTAGAGTAACAACAAATGGTTCTTTTCATTTTTGGCACATGATTGGCCATTTTTACTATGTTAAATTTTTATTTTCACTTTTATTTTCATAGTTTTCATGTTGTCAAATTTTCATACATTTCTTAGTCTTTTAAAAAAATAAATGAAGGTTCTATTAGTGTCCCCAATCTTGCTAAAAATCATGTTTAGAGAGTACAATATATAAACTATTAATTATAGAGTATAACAACAAAATGAATTTAAAAACTACTACATAGAAACAAGGTTTAGAATAATTCAAAATAGAGATACCATTCTCCTACAAATACTATGTATAGAAACCCTACGTAACCACACTTTCACTCTCTCGGGCACTCTCCCACACTCTCTCCCACTCTCTCGCACCCTCTCCCACTCTCTCCTACTCTCTCCCTCCCTATCTCCCACTCTCCCACTCTCTCCCATTCTCTCGCACCCTCTCCCACTCTATCCCACCTTCTTCCTACCTCTCTCCCACTCTCTCCCATTCTCTCCCACTTTCTTCCTCCCTCTCTCTCCCATGTCTCTCTCCCACCTTCTCCCACACTCTCCCACCCTCTTGAAACACTAATGAAAATGGTCAGTGGTATTGTGGAAGATGTGATAAAACTTTCCCTGAATGTGATTATAAATATATACTTCAATGCAAAGTGCAAGACCATACTTCATTCACTTGGATTACAACTTTTGAAGAAGTGGTAGAAGAAATTATGGGTGTAACAACAAAAGAATTGAACATTTTGAAGCATGAAAAACAAGATGATGTTAAGCTTTCACACATTATACAAAAGGTCCTTTTGAACAGATACATATTTAAACTTCAAGTGAAAAAAGAGACTTATATACTTAAACAAAGGATTAAATGCACAGTCATAAAAACAACAAAGTTTGATTATTCATCTAAGAGCAAAGCTTTATTAGACTCAATTGAAAAGCTATAGGTTTCATAACATTCAAATGATTGAATGTATATAATGTTAACAATGTATTCAAACATTTGAAAAAAAAATAGTGGATATATCTAAGTTAGTTAATGCCATTTTGTCATGATATACTTCTTTGATGCTGTCAATACTAAATCTAATGATTGATGAACATTTCTACTTTTAAATTTATTGTTCTTGGTTGATTGTTGTTATAGACAAGTTGGTATGATTTCAAATTTCAATGTGTACCCTTATATATGGGAATTTAGATAAACAATGACACAAACAAGAATGAAATCAAATTGATTTCTTTCCAAATTCATATTCATGAAATGTAAGCATTTTTTCAAGTCAATAGGCATCTTGATAAAGATAACTCTCGGCGTATTTTACATATATTATTAATTAATATAGGTATGCTAGTTAAATAAATTATTAACTATATTTGATTTGTATTATATATTGAATTGTTAAAAGATGTAAAAATCTTAATACTAAATATATAGGAAAATGGTTAAAAAATTACATATTTTTCAAAAAAAAAATATAGTGTGTAATTTAAAATACAAATTATATGATTCTTATAATATTTATATTATTATTTATTGAATATTTTATAGAATTTAAACTAAAAAATTAGCCTCCCCCTCTCGCTCTCCCTCTCTCCCCCTCTCTACATATATCTCCCTCTTCCCCATCTTCTATCTCTCCCTCCTCCTCTACATATCTCTCTCCCTTTCTCCCTCCCTCTCTCTATCTCTCCCCATCTCTCCCTGATCTCTTGCTCCCTCCCTATACCCCTATCTATCTTCATATCTCAACCTATTTGTCCCTTTATCTTCCCATATATCTCAATGTCTATGTCTTTCTCTTCCCATTTATCTATCTCTCCCTCTCTCTTTCTCTCTCTCTATCTCCCCCTCTCTCTCTCTCTCTCTCTCTCTCTCTATATATATATATATATATATATATATATATATATATATATATATATATATATATATATATATATATATATATATCTCCCTATCTCTCTATATATTTATTTCTCCCTCTATCTCTCTCTATATCTCTATCTATTTTTATCCCTTTGCCTCTCTCATTCTATATTCATCTCTGCCTCTATCTATAGGGAGAGATACAAAGGTGAAGCATTGGACCTTCCCAAAGATCCACCAATCTCAACACTACTCCCAACTATTTTGAGCATTTAAGTACATATTGTATGGTGGATTAGGAGGCATGTGTCAAAGCTCATATTTATTGATCTAGAAATGGGTCCCAAGTCACAAATTTGACGTAGGAGTTAGTTATAGTTTTTGTACAAAATTTCAAGTGCCACATGAAATTAAGATATTCCAGTTTTTAATATCATGTCATCAAATTTGGCACTTCATCAAGATTTCTATCTTCATCAACATTAACAAAAGCAAAGGTATGTGCTTGAATCCCTTGCATTTAAATTTTTCTATATATATAAATATTTTAATATTTTCCCTCAAATCCATAATATATATATTAGCGTGTATTTATTTAATGCAATAAAGAATTAACCTAAGTAACACATTAAGAATTCTAAGGATTTGTGCTTGGAAAAAATACATAACAAATTTTTCATTGGTGAATTGTTGTTGTTGTATGTCATGTTGTATAGTTTAGAAAAGCTCAAAATATGAATAGGATTTTAAGGCCATATACTATGGTGACTTACAATGCAAAAGAGGAAGGAAATCTATTATCAATTTTAATCTACAATTTAATACCATATGAAAAACCACATGTAGTATTATCTAAAATTAATTCTTGACATAATAATTTTATAAAATACACTTACAATTCAATAAAATTCTCCCAAGAAAGAAACCTAAGTGAACATTAATTGAACCCTAATTGTAGATTCATAACTCTAATCATAACCCTAAGCGAACACTAATCCTAATCAAACCCTAACCCTAGCCTTAAAGTTATCATATAATCTAATTCTCTCTCTTATCTAAATTTGGGTTGAATTATTTTTCGTTTATTTTTAATTGCATATATTTTTTGTTTATTAGATCTTATTTTATGAATATATGCAAATATAATTTTACTTCTACATTCATTCTATACCCATTTTTTTCATGATATTTTAACATTCATTTTCTCGAATATTAGATCAATCTCACATATAAATATGAAACCTCAACATTTTAAAATTGAGATTCTACCCCGAAACCCTTAGACACACAATTGAACAAATTCTCAAAGAAGAATGACAACATCATTAACATTTCATTCAAAATTCACTCAAATCCACATAAGGAGAGAAAAGATATTAGAATTATACGTTTATTCATGCTTATAAGTCATATCTGCATACAATTTAAGATAATTTGCATATATTCATCCAAAACTCAAAACAGTCTATCTATTTTATTCCATCCACTTGGGGTTTTAACAGCCAATGGCACCACAGATATCACTTCCTCATCAGAGGACATATATCTTTCTACCCATATTCAACTCAAAACTATCTTTCTACCCATATATTCAACTTAAAACCTAGCTAGAGCTTTCATCAGTTCTCTCCCTACAAATGAGCCTTGAATTCCCTTTTATATGACAAGAGAGCAACAAGCTTTGGGCACAAATGTAATTTCACCACAAATTTTCATTTGAACAAAATCTCCATTGCATTTGAATTTCATTACAAAACTTCCCACACGTTGAATCTGCAAAACATATATAGTGCATGAATTAGGGTAGCGTAAAAGAATAAGGAACACAAATTGTCATCAAAATCCCCTTGTTTACCTGCCACCCTACCCTTACCAACACTCAAACCCTAGTATACATGCCCGCTTCTAGTTGTTGCCCAATACGGTAGACCCTCAACCTCCTCTTCTTTCTTTTCCTTACCCAATACGGTTCTAGTCTGTCCGCTTGGGGTTTTAACAGTTGATGTGCCCACACATATCATTTCCTCATCAGAGGGTAGACCATGATTGAAGCGACTTAAATACCGACAGTAGTCTGAGTCAGTCTCGATTACATCATCAGAAGTGTTGCTCGTAAGGTCAATGGGAAAGTGTTGGCCACATCCAGAGCACACTGACTGCTTGCCTTTGTCATCTACCAGTTGAGCAACAATGTCCTAGAATTGCAACCTTCTACTGCAACCAAAGCAGTAGAAGGTTGCAATTTGAGGACGTTGCTGCTCAACCAAAGCACCTTCCTAAATAGTAGGACCGAGCTTTTGTGAGCTCAAACGAACAGACCTCCTTACTGACTTACTCATTTTCTCTTCTTAGAAAAGCACTCAAACTTGATTAGACTCAGCCCACAAAGCACTCTAACTGCTACAAGAATGACTATTAGCAGTTAATTCCTCTTGTATTTATTGTGCGAGGTAATGGCAACCTTCATCAATGCCTAGTAAATATGCATGTGCAAACATGGCTATTTGGCGGCGTATGTACTATCACCGTTTAACTAGAGCTAGATGAGAATCCAAAGATCACCCTTCATGATTGCCAACAACAACATCTTCACACAGATTAAGATCGACGTGACTACACAAGTAAGGAATAATTCATTAATGCTTCACCAACCTTCATCTTCCTCCTATGAGCTAGCAGGGAACAGCAGAGATTTACATTAGCTTTTGATCTTGGTTGTCCATCTAAAACCATGGGTTATGAGCTCAATAGTGGAGATTGGGGCCCACATTCCATACAGGGCATACATCTTCCTTTTGTTGACCTCGCGCCAAATAACAGGGCGACACCTTAGGTCTGCAAGTTGGCGGGGTACGATTGAGATCTTCTCCCATATCTTCGAATCTGGAAAACCTACACATTGCACGATTAGTATTTAATGAAAGGCTTTGGCTAAGTCGTCGGCGACATGTCCACTGGAGTTAATGGCTTAGGCTTACGTCATCGGATTAAAATTAAAACCCAACTTTAATTTTAATACTTTATTTCCTTCGCAGGGTTTTCTTTCCTAAGTCTCGGTTGGCCCCGTTAAATTCTTATCCCAACCCTAACAAAGAACAAATGATTAAGCTAAGGATTGCATTTGTTGTTATAACTTTAGTTCTAGAGAATTCTTAATTACCAATTCTTATTTGTGCATTTGTATATGAATCCAATTGAATGCCTTTCCATATCATTATGGAAAATTTTATTATTGCAACTCTAACTCTAACATAGTGAAACCTTGACCCTAACCTGGTGAACTCGTGTATAACCCTGCTCTAACACTAATTGAACTATAATGCGTAACCTAGGTATTGTTGAAACTAACCCTAATTGTATCAAAGCCTAGAGAACTCTGGTGAACCCTAACCCTAAAATAGATAATAGCCCTTACCTTAGTGAACCTAGCAAATCTAGCCGTGGTGAGCTGCTTGTAGCCACATTATAATTAAACCCTTATTGAATTATAACCCTGGTGATCCCTAACCCAAATTGAATGCTAATTGTGAGCCTTAACCTAAGTGAATAGAGAGCAGCAATTGAAGCTCAGCCATAATCCTATTTGAATTTTTGACCCTAATCATAACCATGATTTAGCCCTATAGTGAACCCTAACCCTAAACATGAGTTCAATTAAGTTTAAGGTTCAAATAAGGTTAGACTTTAATTAAAATTTAGGTATAGGATTCTATTAGGATTAGGGTTGGGGTTGGGGTAAAGATTAAGGTTCTATGATAGAGCTTGGGGTTAGTGTTAGGGTTCAATTGGGGCAAGGGTTAGTATTAGGGTTAGGGTTATGGTTCAATTAGGGTTTCATTAATATTAGTTTTAGAATCATAGTTATGTTTAGGGTTGGATATAAAATTAGAGTTAGGTTTGAAGTTAATTAGTGTTAGTTTTAGGGTTGGGGTTATGGTTAGACTTATAATTAATGTTAGTATTGGGATTAGATTCTATCACTTTAATAAACATAATCTTCTATAAATTTATTCAATAAAAAGGTTTAAGTTATGAATGTTATAATATAAAAAATAAATGTGTTTTCAATGTTTATTTGTCAGTTTAAAATATGTGCCAATAATATTGCAATCACTAATGATTATTTTTTTCTTGATGGTTAAAATAGATTGGTAAGTAAATTTATCTATAATAAGTAAATTTATCATTGATTTTTTCTTGATAAGTAAATCAATATTTCATAAATTTATCTATAATGCTTATTAAATTTTTCTTAATTATATTAAATTATATTTTATTAAATTGTTAAAAAATTCAAGTTGCTTATAAATAATTTTATGTTTTTTTTTATAATTAACTTGATATTGTTTATAAGGTTTAAGTTATGAATGTTATAATATAAAAAATAAAATTTGTTTTCAATGTTTTATTTGTTAGTTTGATGTGAGAATAATGTTGCATAGTAATGATTAATTTTTTCTTGATTGGTTAAGTGATATTGTGAAATTATTCTATGTTAATTTAATATTTATCAATGCTATATAATATAAAGATAAATATTTCTAATATATTTTAATGCATCTTTATATTTTATAATTAAACATCTAAAATAAAAAATGTGATTGTAAAAATACAACTTAATGAGTGAACAGCATTTAAAGTTAAAAGTGAAATTATAAAAATTGTAAATCTATTTTATTTTTCTTCTATAAATATAATTTTTTAATTTGTCGTCCACCTAGTAATGCCCACTTTTCCTTTTAATGAATCTTTTATTTTGCAAGGGTTGATTTAGTGCTGTCGTTGATCAATTTCCTGTAGATATCAACAGTGCCCGCCATCCCGTGATCAGGAATTGAAGGATCGCAAAATCATGGGCGGGCGCCACGTGTCCTATCTGAGGGATCAAATTTGAGCTATCGCTGACCAACTACCATTTGATCTGAGCCATTCCCCGCCATCCCGCGATGGTGCTTGGGTTGATTGCGAAATCACGGGCGAGTGCCATGTGTCTCATCCGATGAAGCCTAAAGAGTAAAGGAAACACTAGTCGGCTTTAAATGTATTAAGGGGCGGATTACTAAAGTGTTCTCCACACGCACATGTTCTAAATCGATGGATATGTTATAATCTCGCTGGAAAAGTTTCTCGAAGGTTAACGACATGGTTGGCGACTGTGTTAAAGGAATGAGATCAACGGCGCCCGCTATTCCGTGATCAAGGATTACAGGGATCGCGATATCACGGGCAGGTGCCACATGCCCTTCCTAAAAGATGAAAGCTGCGTGACCATTGATGAGTTGTCTCTTCAAGATTGACGGTGCCCGCCATCCTACGATTAGGAATTTTGGGATCGCGATGTCACGGGTGCCTGCCATGTGTCCCATCCAATGAAGCCTAAGGAGTGAAGAAAGCGTTCGCCAGTTTTAAATGTATTACGGGGCGGATTACTAATGCGCTTGTAAGATGCATGTGTTTTATTTCAATGCAAATGTTATGATTTTAAGGGAAAAGCTGCTCGACAGTTAAAGGAAAGGACGACGACCATTTTTGAAGGAGCAAGATTTATGGTAAAAAGATCAATGGTGCCCGCCATCCCGCGATGGTAAATCAAAGGATTGCGATTCGCGGGCAACCGCCCCGTGGCATTCTTTCCTTAGCCTGTTTTGAAGATGGTCGTCGATGATTTGATCAAACTAAAGGATCAACGGCTTAAATTTAAATATGTATTAAATTATGGTTGGAGCCCTTCGTGCAGCGCGCGAGTGGGATTTAATGGCGGATGAGACATCTATTGGCAGGATTTGATCGACATAAAATCAATTTACTCGTCTCATTTGTATCACAAAGCATCCAAGTATTTCATGAAAACAGTTTCAGAGCCAAAGGTGAAATTACGAGCAGATGTAGCCAGAAATTGGAGTTTGTGCGAAAAAAACCGTGAGTTAATTTTCTCTGTTTCCTAGTCATTCTGCACCTAAATTTGGGAAGGGGAGGAGGGTCTGCTATGCTTGTCACTGAGTTCATTAAAATATTTTGTTAGGGCTATTGTTTAATCATAAATTGTGAGGAATTGCAGTATTTTTACTCTGTAATTTCCTATCTCTACTTAGTCATAGCCACTTGAAGTGTAACATTGTAGTGAGGCCCTAGTTTTTCTAAAATGGCACCAACCAAGCAGCACTCTGGCCACATTGAGTATTTGAAAAGAAACTTGTACGATGATTTCCTAGATCAATTTCCATTATCAACAAATGAGAGAAGGAAAGGTTTGGTGTTGATGCGAGGGAAAATCCTAGGGGAGGGGTTGGTGTGTAAAAATTCCAACATTGTTGATGCTAGGGTTCCACTCATAGGCTTAGAAATGTTTAGATTATGGTATGGATAGAGGAATTTGCCTCATCCTTTTTCAAATGGATGGATGTACGACATGGGAAAGCTGGTTGTTCCAAATGTGTTCTCTGATGTGGACTTACTTAGAGCAGTGGCCAAAAGATATGACCCTATCACACGGGTAATTAGAGATAATGATGGAGGGGTTCTATTAGAAATTAACAGAAATGTTATCCAATAGACTTTTGATTTGAGTGAGCCAAGTGATAACTTGGTTCCTATTAATCTTGAAGAAATGAAGCAGGAGTATACAAAATTGAAATCTCTTTTTAGGGTTAAGCTGCTTCCACCTCATCTGGTTAAGGAAGGGTGTTCATAATTTCACATTAGCCCTAGTGACTAGGAACCCTTTAGATTGAATTGTTTTCAAAAGCCTTTCTTGGCTACTTTCTATTCACTATGTCATATTTTGGGTTTCAGCCTTGGTGCAGTAATGTTGATTGCATACATATTCATGGGGGTGCAAATACAACACTAACTTCTTGTAACATATGACTTTGCTTCTTTTTTGGTGGAGAGGATACATGAAGGACTGTCGAAGCTGCAGAATGGTGATACTGGTACTCAATTCTTTT
>VDFB02000007.1:8426716-8546761 GCA_007258455.2 Sequoia sempervirens | reverse complement strand
CCAGGATCGTCGAAATTTGGACGAACGTCGGGGATAAACTTTCAAAAAATTGGAAATTACACATCAAATTTTACAAGCACCCGACGAACATCGTATTTTACATATTTTATCAATCTATTTCGTCGTATTTTGCAGTCAAATGTATTAGTGTGTGTCTCCATCTCTGTAGGTAGGAGGTAAAGGACTCTCCTTGATTCTATTTGATTGTGGAAAAACTTGTGACAGTGACATCTTGTTCTATGTTAAATGAGAATTGGCTTATGAATTTGCTATATAGTTCATCAAAAGTTCTAATTTCAGGTTGTAGACAGGTGAACCACTCCATAGCATGACCCGTAAGGCTGCGTGGAAAGAGCCTCATGAGATAGGCATAGTTGTTTTGTACCTCCATACATGATACTGAGAAGTCTCATACATGTTCTACTAGATCTCCTCTTCCTTTGTATTTGTTGTCAAACCTGGGTATTTCAAAATTCTTTGGAAAAGGTAATGCAATGATAGAATGATCGAATGGGAATGGGAATGGAAAAATTTCTTGAAGAGTGTAGGTCTTCTTCTTTTTTCCTACCTACATGTCTGCTATTTTTTGTGTGACAAAGTCTAATTTTCATTCCATCTTTATTTTTGGTATTTATGCTTGCAAGCCTTGCGTGAAATAACCTTGTTGCCCTATCATGTTTTGGTCATATATCAAGTATTGTGAAGTTACAGGACCTTGGTAACCATATTGAGAGTAAGGAGGGTTAGCTCCTTGTTGGATATAAGGAGGGTTAGCTCCTTGTTGTTGGGATGGACTATATTGAAGGCTTCCCAGATGGTGTGTTGGCGGGTTACCTTGTTGATGGGATGACTGAAGTAGGGTGCCTTGGGGCACACCTTGTTGGGCAAGACTATATTGAAGGTTCCCCTGATGATGTGTTGGAGGGTTACCTTGTTGATGGGATGACTGAAGAAGGGTTCCCTAGGGCACACCTTTTTGTTGGGAAAGACTATACTGAAGGTTCCCCTAATGATGTGTTGGAGGGTTACCTTGTTGATGGGATGACTAAAGAAGGGTTCCCTAGGGCACCTTGTTGTTGGGCAAGACTATACTGAAGGTTACCTTGATGGTGCATTGGCGAGTTATCTTGTTGATGGGACAACTAAAGAAGGGTGACTTGAGGCACACCTTGTTGTTTGGAAAGACTATATTGAAGGTTCCCTTGATGGTGCGTTGGTGGGTTACCTTGTTGATGGGATGACTTAAGAAGGGTGCCTTGGGGCACACCTTGTTGTTGGTATTGCTAGTTTGGAAGTGGACCCTATAGTCCACCTTGTTGATGGTATGGATTCGGAAGGGGACCCTATGTTCCAATTTGTTGGTGGTATTGATTGTTCGGAAGGGGACCTTGTGGTCCACCTTGTTAGTGGTACTAATTGTTTGGAAGAGGACCCTGTGGTCCACCTTGTTGATGGTATTGATTATTTTGGGAAGGATCGGTATTTGAAGTGTTCTGAGGTATATATTGTCCTAGAGGAGGGTTGTTGTTTTGTGGTATGTACTGTCCTAGAAGAGGATTGTAGTTTTTTGGTTCATACTGGGATGACCATCCTTGATATAGTTGTGTCACTGTTGCTTGTTCAATTTGAGTTGGTCTTCTAAACAAGGGGTTTATTTTGGTTGACCATTGTTTTTGTGAGAATATGGGTGGCATGTTGGACATCTCTGGGGGTTCAATTATTTGTCTCACAACTGATTTATCCCCTAAGGGAATAAGATTGGGATCTTTGAGAGCCTCTGCATTGAAATCCACTGGTAATTTAGCACCCCTTTGTGCTAATTTGAAGAAATATGAGTATGGGTCCTTTCTCAACAACTTTTCCATTAATTTGAGCACTTTTGGGTTGTTGGAATGCTGAAAGAGTTCTTCATCGTTCATTTCCTCCTTAGTATCTACCTCCTCTATGACCACTCTATTCGGGTCCTGGTTGTTTTGTTCTATCACCTCCTTTTGTTTGCGGTTTAGTTCTTCCTCACTAAATGTGTCCCTATACATGGGTCTTTTTTGTAATGTTTCAAGGTCGTTCGACCTATAGCCCCATGGGCCATCTTTGTTGTTTGTAATGTTGGTTGGTGGGATGTCGATGTTGTTCTTGCTTGCTTCCATGTTTTTCTTGTGTTGTGATCTTGTCTTTACCATAAATTTTGAGTTACCTGTGGGAGATTTGTGTTGATATTTGTAATGTTTGAACTCTCTAGTTGACTCAAAGCTAGGTAAAAGGAACGCTCTAAGTCTTTTTGGAGAAATGATGATAACACTTTTGACTCAAGTTTGATGTTTTGATTTAGATAGGTTCAAGATCATGAAAAATCCTCGGGTTTTGACTAAAAAAGAATGTATACAAGTCTAGTTTATTCCTTGAAGCACGTTTGTAGAAGTTGTATACCAACCTGGTTCTATTTTGGTGGAATGGTAAAAGGTGTTTTTTGAGAGATTTTGGACTAAGATGCCTAAGTTTGAAATGATGACCTGTAGACCTTCTCTTTGGGCTTCTAATTTTACATGAGATCATTAAAAAATTTCAAGTGTGTGGAAAAAAGAGGATATTTATTTCCATGCGAGTGGTGGTAACACGGGTCTTTCAGTTGTTATGTCTACTTTCTCTTCCTCTTTTTCTAAAATGATTGATGTAGTGAGAAACTAGTGGGGTGTTTCATTCTTCTCAAATATGAAGGTTCTCAAACTACTTATGATGTTAGTTTGTTCACCTTCAATGTATGTGAGACTAGGTTGAAGGATCAGTGCTACAAGGTTCGGTTGTTGAATGAGAGCAGTTGGTCGCCAGATGGTTATAAGGTGTAATAGTGTTTTGAGATGGTTGCTATGAAGCTCAAGACCCTAAGGTTTGAGTGTTGTTTTGGAGTGCTACTTTTCAGAAATCAAAATGTTGAAGGACTAGGGTCGATATTTCACTTCCTTGTCTAGAGGATATGTTGCAGAAAAGCTTACTTGAACTATTTGTGAGTTCCAAGCAACTGTTGATATCATAGACATCTAAGTGAAGGAATGGTCCTAGTGGTTTGTTTGATTTTTATTTCTAATAAGTAGGATGGAAATAATGGATGAGAGACTATGTGACTTATCCTTTTTTCCAATTGTTTTGTTCGAACAATGATCCTATAAACAATTTTGGTTTTTTTTTCCCAAGTTTTAGCAAGATGAAGCAATAGTGCTGGTTTTCGAGCAAAATGCACAAGACTGTGAGCAAAAGTGGCCAAATTTATCAAGTGTGGCCAAAAATGTGTCAAGTGCTCGAGTTTTGAAAAAGCAAGCATGAGCTGGAATGGCAAGTGCAAATTGTTTGTGTGTTTCTATCAAATGCAATGTTTTCTCAGGAAAAAGCGAGCATCTTTTGGAAAATGCAAGGATCTTAGTAGCAAGTGTGCCAATTTCTCATAAGCAAATGCAAGGGAATAAAAGCAAGTGCATGGTTCCCACAACAAGTGCTCAGTTTCTATCAAATGCAACTGATTTTCATCAGTAGCTTTTTCGAGATAGAGGGAAAATGCAATGAAATTTTGGCTACTGCTTAGAAACTGTGGCAACCGCACTAAAATTTTATGCAAATGCAATGAAATTTTGGCAACTGCTCAGAAACTATGATAACTTGCACTGGAATTTTGTGCCAATGTGGTTTCTGTTTGTTTTTGTTTCCAGTTTTGAACAATATTTTCTTGGATTTTTGCAAGTTTAAATTTGGTTCTTCTCTCAACTTCTCTGTGTTTGGAGTATGGCATGTGATAAAACAACACTTGGACTGAATCAGCAAGCATGGACTTATGTGATCTTCATGTCTATAGCTTAAGTTGTGAAATCACAACACCCAAGCCATAGTTCCCAAATGTTTACTTTGATCAATGCAACCTGATATAAAAGCTGGAATATTTGGAAACCTTTAAGAAAAAATCCTTTCAATGAGTGCAAACATAGGGCTTCTTTTGCAAGTATACACTAATTCAAAGGGTTTGTGGTTCAATCATCATGTTCAGTGTTTGTTTGGATGTGCTCTTTTTAGATCAAGCACAGAGTTTGATGTCAAATTGTTTTGAATGTATTTGGAAATTTTAACATAAACAAGCATTTACAACCCTAGTGGATAGAAACCATTATTTTAGGTAGGCTTGCCTCATGCTCCGAAAAGATGATTTTACGTGCAACTTATGGCGCGGGCCTGTAGTCGTACTTGGAAAGTAACTTCTCAGAAGTAAATTATGATGCACTACTTTCAAAGAATTTTTTTGGATAATAGTGTGGCTTCTGAAACAATTTGTCTCTTAGTAATGTTCTGGGGATATTATTTTCGGGCCCTATACATGTGGTGTTTTGTTCAATTAAGAACCTCCCAACCCTTATGGGTTTTTTCACATCACAAGGATACTGAGGGATAATACATCGACATAGGCTAGAGGCACCTTGTGGGATGATGAACTTTCCTCACACCCACAAATTATTTATATAGCGGTCCAGAATGAAAGTACTGCTTGGGTCGCCTATGAGTTCTCCAACGCGGGATGTTTCTCAATAGGAAAGCCCTCTAAAAAGGTATTCTTGAAAAGAAAGGTGTGAAGCTCAAGATGTTTTCACTCACCCAAGATCACCAAAAGGTGCGAGGAGAGAAGACAACCATCTAGCTTACCAATCATTGAATGCACAACATACACTTCATAGCAGATTGATTCTTTTTAAACACCTCGAGCAATATTATCCGCAAAAATGTGTGAATAAAATAAACTTGTTCTTTTTAATTGTACCAATATGAAGTATTCTAGATATCAATCACTTAAGATAGCAATGGTGCAAGACATAAAGAATATTTTGTTCATTTTTAAACCCAAATTGAGTGTTTCTAAGAAATCAGTCTTGGTTCTAACTTGGTCAACAAAAGTAAAACGAGCGTGCGTCAACAAAATGGAAATCATTTTACGTTCTTTTTATGCACCAAAATCAAAGTTCCTAATTATGAAAACTTGGAAAGAGTTCATTTTTAGAGCACCTTAATTGAAATGTTTTGTTCTTTTTATGCACCAAATCGACAATTCCTAAGTTAGAAAAACTTGAAATGGTTCATTTTTAAGAGCACCAAAATGAAAGGTTCATTTGTGTTGTTCTTTTTAAAGCACCAAATAAGAGTTCCTACTTTAAGAAAGCTTAAAATGGTTCAATTTTTAATAACACCAAAATGAAGTGTGTGTTTGTCTTGTTCTTTTTAAAGCACCAAAATTAAACATTCCTATTTAAGAAAGCTTGGAAGTGGTTCAATTTTAATAACACCAAAACAAAGTGTGTGTTTGTCTTGTTCTTTTTAAAGCGCCAAAATTAAACATTCCTAACTTAATAAAAAAATGTGTGTAGATCTAGAGTGCTTCGACTATTCATCTTCCCTATAGAAAACAATTCAATGTCTTTCAAATATTGCATGCAAATTCGTTAGCACCTGTTACACATTCAAAAACAGGCCCATGTTAGCAAAAAATCAATTACAATAGTGCAAGTTTCGTGCACTGGTCTTTCAGATCAAATGCTCAATTGTTTTTGCAAAAGTGCCCCTATCAGAATCAAATGATCAAATTGAAGAGCAAGTGCACCCCTTGTTAGAATCAAATGCTCAGTTTTCAAAGCAAATGCTCAGATTTTTTTGCAAAAGCGTAGTTCTCATGTCAAATGCTCGGTTTTCAGGGTCAAGTGCGCAGTTTTCTTGATAGGAAATTGTGATTTTTTTCTAGGCAATGTGTGAAAACTTTTTCAACTACAATTCTAAGACCTACAACTTTAAAAATAGCTCATAGAAATGTTAGTATATGGGCCAAGGGTCCCACTGGGCATGCCAGAATGTGTGAAGGAGAAAACCATTAGATGCAAACAAGATCAAATGCAATTGAAATTAGGATCTAAGCTAAGATCAAAACACATAAATCTAAGATCTAATCCTACACATGTGAAATGAAACTAAGCTATTGAAAACACATTAAGAAATCCTACGATTACCAAATTGAATGCAAACAATAAGCAAAGTGTCACTATCCTGTATCAGAGTGTATTCGCCTAATGTTGGATTGTTTTTATCACCATGAAGCATCCATAGTTTGTGTGCAAAGCTTTGATGAATGATTCGTGTTGGTTGATCGAAGAAAGGTTGAACCTCAATCAATGGTGATCTCAACAGTACTTCGTTGCATAAAGTATGTTGATTCTCTAATCCTTTTTTGTGAGGAAAGAGGTTTGTTATATAGAAAATGAGATTTGAAATGGATAATTAGGATTCGACAATGTTGGATCAAGATCAACAGTCGAAAGGTGTTGAGAAGATTTAGAGATGAGAAGATTGTGCAAAGTAGATTGCACAATTTGTGTGATTGAGGAATAGATTGGCTAGTCAGGAATTAGATTGATCACTCAAGATTTAGATGGCTTAGTTAGGAAATAGAGTGATTAGTCAGCAAATTAGATTGCTCAGTCAACAATCGTAATTTGCTCGATCAAAAAGTGGGTGAGAAATATGAATTAATTGATTTAATTAATTAATTCCTTTTTGGAGTTGAACGTGCAAATCAAGTTTGACTTTTTGCAAACAAAGTTACATTAGTTTGATTTGATTTTTGATAAATGATTTGAATAGTTTGATTTAATTACTCAAAGTTTGGAGGGAAAGTGTCATAATTAAATTATTATGATTTAATAATTTAATCAACTTAGGGGAATAAGGTGTTTTAGCAACATAATTAAATATTTGGTATTATTTAATCAATCAGGATGAAATAAAATGAGATTAGGACTTAGTTAAATAAATGTAATTTATTTAATTGGTCGAAATGATAGAAACGTGAATTAATTTAAATAATGTCGTTTTATTTAATTAATAGCAGAATTAGGGTTTTCAGGACTTCATTAAATAAATGGAATTTATTTAATCCATCGGAAATGATGAAAAAAGTGAATTAATTAAATAATGTTTTTTTATTCAATTAATAGAGGAATTTAGGGTTTTGTATGTTATTTGACATTGTGCAATATTTTTGAGATGTTTTGGGATGATTCTAAGATGTTGTGGCATGTTGTGGGATGATTTTGAGATGTTGTGGGACGTTGCAGGATGATTTTGAGATGTTGCAGGATGATTCTGAGATGTTTCGAGATGATGCAGGATTATTTTGAGATGTTTCAGGATGATTCCAAGATGTTCTGAGATGTTTCAGGATGATTCTGAGATGTTCTAGGATGATGTTTGATGTTGTTCGATGTTGTTTAAGGTGTGTGGTAGGTGTTAGGTCAATTTTACATGTCTATAGTATGATGTTAGCAAAGGAAATTTAAAATAATTCATGGAAAAGAAGAGCACTAGCAAAAAGATCAAAAGAATACACCAAGAGACACTCCCCCCCAAATTGCTCAATTAAGAATCTCCCCAAGATTATGATTTGACTCTTTATATGTAGTGCGATTACAATTTTCCAAAGATGATTTCCATATTTTACAATGCCAAGATAAACTAAATATGGAAAAATATAATAATATCCGAAAATGAGATCTCCTAACTAAAATTACAATTTTTTAATATAATCTAGATTAAAAATGAAACCTTCCCAAAATGACAATACTTCTCTAGATGTCAGTATGTCCAAGTTATCAACTAGAATTTAAATATTCTTAAATATAAATAAAGGATATGTAGGGTTGAACTTGGAAAAAATGCATGGATAGGATAGAAGAGCTCCTCAATACCTTTTCAACGTTATAAGAATCATGAAAATCATAGATCTAGGAAAAAAATATGAACTCAAAAGTCCAAAAAAGAAGATTTGACCTCACTTAACAATACATTTTATCTATAGAAAAATTTGATAATGAGACTTGCACCATTGGGAAGTGCTTGGAACAAGATTTTTGACAATAAATTGTTTTCCAAAATCTGATACTCAAGTAAAAAGTTATGGCTTCTGAAAGAAAATTGCCAATTAAGGCTTGAAAGGCAAAGAAAGGCCTCTAATAACTATCATTTGGTCATCGAATTTAAGGTAGTCATATGATGATGGCCATTTAATTGTCAAATTTAAGATAGTATCTGATGATATGGTCATTTGACTATCAAATGTAAGACACACGACAAAAGCTAAAATTTTCTTGCCATGAAAATATGAAGTATTATAAATGAAAATAGAGGTTTTTAGACCTTTTGGATTAAATGGAAAGGTCTATTATGATCGAAAATGCTCCAAAATGAACCTACAATACAAATCCACAAAAAGGAAACCCCAAATCTAGTATTTCTAACATTTTTTATGATTCTCCAAGTCATCATTTGATACAAGAGAAAAACATACTCAACTTTTCAAGATCTACCAAGATTTGCATCCTTGAAAATGCTCAAGTCTAATTATCTCTCAGATATGAAAAGGAGCTTGTAGATTTGAAGCTCCAATACCATGTTAGAGTCACTCAAGGACTCAAGCTCCTAGGATCACCTATAAAATAAAAATAACCTTCTAAAAAAAAAAGACCATAAATTTGTTAATAATGGATGCAAAATAATATTAGATCAAATTTGATCAATTGCAATACTTGCAATATGCAATACAATTCTCAATGGATTTACAAATGAGACCCCTTGGTTATATAGTCAAGGTGAGAAATAAGATTATACAAGATCATGACAAGTGTTAATCTTATGTAGTGACAACTAATATTAAGTGACTTGGGACACAAAAAGTAGGTGACATAAGATAAAATATAATGAAAACTAAAACTTTTAAAAATATTCCTAGGACTTAAATAAACTTAACATGTGAATAGGACTTACTAGGTGAACTAGTTAGATAAAATATCATATTCACAAATATGATAGTTGTAATAAGAACATGATAGTTGTAATCAATTTTATTGAACAAATATAGAATTTTGAATGAACAATTACATTGAATAGCCATGTTAACAATATGCAAACTAAAAATTATCATTTTGAAACTAAATTTTAAGAAATTAATGATTTAGAATTTTTACAAAACTATTACATAAGAAATAAATAAAGAAAATCAAGCACTACTTTTATCCTAAAATAATTTAATTGCAGGCAAAGCAACTTTTATTACAAAATATTATACCACTAATAATAAATATAAAAGATGCAATAACCAATTAAATGGGTGGTTAAAGATTATTTTAAAAAAACAAAGAGCACCCAAAGTTCACATTATTAACATGCAAAGAGAAAATATGTCTCTTACTTATGATCAACAATGATGAACTGCTTCTTCTCTAGAATAGAATAGAGGAATTTTAATGTCTACGAGACCAAATATAATCTGTAGGATCGATCTAGTCTAAAATAGTACCATGTTTAAGATTTTTTAAATTAAAAAAGAAATAAACTAAAAATAGAGATTTGAACTCTTGCATGGCTAACTCAGTATTTTATAGGTGGTCAATGCTTTTCTATTGTAAAGTGGCCTTCAGAAGAGGCACTTGAATCACTCTTTAAAACCAAAACGATTTCATTCTTCAAATCATGATCTTTACCAGGCACGATTTAGTCATTAAATCCTCATTTTAACAGAGAATGTCATTTTGTTGGGCACGATTTAGAATAGAGAATGATTTTAAACCTGCAACACCACTGGGTTTATTCATCTCACTAACCACCTTTCAGCTCCTAAATTTCCTTTCATATTTAGGTGTGGATGACTAATACAATCACCATTTTGGGGATATTTGAATAGAGTTTTTCACTAGTAAATCACTCCGAAAGTGCGACACACATGATGCTTAAAAGCATTTTATTTCCTATTAGCATTTCACTTAATCCTTAACCATATCTTGGGCAGGATTTACTTGTGTCTTAGCCATGTTAGGCATTGTTTGTTCTTGGAACTGTCATGTCTTTTGTGTGTCTTATTCACCACTTTAACTTCTGAAACTTTTAGGCAGAGTTTTGTGGACTCTTTGTCACATTTTCATGTTGCAGGAGGAATTTTATACTTGTAATGCTGGTTGGGTCTTGTACCACTTTGCCATTCATTGTGAGCCAGTCTCCTTTCACTTGCTAGATGCTGGAACCATCACTAATAGGGACTTCATTGTTGTCAGTAGAAATAATGTAACCTTGAGCAATCTGCAAAAAAAAATTGTTAGTTTGAAATACCAGGCCATGACATGATAGCTTTGACACTTGGTAGGGAAGACTATTACTGACCTTACTAAACATTATAAAATGATACAATTTAATTGCAAATAGACATCAAGTAGTACAAATATTGAGTTTTGGATGGATACAACAATGTATACTAGTATTGTAGGAGAATTATAGAATCTCTATTGTTTTATTGGTTGCACAATTGAGCCAAACAATTCTTAAATCATCTTGAGATAAGTATTCTATATCATATAATAAAATATGACATTTAAATGATTGAAAGGGAAATATAATACTACATAACACAAATGTTGCAAATTAAGAAGCGCAATAAGAAAATAAAAATGCTTCTTAATGAGCAAAGAACAAAGGAAAACAAAAAGGGTTACATGAAATCATTTATAGGAAGAAAAATAGCAACCTATCCTTCTATGCTAAGAATCCAATTGTGACATTATATAGCCCGGAAATATTTCCAAAGCTTTCTCAAAGATCTAAAGATTAGTTGGGTGGGGATGGTCATCCAACAAAAAAATCAGAATGAAATGATTGATATGCATTGGTTCAAGATGGTCTTTTTCTATGAGGAAAAACCTCTCCAAGGTGGAGATATCATTCCTCCTAAAGGTTTTTAGCAAGGTCATGTAACTATAACACATTTGTAGAAATAGAAATCACCACATATCTAACTTGATCCTCTTCAACAATTTCTTTGAGATATGTAACCTTGAACTCAACCCAAGTATCATCTTCCAAGAATTTTCAAGTTGATGAAAGGAATTTTCCATCACTTGTTCTTGACTTTCCAAATTTGCAATGGATATTAGCTATGCACCTTTGGCTAGCAACATTTTTTCATCATTCTCATTGATTAAGTCTTTGTCTAACAACTCATCAAAGTCTAAATCTTCAAGCATCAAATCATTATCAAATACATGTGTTGAAGAAAAATATTGTCTTCTGGTAGCAAACTTTGCCATTCATCATCTCATAGTGGCAATCCTTGGGAAAACTAAGTTCCTTCAACTTCATCAAAGCAACCAAATTTAAAGAATATGTTCTAATGAGGTAGGAAACAATTAGATTCTTCGTTATCAATTGTGTTGTTGTTGTCTTCTATCATTGGGGTAGGAGTGACAATATGAATCTTTGACAACATTTATTTTTATTTATTGATTAGCCTTCTTTTGATACATGCTCACAAAAAAATGTATTATATGTTTATCTTCTCCTTTTGAGTCAATGTGTATAGAATCCA
The DNA here is from genome assembly GCA_007258455.2 of Sequoia sempervirens. Taxonomy (NCBI): domain Eukaryota; kingdom Viridiplantae; phylum Streptophyta; class Pinopsida; order Cupressales; family Cupressaceae; genus Sequoia; species Sequoia sempervirens. Next base: position 8,535,339 of record VDFB02000007.1, on the reverse strand, counting down.
TTGAAGGCAATGATAAGTCAAAACTTGAAATAAAAAAACATTATACAAAGACCCACTCTCAAGGTGGTCCATAAAATAATAAGATCTCGTAATTCATCCTTCGTATATGTCTCTAAGATAATATAAACATCTAGAGATTAATTTTCTTCAAGAAGGTGAACCATTCATTGTCTAGCTATGATTCTTCACTAACATCATGAATTAATTTTTCATCAACGTTTATGAAAACTTTGACTTTGAATTTGAAAACTCTTGAAAAAAATCTATTTTCTTCTCTCATTACATCTATTACATGTTCTTGGAAAAATCCTTTGAATGAAGATAAGATATTATTGGACTTGTCATCCTCTCTAGTGCAACTGACTTTTCCTTGTTTATAATTGTGCTCTTTAAATGTTTGTGTGACTTCATAATCTTTCAAGAATATAATCAATACTTGTGTAACATTAGGAAGCTTTTCTTCTATCAACAACCCTTCATCACCTTCATAAGAACTTGAGAAAAGTTGGAGTTTTTTTTGCTTCTTATGTATATTTGTGTTCTAGTGGCAATCATTGGTTATGCAAACACATGATGTCATTCAATACGTTTTTTATGAAAATTATTCCTTACCCCATCAAGTTCATATTGGGTATACCATATGACCATCATAGAGCTACCATCATATTCATTGTGGGCATTGAGGATCAGCTAAAGACACTTAATTTTTATTTGAAACTAATAAAAGCTATCCAAGGAATCAAACACCATATCATCTACAAATCCAATTTTCTAAGCATATCCACAATCAAGTACCATAGTCAAGGAATCAAACAAGCATCCTAGAGATAATAACCTCTTAAAACTAAACCACACCACCACCTATCAACTACATACATGATCATGTCATGCCAATGCTCAAATGCACATGAGCATCCATGACACCATAATCCTCACCATCACTATACTTGTACTCAAACCTTACCATACCAAGACTTCAAGTCTCTCATGCATATCAATCTTGTCCTCAAACTAGAAGGCAACATGTGTACCTATCTCCATCAAATTCCAAACTCTAAAAACACTTGTAAAGCTATATTAGGATGCACAAAATTTGATAATCTATTATACCATCATATACATATCATGCAAACATGCACTCCCTCAAATTTTCACCATCCAATTCATCTATATGCTCACAAAATCACACCTCAAATATTAGGCCCCAAATTCTCTCCATAACCTATTTGAAAATGAAAATCTGATTTCGTATGTGAAATTTATGATAATTTATTGTTCTAAAGCAATGCTAGGCTTCGTGCCACCAAAATTTGACAAAAATAGTAAAATTTAGAAACCAAACCTTTACCACTATGTGGTGCTCAAAGAGAGGTTTCTGAAGACTCTCAGAAGTTGAAAAATAAACACCATGGGTGAAAGTTATTCCCCCTAGAAGAAAACTACTCCATTAGGAAAAAAGGGGGTTAGGACAATTGTATTGCTAACATTAGATGATGATAATGGTGGTGGGTTAGGGCACTCTGGCAAGGAACATGGAAGTAGAATTCAAATTCAATTTAATTATTTAATTTCATTTTAAATTTTGTTTTTCAAATTTTATACTATCCACTAGGGGCTTCATGGGTTGACCCTAGTTGATCAAGGGCCAAGAGTCAGCGGCCTAAGCCCTTGTTGGCCCAACCACCACTAGCCAACGGCCAACAACTATTGATGAGATTGTTAGTGCCATATTAGTGCTATCGTGTCATGCGGTAGAGGCTTGGGGGGGTTTGCAAACTGCCCACCCCCCACCCCCAAAAACGTTCTTTTTTAGATTTATTTTTCATGTGCAGTTTTTTTTCTTTGCATAATTATAGCCATATGACCAAGGGTAGGGGAATTTATTTACTTATTTCACAGTGGCCAAAATAGGCCAAGTTTTATATTAATCTTTGTCTCTCGATCCTCTCGGATCTAATAAAAAGGTATATTTTGTCCAAGGGGGTCATCTATGACACTTCCCCCATGAAAAACTTGTTAGCGAACACCTAAAATAATCCCTTTTTCTAAATTTTTTTAAACCCCAAATTTACGAAAAATCACCACAAATCTCTGAACCCCAAACCTACAAACAACAACCTACACAATATATCTCATACCTTAAATTATCTTATATCTCTCCAACATTATCATGGCTTCAAATTTGCATTAGATTTTCTCATACAAGGGTTAACCAAAATAGGGATCTCTCACACCCCTCAATGACAACCATGGCTCTGATACCACTTATTAGGAAAATCATACAATTTGATTAAACCATTTCTACATAACTCCGTGAGAGAAAAACTTGCGTACAATCTTACATAATAACCATATGCAAAGATCAAAGACATACCATAATATAACACAAGATATACCTTGGGAAAAACCTCAAGAAAAAAAACTCAACCTCTAAAAGCATCCACACAATGTATTATTCAGCAATGAAAATAACAACACTTAAAAAGTCTCCATGAATAATTTTGAAACATCAAGCTCGTCTAATGCATCCCATTGCATGCTTCACATATGCGCTCTTCAAAAGAGAGTTCAATACAATGATAGTCAATCCAAACAACCAACTAGCCAACCAACTAACCTTAACCACTAAACATGTGCTTGCTTTTATAGAATCAAGCTCACACAAATACAACCAAGTAATACGATAAAACCATGTGCCTCAAAACGATGAGTACACAAAACCATTGAACCTGCATTTACTTTTTGGTAATAAAGTTTCCTCAATATTAATTTTGTTGTCATGTGAAACCCACACATAAAATATCTAACCGATGTTACATACTACTTTACAAGTGGAATTAATGTGGCTAAATACACCTCTAAAATATGCACCACACATAAATATTTTATTTTACATAATTAAAATAATTCATTCTTGTGAAAGGTGTACACCACCCTTTTCCTAAAATTTTGAAGATAAAGCATTTATGAAACAACTCAAAAGAAGGGTTTAAAGTGACAACAAACCTAGTAACAAAAGGATTGAATCTTGCAACAATTCCCTAATAGGTTTTCTATTATATTTTTTCATTTGAGAGTTACGTGAACAAAATCTGACTATATTTAATTGGTTTGAAGCATGAAAGGAACTTATCACTCACCAATTCTCAACTAGTAATAGAATTGACAACAAGATAATGAAACCAATCTATTGGTGTGTCTTTCCTTGAAAGGTTTCATATAGAATGCAACTCTAGATTTGTATAATCTAAAACTCTAGTTCAAAGAACTGTTGGAGAAATGATTGATTTTCCTTAGTGCTTCACCATGGAGTGCGCCTATGATTTATGTGAAAAAGAAGGATGGATTCCTTTAGGTATGCATAGGTTAATGATAATTAAATAACATGATAGTAAAGAACTAATGTCTTATGCCAAGAATTAACTATTTATTCAAGTGAATGAAGGACATAAGGGTATTTTCCAATATATATTAAATAGGCTACTATTAGTTCAAAATCACTAAGGTATATTTTCATAGGATTATTTCAAAATGATCTAATGACATTATGAATTTATAGTGGCACTATTTATGTTAACCAATGCATCAACACTATTCATGAGTTCAATGAAAAAAGTATTCAAAAATATCTTGGATAAGTTTGTGGTAGTGTTCATTGATAATAATTTGGTATATTCTAAGTCCCAAGAAAAGTACAAAGACTATTTTTCTAATGTTTGAGAACATGATCTATAGTAATTTTCCAAAATTTGAATTCTTTTAGATAGGTGCAATATTTGGATCATGTGATTTTTATGAGTGCATTTTAGTGGATCCCTCCAAGATTCATGTCATACTAGAGTGGTCAACACCATCTAATGTCATTGAGGTAAGAGGTTTAATGGGATTAGATAACAATTATCGCATTTATATATGGGATTTTTTAAGGATAACACATCTTATTAACTTATAATGATGCTAAGGAAAGAAATTTGAATGCTTAGACAAGTGTGAGAAATAATTTTACACTCTTCAAGAATACCTCACCAATGTGGCTATTCTTACAATACTAGATCCTTTAGGAAATTTTGTAGTTTGTATGGATGCCTCCTTGGAAGGGTTTACTGTAGTACTTATGTAAAATGACAAAGTTATAACCTTTGAGTCATAAAAAAATAAATATCATTAGTTGAATTATCCCATCCATGATTGAGAACTTACAAAAGTAGTGGATGAATTAATATACTAGCACCATTTTCTTATTGGAAAACAATTTTAACTAGAATTTTTTTTAGCATTTGTAATGCCTCAATCTTAATGTGCACCAAAGGCAATGGATATAATTGATTTATGAATGTCTTTGAGGTATGATACATCAAAGGAAAAAGGAATGCGAGTAGTAGATGCCTTGAGTAGGTTACATGTTGTCAAACTCATGTTTGGTTATGGACTTGTGCACACATATTTTAGAGAATTTACCTTCAAATATGCAGTATTAGAATATTTATAGAGAATTATTTACAAAGTGAAGGAATAATCATAGAAAGTTGCATAGTATGTGTATACAATCAAAATTTGAAATATTAGAAACAAAAATTAAAAGTATGAGACTAAAATCCCAATTTCAAATTCAACTACAAACCTCAGATTGAGCATACATAAAAAAAAAAAATCTCAAGACCTTGATAGCATGTGTGATTGCTCAAATCAACAGCATACAATTGACATTTTTTTAGTGATACAAATGACTGGATGATTTTATATAAAATGATTATCAAAATAGTGAGTGAAAGGATGATTTATAGACGTTCAAAAGATTGGATGAATAGTGCAAATTCAATCAAGGATCAAGAGTAAAATCCATTGGTTGTAGAATTAATTTGGAAAGATATATTAGTTAATTAAAATTGGTTAGGGAAGTTTTTATTTCAAACTTGTGAGAAGACAATAATGAGTTATTTAATTCATTAATTGGAAAACTATTAGATGATAAATTCGCTAACTTGAAGAATGAATTGACTAATGGAGAGGATATGAGAGGATAATTATGAATATTTTAATTTATTCAAATGGACATTTAGCTCATCTTAATTAAATAATAAAATAATAAAATATTATTAATTAAATGATTAATAATAATAGATAATTGATGGAGGATGATATTGTGAATAATTAATATAAAAATAAGAATATTATTTTAGTGTTTACATCTTGCCCCTCTTTGAAACAATGTTCAAAGTGACATTATTTAAAAGAAAAAAGTAGCCAAGAAGAAAAAATAGAATAAATGGAGAAAGTGATTATATGCCCTAGTCAAGTAGAAGGAATGAAATATTAGTTATGTAGAGGGGTGAATGATGCCCCCTAAAGAGGTTATACATGAAAAACTTGCATGAGTGGGATCTTCAAAGAAGAGATGTGAAGAAAAATTCAAATGGAAAATAGAAAATGATGGAAAGAAAAATATAGGAAAATATGGAATATGGATGCAAGAAGCATGATTATGAATGAAATGAGGATGATGATGGATTTTATGATGACTGGTTATGTTGACTCGAGGAGAACAACCTTGATTGAATATAGCAATGGATGTTACACACTAGGCTATGTAAGGCCAAGACAATGATGTATCCAATGCATGGACTAACTCGCAAGAAGAAAACAAATAAGAGGATGTCCTTGTTGGGATTAAGGTGTCTCAAACTTAGTGAGTCCCATGATTAAATAATTATTTATTTTCCCCTAAGTTGTTGATTTTATTTATTAAATGTAAAAATATATGTTTCCAAATTGTTAAGTCACTTTGTGGGACCCAACGAAGAGTTGGCATCTTACATGTAAGGTGCAAAGGACAAGAGTGACACTTGTCACTTATGCACTCATTTGAGCATTGAGCATTGTGAAAACCTCAAAGATGAGTGTCATGATGCCATGTGGCATGTGTTTGACTTGTTGACTGAAGCTCGGAAGGGAATGTTGCTAAAAAAAGATTGAGTTGTCACTAGGAGTGACTAGGAGTCAAGGATGAGTTCTAATTTGGAAGTTGACTTGATTTTTTGTATGGGATGCCTAGCATGTGAGGTTACTTGATTTTTGGAGTTACAAGCCTTGCATGTGCTTGCATGTTGTTGCATGTGGTTGCAAGTAGTTGCATGTTTGACAGGTTGTTAATTGGTTCACTCAAGACTCGTGCATGTTGTCGATTTTGGTTTGCATGCATGCATAGACTATGGGATTGACACATGGCAATGTTGGATGCCCATGTATGAGAATAATATATATTGATTCCTTAGTGCATTTGTTTGGATGATGTGATTGTAATATTTGGATATTGTTATGATGTTGAATTCACTCTAAAATCTTGTATCACAGTGAATCAACACTTGGAAGAGCATAGACTTTGGAAGTTGTGTTGTAATAGCTTTTTATTGTAATACAATTAATCTGTGCTTTGGTGTGTGGGTTTTTTACCGAAAGGTTTTTCCCCACATAAATTTTGTCTTGTGGTTTATTGCTTAAATCTGGAAATAACTAAATGAATGTGCACTCTTAAATGAAATAGTAAAAGTAAAAGGATTTGAAACGAAGTTTTATAACCCTCTCCTGAAGATTTGCATTAGGAAGGTTGTTTCTACACTCTGCTTTCCTTTTACTCCAAGCACCCATAAGGCATTTGATGCTCTTTGTGTGTTTATGATGAGATAACCAACAAACATAAGGAGTTCCCCGCACATCACAAGGTATTTGAATTTGGTGGGTCCAATGAGGGACAACCAACAAACATAGCATACAAAAACAATAGGCCTAGTCCAAATGTATACCATTCAAAGTGCACCATGATATATAATGATTTTGGAAACTTTTAGTAGGCATATTATGGGTCAAAAAAGATAATTCAAAAGATAAATTGAAAGATCAAAAAGATAAACCAAAGAAACAAACAATCGATTGTCAACTCACAAAAAACAATGTTACCTCTTGCCAAGGTGCGAAAAATAACTAAAGAGATGTATAAAGATCATGCCAATTTTGGGGAAGGATGTATCCTACTAAGACAAGTAATGGATGAAAAGGAAAAAATCATGATGAAAAATGATGTGATAATTGTATGTTATCAAGGTTTATTTATATTTCTAAGGTTTTTTTATTAAAAATGCATGTTTCAAGTGTGTTGTTTGAAGGTTTGAAAGTGCATGTTGATGTTTTTTGTTTGTATTTATTAATAAAATTATGGGAAATTCATGATTTTATTATTATTTTGGAATACATCCTAGTCACTAAGTGAGCCAAAAGGCATAAACCAAGATTTATTTCAAAGTGGGATGTAGTCACCTACCCTTAGTGTATAACAATGCACATAATGCAATGGATGGAAGCATAAACTAATGAAGTGGAATAGGATGGAGGATGGATGAGGACCTAAAATATTGTGGAGCTAATTTTATTACAAATGACACTTGCAATAAATTTTTCACCATTTTACTTGTTCAAGGCACCACTAGAGGTTGTTTTCACTAAAGGATAATTTTTCATATGTTGCCATCTAATGGTCCATACCCCTGTCTCATAACACTGACCATGACACTTTGAGCAACATCTAATGCTTCTTGCATTGTGCACTCAAATCCTCAACAAACAAACCATCATGGTAAGTTTGTTGATTTGAGGTCTTCAAAATTATCATGACTTATGTAAACAAAAGATCACTGTACTGCTCTTTATTGCCTTTGGAATGATGCACTTGTTCCTTTGACGAAGGGATTGTCAAAAATGACTAAAGTAATTGTCATGGAGATCTTCTTGTGACTGCTTGGGAAACCTACACCTTGCTAAGGACTACCCCTTGTATTTGACTTGTGGCTGCCTTTTCTCATTTGTTAAGGTACATAGTCATATATAACCCTATTGTCCCTTTATCTTGTGACTTCAATCTGCTCTTCCTTTGTTCTTGCTATAAGGTACATGATGTTATTATGGATGACTATCCTAATTTGCATAAGACCTATCTCTTTTAATATGTTATGACAGTCATTATCTTTTCCCATCCTCCATACCTCACTGTCAAGCTACACTTATCATGATAGGTTGTTATATTCTTCAAATTATGAGTTGTCCTTACTTTGAATGTAGATTATCCTTTGAAATCTCTCGTAGGAAATGTCAACATTGCCAATGTCACATCAAGTGGAGAACATCTTGATGTGGGTTATCACCTTAAATCCTCTTAGTCATGACATTATTTTTTCATCTTATGACATTGATTAATCTTTATGTTCCTTTGCTACCTTGTAACAGTTGGCATTTGATAGTGAGTGGAAAAAACCCACAAACTACATAACCATCTAGTTTGTAAGACATCATGAAGCTGCAAACCAATTAAAGCCTTCATGACACATTTTCTACAAAAGGAAATAGCCCTCAATTCCATAAAAAATGTCTTCTTCTTCATGATGTCTCACAAACTAGGATCTGCTACAAATAATGTTTCCTTGCAATACATAATTAACTGAACTCTTAGCTTCTGCATGACTACAATCCTTGGGATTTCAAGCAAATGCATATGATACTTGGTAACTGTTCCTCCATATGGACAAGATGTGGAACTATCAGCTTGCATAAAGGATATGAATACATGCTCTTGTGTATTCAAAGGAATTCTCACACCTATGTCCTCAATACTGACACATAAAACTATAGCCTCAGATACTTGTGAAGACCCCTCAAGAAACTCATAGGTTTCATTAGATTGCAGCAGCTTCAAATTTTTCCATTTATTCCTTCCATCACTCTTTTTCTTCAAAACCCTGCCAAAGGAGCTTAAACGATGATAATACATGACTTTAGCAATACAATCATGAACATATGAATCTACCCAAACAATGATTGTTTCTGAAGTAGGTGGACAATAAACTTTGTTTCATTTTCCAATCATTGTTCACCTGGCTTTAGGGACTATTACAATTGTCACTACCCATTTTACTATTTAAGGATTGTACTGTCACATTGGTTATCACCTTCTCCAACAACTCGTGCTTCTCTAGATGGCGTATCCATGGTATCAACACTTTTACTTGGACAATGTGATGCAACAATAGTCAAAAATCCCTGTCTTTCAAAGTTATGACTGAGACACTATCATGTTTGCACAATCTTCTTGCCTTAACAACTATTAAATGACTGAAACAAAAAGAAAGCAAACCCTAGCAACCTAAACATCTCAGATGGGTTTATGCAATATGTAGTATTTGTTAGGATTAGGTGTTGTACACCTTGCATAATGCTTATAATTTTTAATTTATTATTATGTGTGTGGTGCACCTAGGGGTACCTAGATGGGCGTGCATCACTAAGAGTTATAATGTTGGGGCCACTTTATGTTGTATGTAACATTGGGGCTTAATTGTAAAATGTAATTATTTAATATTGGGGAATAATAAAATATAATAAAGTACCCAATATTAAATGAGGGGTCACATGATTGTGTAAGTTCATGGTTTTTGGCATATGGTTTATGTAATACCACTTGGTGGTTTTGTCGGAGCTTGCTTCTATAAAAGCAACCACAAGGGTAGTTGTCTAAGGTTGGAGAGTTTGATGCAAGTTAGCAGGTTGAGCTTGTGCATGTGTGAGGGTTTGAAGCATGGCATGGGATGTGTGGATTCATGCTTAGTCACATGGAATACATGGATAGCTTGTGCAATATCCATGACTGAAACAAAAAGAAAGAAAACCCTAGCAACCTGAATATCTCAAATGGGTTTTATGCAATATGTAGTATTTGGCTAAGGCCTCATGGATTTTCACAAAGAACTCGTCCCTTTATGGTGAAGCTTATACATTCTTAAAATTATTTTAGATAGGTAGATGATATATAATAACCTCTTATCCTTCATGAACTTGGGATAAGCTTTCTTCATGACTGTCATAAAGCACCTATAATATCTTCTTTGTCATTTATTATCACATAGTCAGCTATAATTACACTCATGCAAATATATATTAAATCACCACTAAAAGCATACAATTATTGAAGACCACAAGTATGAACTTTATGCAAGTGATAGAGCCTCAAGGAATCAGCAGCCCTATTAACCTCCTTGCCTTCCACGTGCATGCCTTTTTCATGAGATGAAATAATTAACCTTGTGAGATTTTCCAACCATTTTCATGATATTGAATGGTTCCATGTTGCTCCATAAATGACTTAGCCACCATTGTAGCCTACAAAAGCCATGGAGATAAACAAACTCAATAGAAAACCTAAAAGATCGGCCTAGTCAAAGAAATCTTGAACTTTTCACTGAAAAGGCTTCCCTCCAATGCATATAATGTGGTATTGATAATGTTGTGTCATTTAAGATCAAAACAAGAATCCTTTAAAAGATCTGCATATAACCTTAAATTCTTTAATATCTTTGACAATTATAAGCCTTTTGGGACTCTTTTGGGGAAAATACACATAATATTTAACATTCCAAAGAATCTAAATAACTCCCTAGTGTAACTATTTTGACCATTCGTTAAAATATGTTAACAAGTATCATAGGATTATTCAAACAAAATTTATCCTAAGATAAATCTAAGTATTTAACTTTGATGGTAAGTGGCTCAAGAGGACCTTGGTCATGTAGTTCCAATCCTTTACCTTTGTAGCATATATTTTTACAATTATGAGTGCTTTGGGATAGGTTTTCAAATAGAGAATGATGCATATGCTTCATGTTTGTATAACCAAGAACTTATTCCATCATATATGATCTTGTAATCTAGGAAGGAATTTTGAATAAAGTTTGTTGTACCACATTGGATGAACTTAGGGTATTTCTAAGAATGTCATTGATATTTATCATAGACTATGGAGAAGGAGGGTGTCGATTGGCATGAAAGACATTATGTAGCTCATATTACCCACAATCCTTGTTAACAATCTTGACCTTGATTTGGGAAGTGGGATTGGTGGACAATGTTTATGCCAAAGTGGAAAGATAAAGATAGGATTAAGATGGTAATGATGGAATAGTGGCAACCTCCACACTAGGAAAATGATTGGATTTGATGTAAGGGCCTTCTAACATTTTGCATTATTGAAAAGGATTATAATTGAGGAGAACTATGATTTCTACATTGTTGTGCAAGAATTTAATGCATTCATTATACGTGGATGGGACTACCTACATGGCATGAATCCATGGGCAACCAGGGAGGATATTGTATGGAAGTTTGAGATCAAGAATGTGGAACAAGGTCTTTTTTTAGGGTAAAACCCAACTAAATTGGAAACCAAATGATACCTTTAGATTCTCTCTATTTTTTATTAGTAGATCTTATAGACTTTTTTCTAAGGTTACATGTTACCCTCAAAATATCTTAATTGTATGGAAAGTTTGTATGAGTAGAGATTCAAACTAGACCTGCCATCTATTAGGAATCATTTAATCTTACACTTATTGATAATGTATTTTATATGGAGTACTTTGGTATGGTATGGTTTGATAGAAGGAATAACATTTGGAGTGAATGTAAGTTGATACAAAGATGAAAAATAACCCACCAAGGCTTGTAATTGATTGGGCTTAATATTCTTAGGGACTTGTGACTCCCTTAAAGCATGGTCCAATATGCCTTGATAAAGAGGTGGTGATATAATAATCTCCAAGATGGATATATGTGTTGGAGTCTTCCTAAGATGCTCTAGAAAGTCATATTGGGTGGCTTGTTGGGAGGACAAGAATGGACCTTGGATAATAACCCAATCGCACCTAGTGGTGATGACACATTTAGGACTTTTGATTGTGATGGTATTGACTTGAAAATAGCCTTCTTCAATATGGTCAACTATTGATTCATATGAGGTGGGTCTGGTATGAATATTATTTTTTGGTTGTTTTGGGATGAGCCTTTGTTTGATGTCGAGGGTTGATTTTGATCATACTTTGGAAATGGATCTTAGTAAATGCTCAGTTACTCATTAGGAAAATAGGATGAGGAACCTTCCACTATAAGTTTTATATGATCAATGAGATATTGGACAAAAAAATTTAAGTTATATGCATTTGAAAAGGGTGTGACCTTTACCACGATGGTATTTACAATATTTTTTTATCTATACCATGTGGGTTTGGTTTTATTTTCATCAAAGGGTTGTGTGTGTGGAAAGTTGACCATATTAGCATTGACGAAATTATGAAATATTGTTTCCATAGGTTCCACCAAAGAAGTATATTTTTATTTTGGATTATTAGGAGGTTTTGGTTGTTCTTGGGGTACAGAAATAGGAGTTTGTTACTGAACATTTGGATACTGAGATTTTTTTGATTTGGTGTTATTGGTACAGTTTGCACTAGTTTAGAATCAGTTACCCCAATAGTTATGATATTATTATTCTTAGGCAAAAAATGTGTTTTATCATTGATTTGGGTAGCATTATCTTTTTCTTTGTTATATATTTTGACCAAATCCTTGGCAACAAGGGATTTTTTGATAGTGACTCCTTTGTCAATAATTTCATCAAAAATTAAGACAAAATGTACTTGTAAGTGAAAGACCATTTTTGGATTAAGTTTTGTGACAAAAATATTAACAAGTTTGTTTGATAGCATGGACTAGAGAAAGTGAATAGCATGACTCATCCATTGTTGGAGAAAGGGAGTGAAATTCTCACCATTTTATTGCTTGGTATTGTAAAGGTTGAGAAATGAAATTTCATTTTCTACATTAGGTGAAAAATGGTTTAAAAATTTCTTAGCTAATTGTGCAAAAGTGGTAACGGATCCATTAGGTAGGTGTAAAAACCACTCAAGTATTTGTCTTCCCAAAATTTGAGGAAAGAGTCTCATAAGATATATGTCACTATAAGCTACTCCTAGCATACTATGAAAAAATTATTTTATATGGTCACATGGGTCTCCTTTTCCATTAAATTTTGTCTAATTTTGGTACTTCAAAATGCTAAGGGAAAGGTACTAGTTTTATTAAGTTATTGAAGGGGTAGGGACATAGTTCTTTGAATTAATATGTTTTATTTTTGTGTAGAGTTCTTGTTTGCATCCCCTTGAATTTTCCTTCACTGCTTCCCACTCTTAGGTGAAGGGGTTCCAAAGAGTTGGATTTGGTAGGTGAGATGGTGGTTATTGATAGTGTAGTGGTTTTTTTATAAATGGATTGAAATGTAGATGATACATATGATTGTTTTTTATTGAAATGGTGGTTGTTGATAATTGAATTAAAATATCAGTGGTACATATTATTTCTGTTTTTTTTGTTGATTGATGAATAAGGATGTGTTTGGGGTGGTAAATGTTGTTGTTGATAAGTGGATTTAAATTTAGGTGGTGGAAGATAGGATGTTATGTGTGGATAAGATATAAAGGGAGGTTGTGATAAGGATGAGTGATGTGGGGTGTAAGATAGAATCATGATGAGTTAAGAAAGTGTTGGTTGTTGTATGGATAAAGGTGGTAAATATTGAATTAAGTGTGGCATGGATGGGAATATCATTTGAGGTGGATTAAATCAAGGGGTGATATTTTGGTTATGTAAAGTGGATTCAATTTTAAGATGAATGGGGTTAGATGTTGTTTGAATGTGATGTGAAATGTTGTGTTTTTGGGTAGATGGAATCATTGGTGTATCCAAAGTGAAATGGTGAGATGATGATGTATTTAAGTAAGTAGTCCTTTGTTGTGGATGACTATCCCATGGATTTTTTAAGGTGGATGTGACTCTGGGATATTTTTTAATAATATTATTGAGTTTGGATAAATCAAGGGAGAGTGTGGCTCCCACCCCTATGAGTTTCTCTATGAAATGGATCTTATGTAATTTCACAAGGAAATTCAAGTAGGTTTGTGTAAGATCATCATTGATAAATTCTATGAACCTAGGATAATATTCTAGTTATTTTACCATTTTTTCTTTGTTTATCTTATGATGGATTTGGTCATGAGTTTTCACCTTAGGTATAATGACTAGTTGTTAAATGATTTTGGTTATTTTGTTCTATGTTATTTTTTTCTTCCAACCTAGTGATGGGTGGCTAGTGACTTTTATTTTGGTGGGGAAGGGGCAAGAGTTGGGTTTTTGGAATTTTTTTGTTTTGATTGTTAAGGATGAGGATGTGAAGGATTTTATTAAATTTGATGGGTTGGATGATTTAAAAGGGTGAGATTTAGATTAGGATGAACGAATGACCAATGTGAAAGCTATGAAAGGAAAATTATAAATAAAATATAATGTTTTATCAAGAATTAAGATGGGTGATTTAATATTTTGTACTTGAGGTAGATAGTGTATCAAGAAAGATCAATTAGGATTACTAGAGTAGTCAACTTCGGTAGGCTCTTTCCCAAAACATTTTTTTCTAGGATTGATGGAATGGTTTGATTTCAATTGTCTTGAAACTTAAGGTAGATGAAGTTCTTAAGCATACAATAATTAAGGATATTTGAGGATGAATTATTGATTTAAAATATTTTTTGATCAAGTTTGATTAGATGAAAATATGGGGTCAAGTTGGATTTGTGTCGTTTATGGTTGGGTTTGGGTTAACAAAGATCGTGTTTAGGAAATGGTGTTGGACATATAGTTTGGATTTGGATGCTAGGACTCAATTGGAGATAATTTGGTTGTTCCTAAAATCTATGGAGTGGAATTGTTTGATTTGGGTGAGTTGATGGACAAGGTTGTGTTCTCCTTAACAAGTGGTGAACACATAAACAAACAATCAAAGAAAAATATTTTTTTGGTTTTGGTTTGTTTTTTGGGATTTTTTGTAAAATAAACTAAACTAAAAGATAGAAATAAAAATTATTAAGTCTCAAAATGATAATATTCACATTTTTACATCAAATCAAGGAGGGTTGATCTAGCATTAATGAACATGCAAAACAATAAACACTCCTAAAATTATTTAGGTAGATATGTCAATTCTTGTGGGTCACAAATATTATTTTTATCAAGTGATGGGTAGATATGAAATGAAAGGTCATGTACCACCTATATATCCCTTACCTTAGAGGCAAAATACTTACCTAAATTTATCTCTATCTCCCCACTCTAAAAGTGTGATGTGAGTCGCTTCTAGGGCCTAACTAGTATCCCATGAACTGCAAGGATGGTTTATGGTCTTAAACTAGGATTTGTAGTCTTTTAAGGGTATCCTTAATATGCCACAAGTGTACGTGAGGATTAATAAATGAAGATTAAAATGAAAAATGTTCAATGGTTATGAGAAAAGGGTAATTCATCCTTCTTCACTTCCCCAAGGTAAAATTTATCAGAGATTTTGGGCAGAATCATAGATGTATGGATAATTCTACACTCTAAAAATGCTTCTATATTCCACACTACTCATTCAATAAGATATTACATATTTATAGGACCTTTCATATCCTGTATTATAGGAAAGTTTCTCTACCTCCTATAACCACTCCCTTAGATAGATAATTATGGGACTAAAAAATAAAGAAACTCCTAATTATATGAGTTGTTAGAGCAACTCTCTAATACATACAAACTCTCACTATAATATAATATTAATTTATTTCTTAACAACTTAATATTAATGTACATAACTCTACTTTATTAAACATACTAATAAATCCCATAAATATGTGAGCACTAATTCCTAACACCCCCCTTAGTGTGAACATGGTTTTTGAAAGCAAAATTGGTTGTGGACTTTCTAGGCAACCAAGAAATTGATCGTCCCTTCTCATCATTAATAAGTGATATGGTGAAGGATTGTCTTGGCTTAAATGAGATTATCTTAAATGGAAAGCCACCTTGATTGGTGTGGTGTTCAGTACCTCTCAACCATTATGAGATATCTTGTCAAGGTGATAAATTGATTGGGTTTTGCTAATGCCAAGACTATAGAGTTATGAATGCAAGAAGTAAGTTTGGAATCCATTTGTGTTTCAACATTAACATGGGTGGATTTTTGCAGTTTAATGGATTCAATGCTTTTGTTTCCTGATGTTTGTTTTGGGATGGTTTTATGTTCACATCTTTGTGGCGAGACGAGGTCTCATGGCCCCTGGTGGCTTGGACTATACTATGTGCAGGGCTACTGGCAAGGAATCATGTTGGTAGTAGCCATGATTTTTTGTGGAAAGGTCAAGCCTTTTATCATAGATTGAAAAGAAATCATTGTCATAAAATTACTATACTCGACTTAGTGAAAAGCATTATAGTAGAGTAAGGCTTGGCAGACAATGGTATTTCTAAGTTTCATAGTATGATCTCGGCTCATAGTTTGCATACTTTGAATTTCCCATGACTTTACCTCCTACAACCAATTTTCTTAATGTTAACAACACCTTCCCTTCCATCACCACTTGTACTGAAGCTTTGGGGTGTACTCAAAGCCAATGTGGAACTCCAATTCCATCTTCTACAATACCGATGTCCATTACTACATACACTTATGCTCAATCTACCACAACCTTCCAACCTACCACAACCTTTCAACCTACCACAACAATCCAACCTACCACAACAATCCAACCTACTAGAAATGTGTACACTTCCTTAGGTATTTCCACAGGAAATCCTTCTAGCTTTGTCCATTCGAATACAATATCTCCTCAACCATCCACCTTCACCAACTTACAATTCAATTTCCCTCCACATACATATACTACTCCACCTTATTCCCCTCAATCTTACAATCACAATGATCCTTTCCTTAACTCACTTTTTCAAACCATGACATCCCTTCAACAACAAGTTGCAACCTTACAACAAAACAACAACGGACAACCTTTGCAATACATCAAAACTAATCCACTATCCTTGGAGATATTAAGAGCACAAGTGCCAAAAGGTATAGAAGTTCCTCAATTTGAGAAATATTGTGGGAAAGGAGACCCTATTAACCATATTTCTACTTTTACATCCTTGTGTAGTGATTTCATCTTTGAAGATAAACTATTGGCTAAGCTATTTCCTAGGTCCTTGAAGGATACTACTTTAGAGTGGTTCTCTTCTTTACCGAATAATTCAATTGGTTCATTTAATGAACTTTTTGATGCCTTTTACAACTAATTCCATATTTACATGGTCCTAAGATAACCCTTTCTTATTTAATGACATGCAAACAAAAGGGTGATGAGAAAGTGACTGATTTCATAGCAAGATACCAAACACTTTATTCACAAGTAAACATTAAGATCCCTAACATCGATCTTCAACGAATTTTTATTGCCAACTTACAAAACAAACTCCAAAGAAAACTTGAAATGTTGAGATTTCCATCCTTTACACAGTAATGTACAACCCTTCATCATTATCAAAATACGACTTGCGATCGTGATGTGAAAAATCCCCCTAGTCGTCCTAAAAAGTCTGAATCCACAACTCAAAATAGTTAAAAACCTTTCAAAAAGTAGAATAAGGTATTTTTACAATTGAATTCCCCTCAGCCAAGTCAACAAACTAATAACCAAGTGGTTTCTATAAAGACGACAAATTATTTCAGGGATAGGAATATAAAGTTCACTACTTTACCCGATACCCTTCATAATATCATGTTGCAACTTATTGAAAAGAATATGCTTACCTTACCTCCTGTGAAAGAGTGTGATGATCCTAATATACCATTTCCCATAGGCTTTCGACGAAACTCTTATTGTCATTATCACCAACAAAATGGACATGGTATGGAATATTGTAAGCGTCTTAAACATCTTGTGCAAGGCCTTATTGACAATAATCAACTTCAAATCAAGGTGTGAATAATCAAGGTAATAAGTCTTTAGCCCCTCCTAACCAAAATTTACAAATCTTTACCAATCTCGTGCCAAAGCACACTATTTCATTTGTCAAAGCTAGTGAAACCAAGAATGATGTGAATGTTGACACAGATGATGAAAACATAAAAGCTAATAATAAAGAACAACTAATTAAAGTGGTAGCATTTATCGAAGCTAGACCTTGTAAGGACTCAACTAAAAAGCCTCTTGATATTGCTTTCTCACAAAACAACATACTTAAACGTGCACCTAATGGTCCTCTTTACATAGATGGTTGAATCAATGATAAGCCCGCTAATGGGATATTGATTGATCCCGTCTATGGAGAAAATGTGATCACTAAAGAATTTATATTCATGCATGAATTATACCTAGATACATATGATAAACTGAAAGCATGGATCAAGACGAATAATGGTTTTTCTTTTCCTACAATAGGCTCGATAGATCTCCCTTTAAAAGTTGGACTAAAAACATTAAATACCTCATTCATGATCATCCCGCAATCGGACCAATTTCGGTGAAGTTAGGCTATCCATGGCTTCACTCCATGAATGCAGTCCCTTCAGTTGTGCATAAATGTTTAAAGTTTCCATTCAGAAATGATATCTTTACTATGCATCATAGTGGGTTTAATCTTGCATCTTCTCGATGGAACTTTTCTTTCGATTTCTTTTGGCCCGAGCTTATGGAACCTATTAAACCTCGTGAGGACTTGTTTTTCAAATCATATCAAAAGTTCAAGGCAAAGCTCATAGCAAAATTATCCCTTCGAAACATGCCTCAACCTATGACTGAACCACCTATCCTTGACGAAACACTAATTGAACTGAAAGCCCTTCCAAACATCCAAGAACAAACTATAACAAATCCTCCTAAAATTTCTTATAAGAGACCGCAAGATAACCAAAACAATCATGTTGTCCCTCCTAAAATCAAACAAGTTTATAAAGCTAAAGAGAAAGTGGTTGAGCAACCTCCTGTTATTTCTTCGATTCCTCCCAAGGAAGAGAATGAACCTATGATTGACAAACCCGCTCTTACACAAACACAAATTGAAAATAGATTGAAACGAAATCGAAGTGCTAGAGAGCATAGGCATAGACATTGTGCTATTGCTTGTATGTTACAAACTAAAGAAAACAAGAACATAGAAAACCAAAATTCAAACTTACCTAAAGAAATGCATGATGACTCTATACCCCCGATGCAACATAAACAAGAACCTTTCATGGACATTGTCATTCAACCTCCTATTGTGATTAATCTAAATGATGGCATTGACATTACGAGGATAGATGAATGTGCATAATGAATTAAATACATTGTTTTCTTCTTCTATGAGCTTAAATGAAAAATCTCCTAATAAGAGTGTTGAACTTGGTGCTTCCCCTAGTTCGGCACTTACCATTGTCCCTTTGGCTAGTTGTTTGCCTTCCATTTATACAGACCGAGATTGGGATTTGGACGACCAGCTATAGGTTGAATCGCACGTGCCTTACTAGTCTTTTGCTTTATCATGTTTTTTTATGTGATTGCATGTGTGTAATGTGATTCCCCGTGATGTTTACTTTGATGTATCTCTCTCTTTTTGGGCATTCCTCTATATGTACCTACATTCTTCTCTATGTCGTAAGCATTTTACCCTTTTTTTCGTTGTCTTGTGTTTTCCTTTTCAGGATGATGCAAGGCGTCGAGACATTTAGATCTCTTCCATGTTGACCCGAAGGCTTTTTCTTTGTTTTCGCTCTCTTTGTGTCATTCTTTCAGTTCTATGAGTATTTTGGGAATGATGACGGTTTCGATCTCTATGACAACATTGTAGCAAAGACTGACCCCAAATCCATACATCCCTTATGTATTTTTGGGGGTAACCCCTCCCTCCTTTTTTTCATGGCATAGCTTTATTTCATAAACATATGACTTGGCATAGGGTTTTCTGAGGAAATCTCTCATGTCTTAGGAGAAAACATTGGCTACTTTAAAGCAGTTGCTCACAGTAATGGTGTTAGCAACCGCTTTAAAGTGGGGGCATACATCAATGACATCTTTCAACATTTTGCATATTTCATGGTGCGATTTTCTTCTTTCTTGTGACGTGTCCTTTTCTTGGTGGTGTCATTGGGTTCGATGTCCTCCAAGAGCGTGATATTTTTAAGCATACGATTTCCTTTAGTGGCACGATGTGAACGAGACATCCCATAAGTGGCTATCTGATACTCTTTGACTTTTCCTCTCTTAGAGACATTAGGCATGGTGTTCCCTAAGAAGAAGACCTTACATGAACAAAGAAAAATCCCCTTTAACAAAAACTTATAGACATAACATTTAAAAGCATTCACAGAAGCATTAGATTGTGGTATCTTATCAAAGTTGTCAAAAGGATAATTTTGGTATGGTATGGGAGGCTAATATGATTCTCTCATTTTCCACCTCATTGGGATAACTCGCCTAGTAGACAGACTGAGGTTCCACTACCCCAGAGTGAGCAATGCATGTTACGGAAAACAACCTAGACCTAGTCCACATAGCATTGGATAGACTATTGAAGCTTGATCTTTTTTCTCGAACAAACAGCCACGTTCCACATTGTGTTGGAATGATTGTGCTTGATCCTTTTTGTTTCTTGTTTTCATTGGCCTTTGATAGGGTATGATTATGTATATTTTTTATTGTTGCATACTTAAGTGTCTTGAATGTCTACTTTAGCGTGAGTTTTTCATGGGGAAAAACTCTCACTAAAGTGGGGGAAAAATGTATTAACGGAAAAAGTATATGTTTTCCTGCATTTGGGAATAATTAACAATAAATAAACCTAAGGCTGCCTTGATTTAGTGTTGTAATGTGTTTTACATATTCACATTAAGTCTAGGGCCCTTTTTAATGATAAAATGTACTTACTTGTGCCTTATTTAGGGTATTGTAAAGTTTTTTATTACACTTTCACACTAATCTAGGGTTTCATTACCCCTTTAATTCAAATATAAGCCCTCTTAATTACATTTTTCAAAGATCTATCTCGACACCCATTAATTATATTACATAACACTTACATTGGAAAAGTTGGAGTCCTAGAAATTTGTGCTAGGACCCATTCGCCACTACTGGCGAATGGGTCCTCCTAACATAGGACACCCCTTTCTTGGCATATTTGAGATGGGTTTTTTATGTTATTTCATCCCCCCGAAGCTTGGTCCTAGGAAATTGTGCTAGGACCCATTCGCCCAAAGTGGCGAATGGGTTCTCCTTACCTAGAACACCCCTTTTTGAATTTATTTGTGGAAGGATTTTAATGATTTTGAATCCTAGATTTGATGTCGGCTTAGATTATTTGAATTTCAGGGTTAATCCCTAGATTTAGTATAAATATAAGGTTAATTCACATAATTTCATCCTAGAACTTCATAAGCAATCAAGAGCACTTACATAAGAGTTCACAAGAGTTTACAAGAGCATTCAAAAGACAAATTATTGAAGTTTTATTGTAGCAATTCAATATCATATCATCATGTCAAAGGCATAACGCATTAAGCATGTGGTTGAGCTAATGTTATTAATGTAGCATTGAAGATACAAGTTAAGCATTGTTTCACATCCAATTCAAGATCAAGATCTACATTCTACATGGCCACTTCATGTTAGTTTGTAGATTTGCATTCCAAGACATCTCCCAAGGTATCATCATTTCATGTTTCATGTCCTTATTTCATTGTTTC
The DNA here is from genome assembly GCA_007258455.2 of Sequoia sempervirens. Classification (NCBI taxonomy): domain Eukaryota; kingdom Viridiplantae; phylum Streptophyta; class Pinopsida; order Cupressales; family Cupressaceae; genus Sequoia; species Sequoia sempervirens. The sequence goes on along the minus strand of VDFB02000007.1, from coordinate 8,513,891 downwards.
ATCACAAGGTTTAATTGCCTAAAAGGGGTTTAACCAAGGAAATACCCTATTCCTCTAACAATCAACAAGTTTTTCTCCTTTTTGATGTGTGTTTGCAGGTTCTTAGGTTGAAGATCAAGTGGAGAGCATCAACATTGGAGCAAAATTGTCAAAGTTGTCAAGATTGCAAAGTTGTCGTCCATAGTGCAAGAACATGAAAACAAGGCTACAAAATTTGTTTCAGGGTTTTTCGGGAGCTGAGCACTGAGAAGCTAAGAGTGCAGGAATCAAGGAAAAGATCCAGATCTTAGTTTTTAGAAACCCTAACAGGGACCCATTCGCCTCTAAAGGCGAATGAGTCCTCTATGACCTAAAAATAACAAGTTTTCAACAAGGTACACATTGTTTTAGCCTCTCAAAACTTCCCTTATTATTGTTATAATAGTTAGGAGTCATTTCTTATTATTATTTATGCATTTTCACCTTCATAATTGAATGAAACATTCCCTAGAAAACATAGTATTTTATCATCTTGATCCATTCATTTTGATAAAACCCTACATTTTTCTATGTTTCAAATGTTTTTGATAAAGGAAAAAATAGGTTTTGAAGGGACCTGAAACCCTTTACAAACAAGAACAAAGCTACAAAAAGAGAGCCTGCAGCCAACCAAAAACCAGCTTCCAAACAAGACCCTTCAAGATTTACATTTAGAGCTACTCTTGTGGGAGCGAAGAGTCATGTCAAAAGAAGGCCGAGAGGATTTAGCTTTTTTGCCCTTAACAGTGATCCAGCCTTCTTCCACTTGTGCTGCCTTATCATGCCAAGCCAGCTCACAATTTTGAAGGTGAGTTCCTACAGCCATAGTCTTACAGATTTCATCATTATTCCTTCATGCAGCTAAAAACATAACTGAAGAGCCGCCAGAAATGGAAGCCAAGGCGCTATCACCAGAAATGGTAGCCAGGGACCTAGTCACTTGCTCTTTAGGGGTAGACTTAGCAACCCCACCATTTGGTACATCCGAAGGGGATGCCCCAAGATCCTGAGAATCGGAAGCAACCACCTTAGAAAAAATCTTATGTTGTTCAGATTTCTTCTCAACCATGTAATGTTGTTGAGAAGCGCCTTTCCACCAAGTAGCCATCTTTTTTTTTTTCTCAAATCCACATTGTGCAGCAGCATGACTTGTTTTAAAACGTCTTCTACACCAGAAGGGAATCCCTTCATAATCCAAAGATTGAACCCAAGAGCCTTTAGAAGATTTAAGTACAACCTCAGCAGGCAGCTTCTATGTTTCAAATGTTATCTATTTAATCTTGTCTATTTTATTTGTAATAGGGTTTTTCCTCCTTTGTGGGGATTGTTTCTATTACACGTCTTTATAATCATGATAGGGTTTATCCCCCTTTGCGAGGTTTGTTTCTATCACATGACTTTACATTTCATGTCTTTTTGTCTATCTCTATCTATTTGGTTGTTCGTGGAGGTGGAAACACCAAAATAAGGGTTTGACTAAGGCAAGTCCTAAAACAATCCCCAACATTTTTCTTGTTTTTTTCTGTGTGCAAATGTATGGATTTGGAAAGTTGGGCATTGTAGATTTAACGCTTTTATTCTATGTTGTATTAAAGACGATAGTGTGGGGGGCAGATGTCCCTGCAACACATTGTCATCCGTGGCTGAGGGTTAGTCCTCTTGGTGGTAAAATTTTTACCTTTTATACTTTCTATTTTTGTATATTAGAGATTTTGATTCTATTCTATGTCCCTGTAATTAAGTGATTTCCATATTATTTTTATTAATAGTTTAGTTTCCATTTGATTAAGTTGTGCAAATATTCCTCTATTCTTCATTTTGTCACCTGAGCTTTATTCCTTGAGGTAACTGAGGGTTATTTTCTCCTTGAAGAATACCTTTGTCTCGAGGGTAGTGAATCCCCTTCTTTACAAGCAGCTACTTTCTTACGTCAATTTTGTGTTAACCTTTTGTTTTCCTCATTTCCCTTCATTTTTTAGCATGATTTATCTAGACACTAGTATGCCACATGGACGTTCGCTTGTCATGCTAGCATCCTACAATGTTTTAACATTAAAAATTTGTTTATAAGTGCTTTTCCACTTGTCACCCTACCTTGTTCGGTGGAAATGGCTCGAGTCAATTTGTAATGGCTCAGCAACCTCCTTTTCCCTCCTCTTCTCTCTTTTAAACCCATCTTTTTCACCCCTCTTTTCTCTCTAGGATTTTTCTTCACTCTTGGACATTCTCTATTTTCTTTTTCTGTAAATCTCTCTCTCTCAAGCTCTCACAATAGTCTTTACAACTATCTTGGCTCTCAAAGCTGTCTTTCTTTCTCTCTCTTACTTCCTCAATCCTCGCGAGTATCGAAGGTGTAGTTTTGTTGGAGGCTTCATTCTTGGACCTCTTGTGAGTCTCCTCTCTTATTCTTCATTTTATCACTTCCTTTTTATTTGATTTAGTTTATGTTTGTCTTTATCATTTTTTTGATATTTTAGTGCATTTTCAACATTTAGTTATCGAAATAGTCAATAGGTTCTTTGTAGTTTTTTGAGATAAACTCATTTTTTGTTCATACGATACTACAACATACCACTAGGACGTCCATGTGCCACGTTGTCATCCTTGGCCAATAGCTTGCCATTTTGTCTAAAAGACCTTTGCAACCTACTCTTTCAATGTCTGAAACTCTCCCATCTTTATTTTGCATAAAACATAAACAAGCCTCTTCTTTACCTCATCCTGTCACCTAAGCTTTAATTCCTAAGATATTTGAAAAATATTTGCCCCTTTAGATCTCATCATCTTGAGGGTTTCGAATTTCCTCCTCTACGTTTTGGTGAACCTGTACACAAAGATTTTGGCACCTGAATGTTTTATGATCCTTCTAGGGTTTTTCACCTAAAAGAATAAAGTATGGGCCAAAATGCAATGTTAACATTCAAAGATTAACGTGATGTGGGTGTAATGCGCCTAGATGAGATTAACTAAATGCAAAAAAAAACAAAATCTATTGATTATGCATGCAAAACTAAGAAATGCAAAGTGTTGGAAAACACAGTGTTGTATGCAAACATGAACTAGAAACATAAACAAACTGAAATAGAATTTAATGAAACTGATCAGGGGGCACCTGGAGGCTGAAAGAAGATATGGGAAGGTTTTGGAATGCTTCATAATTTACTGTTAAAGCCCACTAGGACTCATTCACCACAGATGGCGAATTAGTCATGTTTCTGGTAAAATCTGACGAAACAGGTTTCGAGATGTCAGGAACAGAAAACATATTTTCCATCCTGGCAGTGGGACTCATTCACCATAGATGGTGAATTAGTCCACCTACAAATTTCTGAAAAGTCAAAGGTCAACTCTGTGGGTCCTGGTTTGCAATTTTCTGTCTGTCGTGTTGACGAATCTGAATCTACAGAAAACGGGTTGAAAGATGTCTCCAAGCTTCAAATAGGGTTATGTTGACTTTGATGACTTTGCAACACCTTTTTGACACCTTTCTCCTTGACAAATCTACCTACAAGACTTGCAAACACACATGCAAAGAGGGAAAAAAGGGTTAAGGGTTAGAGTATAGGGGTTTGCCTTGGTCAAACCCCACTTTGGTAATTAAACCCTTGATAATGAAATGAAATAAGAAGAAAATGATGAACAAATAACATGCAAATGTCATAAACTCACCAAACCCTTATTGTTGAAGTCTGAAGATATGTCAATGGCTGCTCCAAGATGCTTAATAATTGCTTGATTGAGTGATGAAAATGCTGGAATGCTTCAATGTTGTGATGCATGAATGAACTAAATTGATTGGGGGTTAAAATGAATAGAAAATCATGTATTTATACACACTTAAGCCCTAATTTCCCAAAAATACATCATAGGACGACCTTAGGTCTTTAGGAATAAAAACCCGCCAGTAATTTAAGTTTAATTTAATTTTTGTGCCAAGAGGGACTCATTCGCCCCTAGTGGCGAATGGGTCCCACTCAAGGCATGTGAATGGGTATCAGAAATTATATTGTCTTAAATGATGTTTGTCGGGTTTACATTCAAAAATACACTTAATTAAGGCTTGTAAGTGCATTAAAGGGCCAAATAAAGCATAAGAAAGGTGTATTTGGTGATGAGAAGTCTAGAAAAGCGTGAAAGTTAGTTACAAGATTTTACAACACTTTAAAATAAGACTTGGTAAGTGATAAAAACAGAGTATGTAGGTGAATTATAATAAGAAGAGTCTAGAAAAGTGTGAAAATGTATCACAACACTTCACAACACCTTTACAAGACACTATAAAGTCTTAGTTTTTATTCATAAAGATTCAATACCTAATGTGAATGTGTGAGCCACATTGCAACATTAAATAAAGGCAAAATCAAGTCAAATAAGCACAAGGAGGGACAAAACAAGAAAAATTAAAAGGGTTACTTTTTCCATGTCCATAGAACCTAATGTGAACACTAAAAAAAAAAAATTTAAAAAGATAAATCAAAGATTTTCCCTTCTAAAATAAAAACCCCATTCCATGTCATCAAAGTAGAAATAATATGTCGGCCAACTTGTTTATGTGTTATTGCTTATATTTAGCTTATTACTTTCAAAATGCATTTACTATCTTCTTTTATTAGTTCAATTTCTAGTTTTATTCAAAGTGCTAATGATGTTTCGTTCCATGCATGCGATGGTGACTTGGCTTTGCTTATGTCACTTTGTATATTTGATCCTTCTCATGAAATTCCTCCAGTTTTAGAGGATATTTTATTGCAAGAAGATGAAATCATTGATACTTTTCTTAATGTTATTCTACCTTATCGTCATTCCAATACACTCTCTTCTAGAGACGATGCATTAGTGAATGTTGAATCTCCTCTCACATTGGATCCTCCAAGGATAGATGTTGAGCATATTTCTTCAAATAATTCCTCTATAAGTCATAATGAATCCATAAATGTAATTAGTCTCTGCCACTCCTCAGAGGCCTAAGAGACCGAACATTCATGTGACTTCGGCTAGTCCTCCAAAGAGATTCCATTCTATTCATGGTGTTTCGTTTAATAGTGATTCTCCAAATATTTATACAAAGTTTACATAGTTTAAAGATTCTTCTTATAATACGGTGGCTCCTAGTTATAATACTATAAGGAATAAACTAAATGTTGATCAATCTACATCTCTTCCACCTTCTCAACCTAGCCTTCCTCAAGCACCTAGACTTGTAGCTAAGAAACCGAGTGAGTATGATCTTGTCGAGCAACTTCATGTTACTCCCGCCAAGATCTCAGCTTGAGATTTGTTTCAGACTACTCTAGTTTACCAAGGTATGCTTTAAGAAGCCTTGCAAAAGATTATTTTGCCTTCTTTTGCGAGGCTGACAAATGTTAATGCATTGATAGACCATATTCGTGTAGATTCATTGAATATTATGTTCCATCTGCATGAACTCCCGCCTTTGGAATTGTAAAATCAGGTTGATCCATTAATGATAAGTATATGTTCAAAAATAATATTAGTATTAGACGCACTCTCATTGATATTGGTTTGACACTCAACATTTGGAGTATCGATCTTTTACCTAAAATTAAAATTGATCCTAATTCACTTGCAGCTTTGGCTCTTTTCATTTGTGGGTTCGATAATGTTAGTTGACAAGCTCTAGGTACAATAATACTACCTTTGCAGCTTGGACCCACTACTTTACCCACCTTGGTACATGTAATGTCAAGTCCTTTATCCTATAATTTTTCAGTAGACCGTGGATTCATGTTATGGGTGTAGTCCCATCTACCTTGCATAAATCCATCAAATTCATTCATAATAATCAAGTAGTCACAATAAAGGTTGATCCTAAATCCCTTTACTATTATCAAAACGCTGAAGCATATCAAACTTCAAGTTGTACTACTTTTAAGAATTTAATTCCTTTTTTATCTTCAAGTCTTGTTACACCACCATTAATTCCTAATCTCGATGATGGTGCTAACTCACTTTCTTCTCAAGAAATTGCATGTCTTGGTGATGATTGAGGTTACTTTACAAAATCCTTTATTAGAGAGTATAAAGTCAACCCTATCACCTTGAAATCCAGACAATATCATTCACACCTGCTATCGAAGATGATTATTCTTCTATATCGCGAGATAATGTGAACCTTATTTCCTTTACTGTTAATGTCGATCCTCCTCCTTTTGAGGAGTTACAATCACATTATGTAGTGTTGGATTCAATATTCTTTCTAAGCATGGGTACAAAGGAAATGGTCTTGGGCGCATGGAACAAGGAGTTAAGGTTCCTTTAGAATCGAAACTGCACTATTTTAAAGAAGGTTTAGGTTACAAGCCTTCTCCTTTGTCCATCCCCTCCTCCATTATTAGTTGTCCTTATATCTTCTTGTGAGCAGTCAAACTTTTTTTCACAAGAGAAGGTTGCTTCCTACTCCTCATGCTTTATCTGAGCAATAGCATATTTTGTTGAGGTTTCTCAAAGACCACTTGATTACTCTTTCTCCTCCTACACAAGAAGTTTCACACACAAGATAAAACAAATCTTTCTTTCTGTGCATATCATCAAGTGTTTGGCCATTCCACCAGTGAATGTCGAGCCTTGATGGATAAAATACAACTTTTTGACTCTGGTGTCATCAATCCTTCATTTATTCACACTTCTCTTCTTTGTATAACAAGTGGTGTCAAGGTTTGCCTCTATCTTGTTCATTCTATCTGATAAGCATATTCTCATGAGGTTCTTACAACTCCCTTTTATTGTGTCACTACCCACTATGTAACATTCATAGCTTTTCTTGTTCATTGTGATTCATGGTGATATGTTATTGTGTGCAGCCATACTTTCTCTATGGTAGCGACACAATAGTATCTAGTATGGTTATCCTTTCCTGTGCACAGGGGGCAAGGACAACTTGTTTTGGAGATGTGTGTCCCTCTTGAGGATTTCCTCTCTACTTCTCTCTTAGCAAAACTGTCAAAATTATCTTGCATCATTGGATACTTGCAGCAACAAAGACTCATCTTGCTCAAAAACTTATCCTATCTATTATAATCGTGATAGGGGTTCTCCTAGCGAAGTTGGTTTCTATCACACGTTGATAGTTGCTTTCCTTCATAGCGGGGTTGGTTCTACCACCTAATTGGGTAGTGGCTTTCCTCCACAGCGGGGTGTGTTCTACTAGTTTGTGGTCACCTAGCATAACACAACTTGTTGGACTGTGATCTGTATTTTTAATCATTATCATTTGTATGACCCCTAATGACATAATAAGCTAGTGCCTGAGTCATGTAGTCTCGTCAACATTGGTTGCCTCCCTACCTTTTGGATGCATTCGTTCCTTGAAGCAATCAATCCTCACATTCTTCTCTCTGTTTAAGAATTCTTCTATGTTATTTCTTGTTATTTTGGGAATGACACATAGTATTGAGATAACCTCCTACATCAAGGTCTCTTTCACTTTGCCGATTTAAATATTTTTAGTTTGTTTATTATGAATCTTTATGTATGTGTTATCCATGTTTTTATTTCTAAATATTTATATGTTCCAACTCCGTGACTTGGCAACTTTTTATTTTCTAACCTTGTTGTCTTGTGCAGATCTTCGTTGTCTAATGCATTTGTTTTGTAAGTCTTCACCCTAGGGGCATACTTCTTTGGTTCAAAGAGTTATTTGCTTCCTCTACAATATCTTTTTGACATCATGATGTTATTTATTTTTAGTAGTTTTCCTTTAACATGCATATTCATGTAGATTCATAAGTCCACTAAAGTGGGGACAAAATGTAGTGTCAAAAATTGCATACCCTTACAATTTCACCTACACTTTTATATCAACTTTAGTGTCCACTCCCTTAATATTTGTGTAGGCTCATCTTAGCCCTTGCATTAGCCTTTTTCTCTTCAATATGCTCAAGACCCCTTCTCAACACTACCTTCTTATGTTGGTTTTGTGTTAAACTTGTGTTTTCCTCATTTCCCATCATTTTGTAGTGTAATTTGTCTGGTCACTAGCACATCACACGGACATTCGCATGCCACGCTAGCGTCCCATGACATTTTAATGTTCGAAAGTTGTTTTCGAGTGTTTTGCCATTTGTCACCCTACCTTGGTCGATGGAAACGATTCGAGTTGATTTGTAACGGCTTGGCAGCCTCCTTTTCCCTCTTCTCTCTTTTAAACTCTTTTCACCCCTCTCTAGGATTTTTCTTTTCACTCTTGGACATTCTCTTTTCTTTTTCTCTAAATTTCTCTCTCAAGCTCTCACAACAATCTTTACAACTCTCCTAGCTCTCACATCTTTCGCTTTCTCTCTCTTTGGCTTCCTCAAGCCTCACAAGTATCAAAGGTGTAGTTTTATTAGAAGTTTCATTCTTAGACCTCTTGTGAGTGTCTCATTTCTTCTTCGTTTTATCACTTCCTTTTTATTTAATTTAGTGTATTTTTTTCTTTTTCATTTCTCTATTATTTGAATGCATTTTGAGCATTTAGTTATCGAAATAGTCAATAGGTTTTTTGTAGTTTTCTGACTATATTTTCAACCTTCCGAGACTACAACGCATCATTGGGACGTTCATGCGCCACGTTGTTGTCCTTGGCCAAGAGCTTGCCAATTTGTTCTGCACCCTGTTGTTTTGGTTTTTGAAACTCTCATTTGTTTATTCTACATAAAACATAAACAAACCTCTTCTTTACCTCATTTTGTCACGTGATCTTTGATCCCTAAGGTAGTTAAAGACTATTTGCCCCTTTAAATCTCGTCATCTTGAAGGTGTCGAATTTCCTCCTCTACACCTTCATTAATGTCATTACCTCCACTTGCTTCTCTTGCACCATCAAGGGGGTCTTTAAATGTTGGGTTACCAACCGTAATTAACTACAAATCTCAAAAATCCTCACCCCAATTTATTAAATGCATTGTAAAGAGAGGCCACACAAATAGATTAGAGGCAAGAAAACTTATTTAGACAAGACAAAAAAATTCAAAATAAAAAATTACAAAGTAAGAAATTTAACCTTTTGAATTTAAAAGTTAGATTTTAGACAAAACAACGGAACAAAGAAAATGAAAGGAAAAACAGCATAAAACATTATAAGGATCCAAAGTAAAAACAATGGCAATCGAGGAAGAAAATCAAACCCTAATGGCTTATGGCCATTGAACCGTAGATTGCAAGCCTAGTGTATAATCGTCCTCTCGCCTATTCGAAAAACATGTGTCAAGGATTTTTGTCTACCATGTGACTCGCGTTGTGTCTCTAGTTTGCTCTCCCACTCACTAATTGTCCATGTGTATGAAGAAACCATTTCATAAAAGGGGTTTTGATCACAAATGGCTTGCTTCTCCCGCTCACCAGGTGCAACAAAGTAATACCGAGCGCCAAACAAGAAAACCTCACTGTCTCTTCATAGATGGCTTCCCTCCAACTCTTCTCAAACCTCTAATCAATGATGATCAAACTTTGTTCTACTTAAAGTGATTCTCCTTCTCGCTTCTAAAGCTTTGACTTTAAAATTTCTATTATTTTACTATTAAAATTTGGTACCATTAAAGTTACTTGCTATTCATAATACAATAGTAATGTTTGGATTCTAGTGTATAATCGTCCTCTCTCACCTATTCGAAAAACATGTGTCAAAGATTTTTGTCTACCATGTGACTCGCGTTGTGTCTCTAGTTTGCTCTCCCACTCACTAATTGTCCATGTGTATGAAGAAACCATTTCATAAAAGGGGTTTTGATCACAAATGGCTTGCTTCTCCCGCTCACCAGGTGCAACAAAGTAATACGAGCACCAAACAAGAAAAACTCACTGTCTCTTCATAGATGGCTTCCCTCCAACTCTTCTCAAACCTCTAATCAATGATGATCAAACTTTGTTCTACTTAAAGTGATTCTCCTTCTCGCTTCTAAAGCTTTGACTTTAAAATTTCTATTATTTTACTATTAAAATTTGGTACCATTAAAGTTACTTTCTATTCATAATACAATAGTAATGTTTGGATTTTTGGATTTTAATATATCATCGTTGTCCTTAATTTAAATAACATCATTAAACATCAAATGTAATTATACATCTTGTGAAAATGAATGCATTGAAATATTATTTTACAATGCAAAGATTCTTTAAACTACCACATTGATAATTAATTTTATTTTGAAAAAATATAAAAAATATATTTTACAAAAGTAATACTTTAATGATAAAGTGATGACATATGTAGAGACAAATAAGACAATGGCATGTAGAGATAAATAAGATAAATGTATATGAATTCATTTTTAGTTTATTTGTTATAACTCTAAAAATATGCAATTATATTTAACATACATAAAACACACAATTTAAAATCATTGATACAATCATATTTATTGTAAAAAATTCATATTCTATTATATGGGCATATCAAATAATGCATAATTTTAAAATTATTGATAAAAATAATATCTAATAAAAAATATTCTAATATTTTAAATGCATATCGTAACGTTTGCTAATGAAAGTAATGTACATTTAACAAAAACAACCACCCTAAACAATTATAGCACAAAACTTGTCCATATCTAGTAACGAATAGTCAAAAATATTCTAATATTTATAAAGGCATATCCCAATGTTTGCTAGTGAAAGTAAATGTGCATTTAACAAAAGCAACCACCCTAAACAATTATAGCACAAAACTTGTCCATATCTAATAATGCATAATTTTAAAATTATTGATAAAAAAATATCTAGTCAAAAATATTCTAATACTTTAAAAACATATCCTATCATTTCCTAATGAAAATAAATGTACATTTAAGAAAAGCAACTACCCTAAACAATTATAATTTATAACTATATTTAAGATATGTATACTAGTCTGTACTTAGTCAAGAGAGGTATAAACATTTGCGCCAGTGCACCATTTATTTGTACCTTCAGGTACTACTGCTTCCGTCACATGCAGATACATATATATTTAATGTTTTTTGTTCGCATACCAACTACAAAATACATATGCAGAGACGTACATAAATGCTCTTCGTTCGCATATTTCTTGACAATAAAGAAAATACCAGTAGGAGATTAATTTCGTCTTAGGTAAGCTAACAAGGGTCGGATGGAGTATCCAGACTTCAAGAAGCCGGTTTACTCCTTTCCAAAATATACTACTCTGTCACAGTTCTAAATTTTCTCTGTGCAAGATAATAAAGAATGCACTGTTGAAGGCTGCATTTATCATCAGATCGAGGGCTCGGTATAACGCTCATAAACTTGTCTGGACAGGAAAATATTGAATGCACGGTTAAAGGCTTCCGTTATCATCAGATCGAGGACTCTGTATAAAGCTTCTAAATTTATCTATACAATAATATAGAGATTGCACCGTTGAAGGCTGCCTTTACCATCAGATCGAGGGATCTGTATAAAGCTTCTAAATTTATCTGTACAATATTATAGAGATTGCAACGTTGAAGGCTACCTTTATCATCATACCCAGGACTCTGTATAACGCTTCTAAAGTTATCTATACAATAAAATAAAGAATGCACAGTCGAAGACTGCCTTTATCATCAGACCGAGGACTCTGTATAACACTTCTAGATTAATCTAGAAACAAAAGGCAGATTTGTATAATATTTTCAGAAGAAGAAAAAACTCAAGAGCCATTGACGGCAACCTCTTAAAATTTCAATAAATGAAGACATTTTTTCTGCTAGCAGAAATTAAATATATAGATACATGAGAAAAGCTTTAAAATTCTGATGAGAAACCATGGAGTCATGCGCACTTGTAGGATTTGAGCAGCGCTCCACAGGAAGGGCAAACAATTGCACGCCATGTGCGGGAATAGAGTGGAATGAGGAGAAATAACCTGCGCTGAGCGTGCACTTCCACAACGCAGGCGCCGCCGCCGCAGGCCGAGCACATCCCTGCTACTGGCTTCGCATTTTTCACCCTCCTCTTCTCAGACCACACCAACGCTAACCCCATTTTTCTTCTTTCTTTCTCTCTTCTCTCTTTTCTCTTCTCTCGTCCCTCCTCGCTATTTATTAATTAGTTTGCTCATTCTTCCACGATTCTTCCTCATAACTCTTCGCAACTACTTCGGGATAAGACTCACACGCGCCAAGTGGCCGGTTTAGCAAGGAAGCATTTATTAATGAATATCTTAAATAGACAGCTATTCAAAACACTGTAAAGGGACACATATTTGTTGCCGCCAACGCCATTACTGTGTTTCCTTACACATCAAATGCGCTTTCTCCGTAAGGACTCGGGGCCACATTTCCCATCCTCCAATGTTGTTCACTTAATAGATTCTCCCAAGTAGCATCTTACTTTTTCAAATGCTTAATTATTAGTTCCTGCCCATCGGCAGGTTACTATTGCATTCATTTTATTTTCAATTAATATGGAATCTTTTACTGCACTGGCCAATCAAATTGCTTAATTTAAATATAGTTAGTTTGAATTTAAGAATATATTTTTTATATCTAAAAATTATTATTTATCTGTTTTTCTATTGGTGAGAGTAGCTGTATAATTCATTTTTCTTTTTTAAACTTGAAAATTATAATACCATAGATAAATGTGAACAAATATTTTGAGATTAAATGTAAATTCTGGAGTCTTTGCTTAGGGTTTATTCCTCTCTAGCTGGGGATTTCTAGAGTTGTCGCATAGGCGGAGAGATTTGAACCGCTGCCCTCCTGCTTCATGCTATGCAAACTCGATTTCAATGAATTCAAATAAATGTAGTATTTTTATTTTTATTTTTGAGAGTTGAATTTTGCTTGTTGCTAAAGTCATGAGGGAGATTAACACAAGTCTTTCAAAAGCATTTTCAAAGGCAATGCTAGTACTAAACTCTAGAAGTTCCTCTCTGAAATAAGGGGAGAAAAACAGACCTTCATACTCTGTTTTTATTTTCTTGAATTATGTTTTTTAACTATTTTCATTACTACATAGAAAAAACTCAAATATAGAGCACATTAATCTTCTTGGGTTTCATAAGCTGCACCATCACAGTTGCATTACTATCCATCCAATTGGGTTTCTTTGCAATTTATGTAAGACTGAGTTGTGAAAGTCTAAACTTAGATTGCTAGTTATCATTTGTTTGACATGAAATTAGATTTGTAGGTTATTTGAATATGGTTGATGCCAATTTTTTGGTTTTAGGTATGCCCTATTTAATATGGCAAATTTTGTAGTATGTATTGCTAACAGTAATGTTGCAAGAATCGGCTCACCTAAGTGTTGTATTACCTACAAGAATTTGCAAGTTTCACAGGATGTAAATTTGTAGGTACTTAGTGAGAAATTCTACATTCCTTTCATTATGTGATGATTGTGAAAAATTTGAACTAATTTGGTGGGTGATTTGGTTACAAGGGTAAATTTAATTGGCTGTGTTTTTCATGCCAGTTAGGAATTTCATTTTCATGGTAAAATCTAGAGTTATGACTACATTTAACATTTTTTGAGATAATCTTGATTTACATTAGTAGTATTTGTAAACACGGGTCATTATACTGTAGTACATAACCTAGGCACTTGCCCTCAAGAGTTGTGGTTCAATCTATTGTGCTAGGGGGATTTGTTACTTCCCACATTACCGTTACCCCACAGACCCTTGAATGCCAAATGATTGTTTCTTGACAATGTTTTTCCAATGTTAAATTTTCCAATAAGCAAATTTTTCATATAAAATATGAGACAAGATGTTCAATAAAAAGCATATGGACTCTCGTTAGGGTTGTTCTCCAAGATGACCAAGGTTAGAATTTCTGCTTTTTCAATATAGGAACACCAAACAAATTCATTTTCCATGGAACATAGCTATGACCTTTAGAGCTAAAATATTTTTAAGGTATCATATAGCCTTTAAACTTGTCATGAAGAAAAGGACAAAGTGTGGCAAAAGAAATGTCGCTACCAAACCAATTGATAGGATCCAGGCGAAATAAAAATTTGTGTTAAATTATGTGCACACAGGTTGATTTTCAGTGATAAATGAGTGATTTTTTGGGTAGGAAAATATGATGATTTCAGCAACGAAAGCTAACTTGGAATGAATGGTGCAACAGTGATGATGGGATTGAATGCCATCATTATCCTCAACCTTTTACTCATCCTACTCTTTCAACCTACATTCAACATTGAGCATCTGATGGCACACAAATTCAATGGTTCTCCACAAGAATACATTGAAGTGAGCAAGCCCATAATCAAGCATCCTCAAAAGAAGCCCTACTCCGTACAGGCCATCAAACATGATTTTTGCAACACATATGGTCAATCACTTGTTAAATATGGGAGCTCAAACCCACCTTCCATGCCCTTTTTCCCAATCCATTGACCGATCCTTTGACCGTCAATCCCCTTCACTGAAATCAACAATTCTTCTTCAAAGAGAGCAATGTCAATTTGCGCAGGCATAATAGGTGTCATTCAATTGAGGGCAGAATACCTATTGAGAGTATGTTGATCTCCATGGATTCCCAAGGTATGAGTGGCAAGATGTGAATTGTCTAACCTCAATCAGGAAACCCTAGTTGGAGAGAAGGATCACAAAGCTTTCTTATAGCATCACAGATAAACATTTTTCTTCCTACCATTTTGGAATCTACTATAGAACATTCCCACATTGATAATATTCCTTCTTTCAGTATTTAACTGAAGATTACAGTTTATAGTCACATGGAAATAGACCATGCATATGAGAAGATATGATCAATTGGTCTCAAATTTCAATTAGAATAAAAGTATCAATCCCCAATCAAAAGCAACTTGGCCTCATGATGGATGAAGATATTGAACCAAGATTTAGTATGTATGGTGCAAACTGCAACATCTCTTGCTTCTGAGTATATGTGTATCTGGAGCAACAACATTTCCATCCACTTCAATTACATCACAAAAAGTTTAGATTAATATGGTATTCTCAAGGCGACATGGTCTAGGCATCCATTCCATATGTATTTACTTTTATTTCCACAACAAATCTAGACTATTATGGTATCCTCAAGGTGTCATGGTTAAGGCATCCATTCCACATATATTTTGCTTTTGTTTCTACAACTTTATGAATGTTGAGTGCAAGTTGATTTTTCCTCATTTCTCTCCAAGGTTACCCCAAGTTTTCGGGACAGGGACGGCGGGACGAGTCCCCAAGTTTCCAATTTTTGAGGCCAAAATTAGGGACGACAAGGGACGCCTATATAAAAATATAGGGAAAATTTTAAAAATATAGGGAAATTTTAAATATTCAATATATAACATGAATAAGGCATGCATAATATACATTATAGAACATTAACATATAACATTTGTGTTCAACATTATGCCAATACTCAATACGCATTCAAAATTAACATACACGAATCATGAAACAACCTCCAAGTTATAATTTATAAACTTATATCAAAATGCCTAAAGGCTACATTGCTTCCATATAGTTTTAAAGTTTGCTATGAAAATCAAAATACAATATCGTATGTCAATAATGAATACAAAATAAACAAAGAGCACTGCTACCCCTAATCATCTCTCATAAGCGCATCAAAATCAAAGTCATGCTCTGAGTCACTGCCACTGCAATGCTCCTCCTCAGCCAATGGAATGCCAACCAAATCCTCAATTGTCTCCTCCTCATCTACTTGGGCCGCATCCTCAAGATCAATATCCCACCATAGAGCTGGAGTCTGTCAATACTCTGGAGTCTGCTGATCCTGAAGCCGAAGAGCACTATGAACGGCCACTAGCTTCTTCGCTCATCTATAGGTAAGTCTATTCCTCTTGAGGGAGTGGATAAAGCTATACATGGACCAATTCCTCTCTGCAGCAGAGGAATTGGCAACCTGTGCAAGAAGGCGAGTGGCAAGTGTCTTCAACTGTGGTGTATCCCTCCCATGATAGGTCCACCATCCAATAGGGTTCGATTGAGCTGATATAGCTCCATCCAACCTCGCCTGCAGTTTACTCAAGTTTGGGCCATTAAGATTTGCAAAGTCTAGAAATTGTGACCGAAGTAGTGAAGCTTGCTCTGCTAGATAAATCTTTTCAATGGCTTGTGTGAACCCATCTAAAACCTCAACATCAACACATGGAGGCACTATACGATCCCTTGGTGCATACCATTTTGGATTTAGAGCAAAGGCAACCATATGAAGTGGGGTGTTCATTGTATTCCACCTTCGTGTCACAATGGGCCTAATGTGTTGCTCATATAAATCCAAAGTGGGGTCCTTTGCTGAAATAACTTGCTTGATCTTCCCAAGCATACTGTCAAATGTCTCATATATCTCTCCAAGACTAGGAGAGTCTGTATCAGCATATCTGATGACATCTACAATAGGCGAGATGAAGGAGAAAATATATCTACAAAATGCAAACAAAAAGTTCAAAATAATTAGTTGACAAGTTAATTGACATGTTAGAAACTTCAAAAGTTGGAACATTGGACAATAAAATTAAAATATTAAAATCAGAAATTTAATATGAAAATCAGCCATCTAATGTCTTACCTCACATTGGCCCACCAATCGTCATCGAAGATCTTTTGTTTGATGGCCTTTCCTTGAGTAGAACTTGCATTAGGCCATCTAGTCCACTCTGCATTGACCATCATCAGTTGTAGAGGCTCATGCACCTCAACCATCCTCTCCAATAGGATAAAGTATGTGGCATATCTACATTCATTAATTCAATGATTCATTAAAAAATAAAAATTTAAAACAAAATCAGATTATGAATACAAATTGAAATTTGAAAGTGAAACAAAATGAAGTAAATGGCATACCTTGTCTCAACAGGTTTGAGAAACTCCTTCTTTGAAAATGTTCTGAAGAGAGCAAGTGAGGTGTGGTGATTGCAAATGAACATCTGAATATCTCTAGCTTTTGCCACCATTTTGTTCACCCAATCCAACTTCCCTATGTCTTTCAATGCATTGTTCAATGCATGAACACGACATGGGGTCCAAAATATGTGCCTATAAGTACCCTCCACCATCAACCTAGTTGATTTGCACACATGTGTTGAATCGGTGATCACCTGCACCACATTTTCAGCCCCAACCTCCTCTATGGCATCTCTCAAAATGGAAAATTGGAAGTTTGCATCCTTACATCTCCCCAAAAAATCTACGGCTCTAAGAAAATAAGAATCAACAAGGAATGTGACTATGACATTGATGAGTGGTCGACATCTACAATCAGTCCACCCATCCATCATTATAGAGCACCCCGTCCTCATCCATGTTTGCCTCATCTCCTCCATTAACACATTAACTTTGGAGTACTCTTTGTCTAGGAGGGTGGTGTGTAGCTTATGATCTCCAGGGGGTATGAATGAAGGACCAATAGTGGCTATGTCTTTCACCATTTGTTTGAAATAAGAGGAATAGGCCACATGAAATGGAATGGCATGGGAAAAAAATAATTTGGCAATGGAGGATTCAGTGGTTTCTCATGCTTGGTTTTGAAACATGGACTCAACTGAGGCTTCCTTATCACTACCAATCACCTTCCTCTTTCCTCTTCAGACAACACTACTACCAACCGTGGAAGGACTAGGAGTAGGCATAGATGATTATGAACTTGGGAAAGAAGGAGACCCACCTTGAACCCCACCATCACACTCTATTTGAATTCTTTGGCACTCTACAAATAGCTCATCTATCAATGCAGGACACACTCTAACTCCATGGCCCATCTCACCCAAAAAATGAGACCTAACTCTAGTGTAGTTGTCCCTAAATTCCTTTTCACAAACATGGAAAAACCAAACCCTACTCCCCCCTGAATTTTTTTTTTTTTCACCCATGGCTATCACATATTGAAGGAATGGTTTTTTTTGTCTAATGGGTGTCTTGCACAGTCTTTCATGGTTTTGGTATTGGTTGATGAAGGAGGGCATTGGGTATGGTTTCTTTGCTCTCTAGTTCTACTACCACCCCCACCACTTTCCCTTCTAGCTTGCATTTCAACTTCACTATCACTTCCACCCTCATTGTTGCTCATGTTTTTTGTTTTTAGAATGCAAGTTTAAATTGAAAATGCAAAAAAATAAAAAAAAATCAGACAATGTATGCTTCACATTTTGCAAAAATTTGAAAAAAAAAAATTAGGGAAAGGAAATGCATACCTCTTTGGTGGATTTGCACTCCCAACAACACTATTTCAACCTCCTCTCCTCCTTCAAACTATTGCTCCTTCTCCTTCAATGGCTGCAACTTCTTTTGCTCTCAAACCCTTGGCTGCTCAAACAAACAAAATGCATAAAATGAGGTTAGAGAGGCCCTTTTTCCTTCATAAAGGAGTCAAAATCACTTGGGCCCACACATGCCACGTAGGAAGGGGCGTTATTTTTTTATTTTATGTTTTTTTTTCATATTTTAAACTTGCAAAACGTGGGGGACAGTCAGTCGTCCCCTGAACGATCAAGGGACGACCCAGTCGTCCCCAAGACCGGTCAGCCGTCCCCAAGACTGGTTAGTCATCCCCAATTGGTTCAACGCCATCCCCCTATTCTGAGGAAGTTTCCAAAAAAATTTCAAAAAATGGGGATGGTCCCCTACCGTCCCCCAATACCCAGGACGTCCCAGGGACAAGGACGGGGCATTTGGGGGGGGGATGCGTCCCCGGGTTTCCCTATTTCTCTCCTAGTAAAAGTTTTGTCTTAACAAACCTTTGGCCAGGTCTCGGGTTCCATGAAGTCTGACACAACAATCCAAAATCACTGCCATTGGGATGTTAATATCAGACTTCAAGAATAAAATATAGTGGAACCAATTAGAATGAACTCTTTAGACACACTATAAATCAAATTGATTTTTCTAGGTTATCTTTTTGGATGGTAAGTAAGATACTATAACAATAGATAAATTCAACACAAATGATCCTAGTTATGACTAACAATTGAATTCCTTCAATGATTATAATCTGTGTTTGTAAGCAGTCAAATTTAAAATTGTTTCATAAAATTTGTTGCACTTCATTCTGCTCCATATATGCTTGCAAATGTTCAATTGTCTGATTCAAAATGATTTACAAGTTCTTTCCAACCTTAAAAATATAACTTATAGATGTTATCCG
The DNA here is from genome assembly GCA_007258455.2 of Sequoia sempervirens. NCBI lineage: Eukaryota > Viridiplantae > Streptophyta > Pinopsida > Cupressales > Cupressaceae > Sequoia > Sequoia sempervirens. Next base: position 8,494,800 of record VDFB02000007.1, on the reverse strand, counting down.
TAGATTAAATGGACCATTACTAAACAGTTTTATTCTTACAAAATCCCATTCGCAAAAAGTTGGACCCCAAGTTACAGGCAGAAAAGGAATGCTTAAAGCACATTTTATTAAAAGGTAGGGAACAGGGTATGCAAACCCTGAAACAATGAAGACCTACAACAGCAACCTCTTTTCCTGTGTCTTGGCCTTATGACCCAAAAAAATTGTATGTGACAAGTACAACATGAACTTTTGTTGTCAATTTGATGTTCGCAAGTTTATTGTTTAGGTAGCTATTGTTGTCATTTTATATTAACACACCCATTCCATGTCTACACATGCTTTTATCATGGGAATTGTGATTCTAAACTAGAAACAAATGATTATTGGTCTGCTATGGGTAGTTCTTCTAGTTAACTAGTTGTGGCACTCCTGTAGGAAGTTGTCAAAATAATGCCAAATGCATCCACTGTCAATCATATAGAATTAGATATTCATTGGCCAATGCCAGTTTTTTGGATAAAACTATATAGAAGAATTTTAATGGTTTTCATGGATTATAAAAATCTTACATATAAAAACTATGTAGAAGAATTTTAATGGTTTTCATGGATTATAGTTTTTTGGATAAAACTATGTAGAAGAATTTTAATGGTTTTCATGGATTATAAAAATCTTACATATTTTAGGTCCTCATCACATGCATGGTTGGGAATGCTCTGAAAAGAAGGTAAGTCAAGTTGTACATGTATGTGAATAAGTTTGCAATTTTTATAAAATGGGTCCAGATGTATTTGTGTAGGAGGATGTAGTAAAATATAGGGAATATGCTGGAAAGGAGAATTTAGTATATCTCTTCTTCAGTGCGTGTGTGATGTTTGGTGTGGGTAACATTTTAAATTTATGTGTTTCTACTATACATGTAAAATTTTGTAGTTGAACTTAGCTGTAGAGTTTATCTTGTTGTTGCAAGTTTAGCTTCTTCAATCTTATAATGGCAATGAAAATGTTAAGTGTGCCCAACTCACCAAGATGTTATTTTAGTATCTAATTGAGATTGCCTTATCCTATTCTTAAACATTTTATATCTAATAATGCAGGTAGGATTTTTTAATATGTAGGCATCAAGCATATTAATTGATGGGGGCAGGCTCCTCTCTCATAGTATTTAACAATATTAATCACAGGACACCCATCCAATTATATCTGGAAAACTAGCCAAAATTATATATTGCAGGAGAAATGATTGATTCCTTTCAAGCCGACTATTTTTTCCACATTTATTAAACCATATTTTGACATGCTAAGTGGTGAGTTGCTTTGACATGCTAACCATCTCACTAGTATATTACAGATTAATGGATCAATGCATGTAGGTTCAACAAACAATTTCATTAGTATCTTATCACATCAAATTAATATATAACTTAGTCATCTATTAAACATATGCATCCTCTTTCCTTTAAAAGATTAGTCCTTCCAGCTTCGCTGAAAAAATGTCCTTTGGTGATAATGAGGAAGTGGCATTGAATAATTGTTATTTTTGGGCAATAGAAGCCTTAGTATTTACTTTGTTTTACTAACATATACCATTTCCATATGCTTGGTTTGGATTTAACTTATGCTTAGTGATGTGCATTACATTCCATGCAGTAAGAATCTTTTATCTGTAATGGCACCATTTTCTTCCTCTTCTTTTTGTAAGTTAAATGTTTTCTTTCTTCTTTGCAAAATCTCCATGAAATGAAATGGGGTTAACTTGGGCTTGAGATGTACAAATCGAGGGACAAGACTGTTGATTTTTTTATTGTCTTGCATCTAACTTTTACCCTTGGTGCTCATTCTCCTTCATTTGTAGGAAGGTTGGTTTGTTCTCTCTGCGGTAAATCTATGGCCAAATCATAAACTCCAGCTGTGGAAACTAGGGTGGATTTATTTTTTTAATGCTTCTAGTATCATTGGTACAAAATCACGAACTAAAATTAAGGTTTGTTCCTTGCAGGAACATTCATGTTGCATGCTCTGTTTAGTGCTCTTAACTTAACCTTCGTGGTGTTGTTTGTGTCTGAAACTAAGGGAAAAACTTCCATAGCATTTGAATAGTAGTGGACATTTGGTATTGAATAGTGACATATTGTTCTCTAGGCTCTTCAGTTAGCTTAAAGGTATTAATCATATGGTGAATTGTACTCCAATTTTTCTGTGTGAAATAAAATTGAATTATTTATTGGTACTCTTTGGTGTAGTTGCATCATGGACTTCGTACATGGATAGAATATAAAATTTGGCACTGACAAGCAATTCTCCTTGAAATTTGAATACTGAAATAAACTTTTAGCTATTCAATGTTAATTCACACTTGAGATTTGTATCATTTCACTTCAGCTATGTATTTTTAATTTGAGAAACTTCAAATTCAAGTATGTTAAAGAAGTTACAAAATGCAACAAGGTGGCAGTTGAGTGAAACGAATCCTTGTAGAGCTAGACAATATCAGATTTTTTTTTATCTTGATGAAAAAGTTTAAACAAGGTTTATGTTCACAAAGAGCATCGAAATTAAAAACAACAGTTATGATGAAATAATTGGGTCACAAGTTAAGCGGGCTTAACCTTGGGGAAAACTTTGTGGTTAAGTGCACTTGAGTTGGAGTAGTACTGGGAAGGGTGACCTCCTAGGAAGGCTCAGTGCTTCACCTTTGTGAACATCACCTAGATGCAATGAGTGCTAAGTGGACCATTCATTATCAATAGATATGGGTTCTTGTGAACCACTACCCATGAAACATGGGTCAATGAGTTTGACTAAAAACTACACGATTGAATCCTGATAGCAATATCATAATTTGACACGCTGTGGAAAATACCTCCTACTTATCAATTGATGAGCTTAAGGGGCTCTATAATGAATGGTTCATAAGGCACAACACTTGATGAAGGTTTTGCAAATGGGGTTGCAAGCTAAGTGGTCTTAACCTTGGAGGAAAGTTTGTGGTTAAACGTGCTTGAGCTGGAGTAGTACTGGGATGGGTGACCTCCCGGGAAGGCCTAGTACCTCACCTCTATGAGCATCACCTAGATGCAATGAGTGCTAAGTGGACCATTCATTATCATGAGAGATGGGTTCTTGTGAACCACTACTCATGAAACATGGGTCAATGAGTTTGACTCATAACTACACGGTTGAATCCTGATAGCAATATCATAACTTCTAATTTTATGCATAGTTGCTTTAGAATTTGGTAAGAAGCTTGCACGGTAGTGGAGCTTCATTTGTTTACTCAATTTTTTTTTTGGTTTTTGCTCCCCTCTTGGGACTAATGTTTGTAATATATGCTTTTTATCTACTTCTCTTGAATTCTTTATTTTTTATTTGACTTCCATTATCTTTTATGGTGTTTGTTTATTTATTTATTAACTTTTACCTCTATCTATTTGTTTACTTGAAAATTTAAGCAATTTATTATTTGAGGTAGTTTTTAGTTGGCTTCCATTATCTTTTCTGCTATTTGTTTTTGTTTTATTAACTTCTATCTATTCTATCAAGTCTCCTCATTAACAATTTTTCTTTAAGCTCAATACTTACCAGCAGGAGCTCGACGCCATGTGTCACTTGTTTTTCTATGGGAATAATTCACACACATAAATATTCATTTTACATTTTTTTAGTACTTGCTCTCAGCAATGCAAATAGCTTAGGGATTAACAGTTGTATCATATAACAAATGAAAATTAAATATTTATCTTTTGTAAAATTAAGATTGTAATTTTTTTTAACAAAAAAATATTTTAAAAATGAATTATTGTCAATCTGATTGGCTCTCTAAAATTTCACTCATTTTTAGGGTCTTCAAGTTATTTGAGAAGAATGAGTCCTTTTAAAATAATAAAATTTTGAGAAATTAAATGTTTCATGTACTAATATCCAAGACATAGTGTCAACAATTACAGCACCACACAATCTTTGTATGTTTTTTTACGCACAATACTCTCCTCTACTCTACGTTGAAATAATACAGAATCATAATAATATGTCTTTCCATTGTAAACAATGAGTTGTTGAGCTTCAACCTACCTAATGTTTAAACTAAACCTTGGCCTATAGTAAAATGGCTCTTTTAAGCAATAAAAATATCTCCTCAAGACTTGAGATTTGTTTAATGTGACTTGCAATAGACCAAGAAGAAGGGTTTTTGTAGAAGGCCTGGTTGCAATTTTTTTAAGCCCATATGTTGAATCACCAGTGATAATAAGAATTTGAGTTACTAAAGAATGGGAAAGTCTAGCTTAATGTTGCAACTATTTTTGAAATCCTCTCTTCAAAGTGGTTTCATATTTATTTTCACAGTGCAATGTTGATGTAAATCTAAATAATTGACAATTTACACATGACAGATGAAAATGATTTTGTTGCAAGTAGCAGCTCAGCTTACGTTTCCAAATATTCTACCACTAGAGGATTTCCCTAGGTCCAAATAGTTCGAGCTAACATAATAATGGTGGAATTTTTGATACATAAGGATGTTGTAGGAATTCTTAAGTCTCAAGTCGTTTTAAATCATTGTGGAGTTTGGAGGAGCGAAGGATATTGCAAAAAATTTAATGTGCAAGGATGATGCAGAACTTCGAGTATGTAAGGTTATTGTGGATATTTTGGATGGATCAAGATAAATCTTGATAGTGAAAGAAAACTTGCAGTATGGAGATTCCATAGACTTAAAAAAAAACAATAGGTCTTTATTCTATATCTGGCATATAGTTGGATTTCCACAACATGGAGATATTTCACCTTATTCCACATTACCTACTCAAAGGACATGGTGAAAAGGTGCATGGTGGGGTTTTAAGGTTGATTCAAATGATCTTAAAGGCAATCATAATCTTGCAATAATGGTTCATTTTTTCAAGGGCGAAGGAATGAAAGGATGTTTGTTGCAGAGTTTAGAGAATGAAGGAATATTCTAGGGATGATAAGAAGAATTAGATATATCCCAATGAAACCATAGTTTCACCACTGTGGAATTTATGGTGTGTATGGTGGAGAAAGGAATAGGCAAGATTTTCATGATAACACTATGAATAGGGTGTTAGTATGTGGAGCCTGATCAGACTTGGTGTTAATATTTTGGCCACTTTTCTCTGTGTGTTCTCCCCCCAAATTAATCAACGAGGGGGTGCAAGGGGTCAGAGCCCCTCTTGCGGGGTTTGGGGGCCCAAGGGCAGAGCCCATGGTGGGGGCCTAGGGGCAACACCCCCAATCAAGGGCTCGAGGGCAACGCCCCCTAAAGAAAAAATTACCTAATATTTTAATAAGGAATTCGTTCCAAATTTAAATTATAATCTGGTTTAAACAATTGGAGAAAATACCCAAACTAATGACATTTATTGTTGTGAATTGAAAACCAAGAGTCACGGTTTTGGATAGTTACGATTTTTTGTTTGGATTCAATTTGTTGCATGGAATCGAAACATTGTCATATTTTTTATTTTTTTTGTCACAAGTCGCATGGAAGTGACAAAGGATCATCACAAGTTGTTGGCGCATGTAACGAAGTGTGTGGTGAGTTTGGGCAATGGAAATCATATGGATTTATTGTTGCACGTTGCAGCTGTTTGATACAAGCATTTGTAATTGAATTTTATTTGAAATTGAATAATAAAAGGAATGTTGTTTATGGATGTAGCCCAAAATAAGGGTGAACCACATTAATTTCTTATTGTCTTACTCTGTTATGTGATTTATGTGAATGCTTGGTCTAGACCTGCTCAAACATGATCAAACAATCCAATGTTATTCAATAAACAAATCTAAAACAAACATTCCCCATGCAATTCATTCAAACACGATGAACGAGAAACAAAGCAAAGTTAATCAATATGAAAGCTAATAAATCTTATTCAAAACATTCAAACCAGCATCCCATGGGGGAATTGGTGCTTCATTGATGTGGAAAGAAGCCCTTTCCCAAGTCCTTGATGAACTTGATGAAGATTGTGTGCTCCTTGATGAAAATTGTTGATAACCTTGCTAAGATTGATGAAAACTATGAAAACTTGGATGAAAATGGATGAACTTTGCTCAAATTTGTAGATAGTAACTTTGCATGAAGTTGTGGATCCCAAATCAATAGAGAAGTCATCTATTTATAGGAAAGAAGGATGGACAAATGAGAAATAGGAAGAATGTGGGATTAAACTTAAACCAATGGCATTGTGCCACTTGTCAACATGCTATTGAAGAGAGGTGGAACACATTTTGAAGAATGTGCAAGTTAAATGCATGTAAGTGGAGTTTGAAATTCAAAAGATGGCTTGTGGAGGAAGAGTTGTAAGATGAGTTAATGCCAAGTTGGCTCAAGAAAAAGGACATGTAAGAGCCATAAATGCCATGTTGGAGGACAAGTCCTTTTGGGAGGGAGATTTCAAATTGGTGGAATATTCCAAAGAGATGTCATTTTTGAATGGAAATAGAGGGATTAATAAATCAAATAAATTGATTTATATGTGCAAGTTGCAAAAGCTAGAGGATTTGAGGATTAGAATTAGGAGTTAATTAGGATTTACTTAACTTAGGTGGAATTAGTTGACTTGACATTTGATTCAGATTTTTGGATTTATTTAAATCAAAATGAGAGGACTATGAACATTAGTAATTTAATTAAATAAAGTTTGATTTATTCAATTAAATGAAGAACATTAGATTTAATCAAATAAAGTGGATTTATTTAATTAAGAGAGATGAATTCGGGATTTAATTAAATAAAATGATTTATTTAATCGAAGAGGAATATTAGGATTTAATTAAATAAAATGATTTATTTAATTAAAAGAGGAATTATGATTTAATCAAATGAAGTTGGTTTATTTAATTAAAAGAGGAATCTTGATGGATTAATTAAATAAGGATTATTCAATTAATTGGTTAGTAAGGAAGTGATTTAGGAAGAATGGATGTTAGTGAATCAGGATCGAGTGCACCCTATTAATCAGGATAATTTGAACATCTACATTTTGCCCCTCTTTGAAGTAATGTACCTACTGTGTTGGTTCAAAGAATAATCTTGCAAAGATCAAAAATTTAATTTAATTTTTATTTTTTCGAATGCCCCATTGCTACCCCAGCGAGAAGAATTACGCTAGTATACTGCCCCTTCAAGAGATCAGACGAAAATTTGGATTTTTGGGTGATTTCTCAAAAAAAGAGGACAAGCTGCCTAACGGGTCCAAAAAGGCTCCAAGATGTTGAAAAAATGCCAAAACGCGAGAAAAAGACCTGAAATGAGCTTCGGTTGGGAAAAAATGGTGTCGGGGGTGCAAAACCCTAGTTTAATGGCTAAAAAGGGGCAAAAAACCCTAATTTCCATGCTTAAATAGCCTTGGAGGGGTCACTTTCCATTCATTTTTGCATTCACACCTTGAGAATTCCATCGTTTTGAGCAACCCTCCTATAGAATGGCGCAAAGAGTGCTTCCCCGACACATTTCCGAGCGAACTTCCAGGTGTACCAAAGACCTCCAGGTGCAGGACTAGCGGTATGTGATCCTAATCCGACCTTGAGTTTCAATTTTTAAGCGCATTTATTACGTTTTGAAAGGTCAAAGTCCCCAGTGTCGCTATATGGCAATGCTAAAAATGCAAAATCGACGACGTTAGGGCTCAAACAGCGCTACTTGCGTGAATTGCGATGCCACGTCGCAATTTGACTTTTGGGTTGCAAACTCCAAATGGTGATGCCATTGTGAATGGTGACACCGCGGTCCATTTAAGGTTTAGGGTTTCTAGGTTAAAGGGGCCCGCATTTGCAAATAGCGATGCCATGACTCGGTTTGCATTTTCAAAGGGTCTAGCGTCGTTGTTTGGAGTTTCCAAAGGGCGACACCATCGCAAATAGCGACGCATTCATTGTTCTTGTGTCAAAAACTCCAAACAGGGTTAGATTTCTTTTACAAATTTTGGCGCTGTAACTTTATGAGTGTAGGAGGACAGAGAACCTGTGCTTTCACACGAGCATCAACCCTCAATGTTGAGCAGATTGAGCGGTCTACACAAGTTATGACAATAGCACTTGGGGGAGATCAACCTCTAGTACGTTGCTTATGCACCCACCATCAGGACCCCACCTGGCAATGATTACAATGTTGGCCGAGAGGTGGCATAGCAAGACCTCTTCCTTTCACCTTCCCACCGACAATGCCACTATTACACTAGAGGATGTTTGGTGCATTTTGCGGTTGCCTATTCACGACGACCGAGTTATTTATGATAGATGTTGCAGGAGACGCATGCTTTGAGGTCATGGAGGTCGAGGAGCTCACACTTTCTAAGGTCCAGATCGATTTAGAGTATTACAGACACCGAGTGCCAACTTTCAGGCTGATCGTTGCTACGATTATATGCAGATTGGTAGCTCCAGACCGATGGGGTAGATATTTCAGCTTGGGATGGGGCCTGACCTGGGAGCAGATTCTTTTCCAGAGGACACAGTTTTCTTGGGGACCAATGATGTTGGCCTCATTATATCATGATTTGCATGAGTTTTCCTACTATGGCAATCAAGCGATTGGTATCGATGTTACATTATTACATATCTAGACCTAGGAGCACATTGTCGTCCTTTGACTGATGGTCACCGTGGTCGATGTTGAGCCTGATGACCCAGTAGTTTGGAGGTACAGGGGCAGTATCACTTTGAGACACATAAGACGGCTAGGCCTACCCCACTGGCGTTGTGATTGATGAGATGACAGTGTTCACCTAAAGGCCATGGTTACAGATGCCTGCCTAGTACGATGACCCGCATCAGTTGTTCTATGCTCGATAAGATCGGCTGATGCAAGGGCGCGAGCACACTATGATAGAGTGCTACCTACTAGATAGGGTAGCCTGGTAGTTTGGGGATGTTCAAGATCAACCTGATGATCAGTATGTGGCCATCTTCGCCCGGACCTCTAGAGAGACTACATGGGGATGGACGATCCCAACATCCGATGCAGTCGAGAGCTTCAGGTAGCTAGTGGCTAGACCATGGGCCTATGTGAAAGGACAGGTAGATATGGGCACCACACGTTCCTATGATGATTGGTTCAGGCCCCCACTATGGCTCATAGTTTTAGGGGTAGTGCTTCCTCGGAGGAGACCCCAAGGCAGGACAACAAGGAGGGGACAAGCAAGACAGATTCCGAGAGCACCTAGAGGAGGTGGGCCACCTCCTCGCTAGCCAGATCAGGAGAGGGATCAGAGGGACCAACAGAGGGATGCCCCAAGAGACTAGCAAAGAGACCAACAGCCTCCACAGCCACCGCAGCCAAACCCACGAGACGCCTAGATACGGGAAGATTCAGGGGCTCCAGGCACAACTATAGGTGATTACACCAAAGAGGGACTAGGCTAGATAGTAGGTCCAAGCACTTACTATAGAGAGAGATCAGGAGCACCAACAGAGGCAGGCGACAGAGCTACAGCTGGCCCAAGAGGTCAGTAGGAGACAGGAGTTGGAGAGTGTGGTTGCTTCGTCCCAGGGGAGGAAAGTTCCTGCACGGATGTACCGCGATGCCATGTGAGAGGCCGAGTACTACAGGCTTCATTATCGACAGGTTGTACCTACGGCAGCTCGAGTACCAAAGTACTCTTAGTAGACATGGCTGAGACATACAGATGATCGAGCTGAGAGACAGGCAAGCGAGGGGAGCAGCCACCAGGGCTAGCTACCACATATAGTTTTGATCGACATTTGATTCTTTTTGGGACTCACAGGCTCCATTTTTTTATAGGTCTGTGGGCATTGTATACTGATTGATACACATACACATGATTCTGATTTGTACCATGACAGTTACATTTTTTGATATATATATGATATGATCGATTTATTATGTGATGTGTCTACTTTATTCATGCTTTATGGATGGATGCAATTGATATTTTGTATGTGATGCAATTCTATATGATATGATGTGATGTATGGTTATGCAAATGCTTATGGATGTCATGGATGCATTTTCTTTTTGTATTATTTCTATGCACTTTTATGATGATGATGTATGGAGTATGGATGTATGGATGCAAATACAAATGATTTTAATATGCTTAGACTGATATATCTATATTATGTCATGAATGGATGATGTTATATGGTATTTTATGACATGCTCTTTTTCTTTTTCAATATCTTTTTCATGTATGATATGATAATGCATATATGGATGATATGATGATTCTTATATGATTATGCATTGGATGCAAATGTATGGTTTATGAGATGCTTAGAATAACCAATCTATATTATGCAATGATGAGAATGTAATGCATGTGAAATGATCAGTGTTTCCTATTATAGATATGAATGATATGCAGCATGTTGATAGTTTGTGGATGCAGGATGGATGCATTGGTGATGTTTTGATTAACTGTCATGGTACCATGTTAGCATGGAGAGAAGAGAAATAAATGAGATGATGATACAAGGATCCAACAAGTCCATGATCTACGAGACTTTATTAGAGATGAGGATGAACGATGATGATGTATTGCTTATCAGGAATTGGGATTTTAAAAGGGCTTACTTACCTTATGTTTGATAACACACATAGGCATGATGCATCAAGGTATAAGGAATCAAGATGGCATTGCACCTAGTGTGATGGAATTTGACTCGAAAATCAAATAGGAATACTCTTGTTCACACTTGACATACAAAATCTCATTTAAAATGCAATTCAGATATTTCAAACATCTCAGACCAAAACATAGAAAAGCAAGCCTTCCTATGTGGTCAACAAGACACCTAAAACACCCTCCCTACAAACCAAACAAAACACGCATGACCAAAGTTATATTACAAGAATATCCAAAAAGCACAAGAAACAAATGATAATGATCAATGCCCCATTCCTTTCTCTCTAAATCATTTTTTTTAGACATCATTGAGAGGTCATTGGAAATGAGCGCAATAAGATAAGTCAACAAGACAAAGATCAAGTAAACAAACAAGCTAATGTTCTTCATACCTCTAGCCAAGACTAAACTACGGTGATGCATGATGTTGATGTTCATTATAGGAAGGATGCATCCTAGGACATGATGTTATCAGATGATTTGGGACAAACTGGATGATGGGTTATCAGTACCAAGAGTTGGCTAACTTGTTTACCTACTGACCTAGACTTAAGACTTTGACGATTGAGTTTACACTTTCAGTTTGTGATACTTGTTTCTGACTGTTTTACCAAAGGTTGAGGATGATGATGATTTATTATAAGAGGATGTTTATTGTAGGTGAAAGCGAGATGGGATGGATGGATTTTTTCAAATATTTGGATGTTTTTGATATTTTTTGAAATGTTTTGAGGTTGTTTTGATTTTAAAATTTTCTAATGTTTTTGTGTTTTTCTGAGATTTTGACCAAGAACCTAACCTAAAGACCTATCCTAGGGGCCTCAAGGGCTGATCAAATAGTAGCCTTGCCTGTGTTATACACGCAGAGACCACGTAGTTCGACTGACACAGAATCGTTTATTGATGAGATATGAACAAATGGATTGCCAGTTTATTATGACAGACTCCTAAAGGACTGACCTAAGTGTCTCGGGGGATTATCAAAGATCAACCTTGCCTACGTTCAAAGCTCAGAGAACCGTAGTTCGACAAGATGACTCTATTTTTTGACTTTTTGTATTTTTTGACCTATTTTTGGATTTTGATATGTTTTGAATGTTTTTGGTTTTTTGCATGATTTTATGAATGTTTTTGGATTTTTTGATTTTTTGATGTTTTGATGATTTGGATACGGATATTTGTGATGATATCAATGATCTGTTTTGGGATTTTGTTGAAAACCAAGCTAGGGTTGATTAATCAGATTGATGGATTGATGATGATAACATTGTTGAGGATACACAACAATGCAAGGATAGTGTTAAGCAACACAAGGATTGGGATGGATATCCCGAGATGATAATGAATTGATGATAATAACATTGTTGAGGATACACAACAATGCAAGGATAGTGTTAAGAAACACAAGGATTATGATGGATATCCCAAGATGATGAGGGATTGATTGGATTTGATTGATCAGGATTTTGAAACTTGATTTGGAACAAAATTTTTTTGAATGATTTGATGTGACACTGAAGTACAAATTAGATGTAACTAATATTGATTGTTTGGATTGATCTTCAATGAAAGATAAAGCTTGATAAGGAACATCTTCTCATCAAAATGTGCCATGGTCTAGTGATTTGGATTTTGTCTCACAAATGCTTGACCAATTTGATTTTACGTTTGCCAATGTTTGGATCACCACATAAGCGAGAGGATACAGATCAAGATTTATTTCCAAAGTAAGATGTAAATATCTTCCCCCAATGTCTAGAAATGTTTGAAATGTAATGGATGGATGGGTGTGTGGATGGATGGATCTGGTAAGCACACAAAGGATGCCAAGTATTATCTTGTTAAAATATAAGGTGTTCGAACAGAGGATGCTCATTTGGATAATGCTTCATGGCTTAGATAATGTTGGGTAGGATAGGATCAATTAAAATGACTCATGTCAAGATGTTTACCATAAGCAAGTGTAAAGTGTACACCAAAATTTATCAAGATCAAGATAATTTGGAAGATGGATGGAGATGAATGAAAATGGATTGGATAAATGGTTCATGGATGAATGAATTTATTACATGGATGAGATGGATGGAATGTTGGATTTATTATGGATGGGATGAGATGCTTCCACCTGAATTAGCGCACGCAGATGCTCGATTCTACATATGATGCGTGTTTTCCAAGTTTTCATCATGGTACCTATCCAAAGCGCCACCATAGTGGTTTTCACTAGAGGATGATTTTATTTTTACTATTTTCTTGATTTTTTAATTTTTTTTATTTTTTTATTTTTCTGAAAAAATTTAAGCTCATGTTGAACCACCTTATGGTGTTGATGTAGATTATTCTGTCATAATGTGCCTTCGATATCCCACTTGAAGAAGCTTCTTTTCCAAGATACGTGCATTTGAATGCAACTTTTGAGATTCTTGATCTGCATTTTTGATACTGGAGTTAACTTTGTCTTTGTGCACACATCGCGATAGAGTGCCTTTTGAATCCTTATGATGAAGGGTGGCTACCAATACATGGTCAATGTAAGAATTGGATATCATGTGTGGAAGCATGGATGGAGTGTGTTTAGGAATAAAAGATGGATTGGTTGACAGTTTGGAACCTTTGACTCTCCAAACTTGGGAAGATGAGAAATGATGGGTGGATACGAAAGTGTGCATGGAATTAGGACCAACTACTTGATATACTTTGTACATCACTTGGGAAGCTTGATTTTTCCTTTGTGGACATCTTTGATGGATACTTTTCCCTTTTTTATTTTTCCCCATAGTTTCTTTGACTAATGGAGTTTGATAGGGATAATCTTTCTTTGTATTCTTTGGTATCCACGTGTATTTGATTTTTCCATTATGCTTCTTATCTTATTTTTCTTTGATAACATTCTTTGTGCTTTGATTAAAATCTTTCTTTTGATGTTGGTCCCAATTCATGGATGTGGTGATGGGTGGATGAAGATTCATGGTGTGGTTGGTTGTAGTATTGGCATTGGTTTCCTCATAAGGACTCTTTGTGCTCCCTATGTTGATGCTTTCACTAGATAAAGTTTCCCCAGTATTATAGAGGTATCACTGGTATCTTTAGATCCATTCATTGTTGAATAACCAAGACCTTGATGCTTAGGATTGTCAATTATCTGTATTGGTTCTAGGATACCCTGCTCATGTAGGCCTAATCCTCTGCCTTGATAATTCATCTGTTGAAAATTTTTATTTGCAATAGGATATGATTTACCTTAGAAACAAGGTGCTACTCCTTCTCTACTCTATTGTGGATTTTCAAAGGTGGTAGCTTCTTCATTGATAAGATAGCTTGCCCTGAAAAAGGTAAGTGATCCAAGTTTATAAGTGATAGGATCCTCCATAAGTGGGATAACTTCTTGATTCATATCTTTGGCTTGATCTTGTGAAATATCATATTTTAATGCTTCTTCAAGAGGTGTTGATGATTCACTTTCCACGTAGAAGTCTCCCTCATGGTTCATTTTTTATATGCCTTCACAGGATGTTTTTGATTCACAACTTCTGTAGAAGCCTTCTTCATGGCCCATTTCTGATATGTCTCTAGATTTTTATGTATCTTGATCATGTGTACAAATGTTAAGAGTAGGAGACTCTTGTTCCTTGATATCAAGAGTATGAGACTCTTGTTTTGAATGAAGAGCATTTATGTTTCCATCCAAAGAAAGCATCTCATGGGTAGATGGAGGAATATGTGCTATATGGATATGGTCATCATTTGTGACATCTTGTATAGATAGGAGAGTTCCCATTAGATCATTGTAGTATCGTGGAGATACAAATTCTTGATCTTGATTAATTTCAGAATTACTTTTCACATGCCCTGGATCAAGTTCTTGACATGGGTCAGTTTCAAAGGATGGATTTCTTATAAAGGGTTCTTGGATGTCTTCATTAGGCATAAGAATCGGCTCAATATCCTCTTGATCTTTGAGTGAATTTGGATCATGTGTTGACTTGAGGATTTCTTCGATATCTATAGCCATGAGGTCAAAGGACGTCAATATGTCTTGGAACAAACCATTGTTAGACTTTGGTGAAAGATGTTGATCATGCTTTGGAATGAATTCTTGAGATATGTCCTCTAACTCATTAGGTGATGTAGAGACATTTTCAACATGATCATTGGTCGATGGATCATGGATTATGTGAATAGGATCAAATAATTCTAACACTCCTTGAAATAGATCATTGTTTGAGGGGTTTTGATCATGACTAAAAAGTGACTCTTGATGTATGTTGATTTGATCGTTGGATGAGGTGGAAACATCTTCAAGGTGCTCATTGATGGATAGATCTTGATCATTGTTTTCAACAATTGTGGTGGAGATATTGTCAATGTTTTCAACCACAGGATCAAATGATGTTAACATTTCTTGAATTGGATCATTGTTGGGTATTGTTGGTGGATTTTGATCATGATTGAAAAGTGACTCTTGATGCATGTTGATTTGATCGTTGGATGAGGTAGAAACATCTTCAAGGTGTTCATTGATGGATAGATTTTGATCATTGTTTTCAAGAATCGTGGTGGAGAGATTGTCACTGTTATCACTAGTGGTTAAATCTTGACCATTGTCCTCAACAATTATTATTTTTTGATCAATAAGGTCTTGGATGAGATTTTTGAGTTGAATACAATTTGATGTTTGATGAATATTTTCTCTGTGATACTCACAATAAGGTCCACCCATATTCCAAGGGAAGTTTAGGATAGAGTTGAAAGCACTTACCTTTGGAAGAGTGATGAGTTTTGCATCGAGTATATTTCTTAGCACTGATTTGATTGGATACCCAAAAGGAGTGTATTCATGTTTGTGCTTTTGTGAGATTTGTGCTTGTTGAGGTGATTCTTGTTGTGATTTATCTTGGAGATGTGGTGATTGGGTTTTTTGTTGATCTTATTGATCTTGATATTCAACCTCTTGAAATTGGAGATATTGTTTTTTATGTGGTTGGGGGCACAACTCAATGCTTTGATGACATGGTTCAACCAATGGAAGAGTGTATTTATTTTAGGGTGGAGATGTCTCTTGGCGCAATGAATCAACTATTTTGGCAACTATAGCAATTTGATCTCGCCAAATTTGATCTTGATTTTTATCTTGACACCCTTGATATAGTTGATTTGGTTTTTGTTCAAGCAGATTTGGAATGTATACTTGTGGTGTTTGTATGGGATCATAGACAAATTTGTTTTGGACAATGTTATGATTTGGGATGATGTTTAGATTTGGAATTATAGGTTGAAATTGAACATTTTTTTGGTTTGGAAACATATTTTCTTGATCTAGGTAACTTTGATTTTGCATGGTGTTACCTTGACTTGGATCAATGCAAGGAGTTTTTAACATATTGTTTGAACTTTGAACAAAATTTGTATGATTCGCAAACATATCTATCCCAAAGTTTACCAAGTGTGGATTTGAAATGTTCATGTTTGGTAAAATTGTACTTTGTATATTCACATTTGGTATGTATAGATTTGGTGGGATAATGTTGTTTTGTTGAAGACTCATGCATTGATTGTTTGGTTGATAGATTTGTAGGTTTGGACTTTGATTTAAATATACCATAGGGAAGGTGTTCCAAAATTTAGATTGGGAATACTCACATTTTTTGTACCATTGAGGTTTGTAGGAGATAATGATCCCATGTATGGATTGTATAAATGTGAGTTTTGATAATCAATCGAGATTGTAAGGCTTTGATAGTTTGGTTGATTTAGATTACTCATGATGTATGAATCAAGTTTATATCCCATGTTATTCTTGTGAACTTTTTGCAAAAGTGAGCCTCTAAGGTGTTTAGGACCAATGATGAGATGAAGGATGAAAGAGGTGAATGGTATGGGTGTTGAACTTTTAGGAACTTTGGATCAATGCTTAACTTTAGGATTTGATTTTGATTGGTTTGATTTGGATAATGAACTTTTGAATCCCACGATGTTAGATGTTATCTTAGGATGAACTCATTCAAAAGGGTGATAATTCAACTAAGTGTGTGAGGAAGGATTCATCCACACACACCTAACTAAACAAATGATTTTGATTTGGTTTAAGGATGTACCCAAGTCTAGATAATGATGTTTCCAAAGCTCTTAAAAGTTGTTTGTGGGATGGATATGATAAATGTTTGGGATGGATTGTGTGTTTGATTTGATCCTAGATGAAACTAACAGGTACCTTGTTTACAAGACCAAAATAGTGAAGAAAATGCTTTTCCCTAAGAGGAGTTCAAACCTAAAGACCAATGTTTTGCTTGGAAAACCATGATACAAAAGATAACAAGCACATGTGTGGGGTTCAATTATCTTTTATCTTTTCTTAATGAGTTCTTTTTACCACATCCACACTTTCTTGCTTAGCTTTTCAAACTGAATGTTTATGTCTCAATTTATTTTCATCCCCCAAGGTCCATTATGTGAAAAACAAGGAATCAAAGGCACAATTTTCCTATGTTGAATTTGGAGAGAGAAAATTGAGATATGGGCACAAATGTTTAGAAGCCTCTAAGGATAAAAATCCCTAGGGGCAAGTAGTAACACGTGAACTCTTCAAGGATATTTTCTCTCTCCAAAGGGTTTGAAATTTTGATGACTTGTTGAATGTTTGTTTTCAATGTTTTAGATCCAAGAAAAGTGTTTTGATTCCAAGATAATGCATAATCCTATGGATAGACAAAAGACAATATTTGTTGGATTCCCACTTAGATTTCTTCAGCTGCACTTATTCAGAGCGAATGATTAGAAGCTTGACCACACAAGCTCCCCCTTACAGTGCACTCACTTCTCGGGTCAGCCAAGCTTCAGTTCTCATGAATCTCCCATGATGAAATTTTCATCTCTACAAAGAACCAAAAAAATGTGGGACAACACCAGAGGTTCAACCTCTTGCACCAACAAATAGAAAGGATTTTGGAAATCTACACAAATGGTTCATAATTAAGTCACCCATTCAAGTGGCCACATGAGAGGCAAGATCAACCCATACAAAGAGTATCACCTGCTTGTATGTAGGAGCGCTTGTAATGATGAGTTTCCTCAACATTCAAATTTGTATTCTGGTTGGGAGTAGCTTGGCGTTTAGCTCATTACCGGTTTGAGTCATTCCCTTGGGGTGAGTACTTTTTCCCACCAAGGCAGTGTTGGAATCAAGGGACACTGGGGGGGGGGTGAATCAGTGTTCTGCAATTTTTTACTTTATTAATCTAATCTTCAACGTACTTATAACATTCAACCAAAATAAATATGCATGAACATAAAGCAAGTAACCACAACACCATAACACAAGGATTTTTACGTGGAAACCCTGTTAGGGGAAAAACCACGGTGGAGGTCAATCCACAATATGATCTGAGTATACTCAAAAAGATGTTTACAAAAATGGGAATGCACTTGCATTTAGGTGCATTGCCTAGAGCTCACTGCTCAAAAATAGAAAGGCTTACTACCTTACAATCAATGTCAAAAGACAACTAGATTGGTGAACTATGAAATAGCATCTACAAATGTCTAAGAATAGTTTCGGTTAAGCACATTAATTGATTTCTTGGACCTTTTGTCTGATTCTACTCTTCTGCTATGTTTTGCTTTAACTCGCTTCACAAAATCCTTTTATGCACAAGTGAAATTGTGAAAAATCACTCTACAACCCTTCTTATTTTCGCATCACACATCGACACACTTCGTACTTACATCAAAATGATATAATTGATCACATATATATCCGCTACTAAAGATTTAATCGCTACATGTTGTCTCCAACAAAATATGAAATATTTACAAACTGTCAGCTCAATCCATAATTAATTCTCAATGCACACCAACCAAATTCAACCACAACATAGTGAGGACCCAAATGAACATGATCAAACACAAAAATACTTAAATAATTACTCCTCGAATATCTGCAACACACTACAACACCCTGTCGGCCTTCATGCAATGTTAAACATAAAATTAATCAACCGGATCTTCCAACTTGCACACAAATCGATACGAGGCTCTAAGATTCAAGAATAATAGAGATCATACACTAAAAAACCTTCCCTGAGATCCACAACTCAAAATGATAACAGAAAAATTGCATGTGAATCGATTAACACAATTCTGTCGGATGCTTTGTTCTTGCTTGACAGTTAATTACAAAACTTTGATCTAACTTTTGGTATGATCAAATGATGACATGTGGATTGAATCACTGACTAGGGTTGCCATCAATGACAACACTAGATGACTTGTGCAATGTCTCTTGCAAACAATCTCCCCCTTTGGCATTGATGGCAACACTTAGTGAAAAATGACTAAGTGTCGGATCAATACCAACATGAATACATTGCCTACCTTCAAAACTCCAAAAAACTCCCCCTGAGATGATTAAGGCATTTTTCACTGTCCCATTCTCCCCCTTTGACATCAATGGCAAAGGCAAGAATCCGCATACCAAAAATCAAACAAAAACTGCTATGAACAAACTGCATATGTACAAACATGCTTCTACAACTTACATAAGCTTGAATAAATCTGCAAAATTGTTCTTCAACAGGTTCAAACTCATGTCCCAACTCTTCTTGAGACTCTCCAAGATAGTCATGTGACCACAGAATAAGTAAGATTGCATCTTTGTTGATTCAAGGTTCACCGGATGATTGACCGCCATAGCATCTTGTGCTTCCTTCAATGCACTCAACATTGTTTCCATATTCAGACCAATTAGTCCTCTAAGTTCACAAACCATTTCAACCATTTTACCTTCTTCATGCTTCAAAATTTTGATGTTGTCAAGCAGGGATATGACTTGACCTTCTTGCTTTCCAACAAGAACGGTTAGAGGATCAAATGCTTGAGTGATATCTGCTAACTGTTTCTCACATTCTTTCACTTTCTTTTCAATGTCTTCAGTGAACTTAGATAAAGATAGACATGACTTATAAATGTTACCACCTTCAGACAAAGCACTTTGAATATTCTTTACACAAGTAGCTAACAGAGATTTATCATTAGCTATCATCCCTTTCAACCTACTAAACCTTTTAGCATCAGACTCCTTCTTAACCTTATCCATACTTCTCAAGTGACTCAAAATGAGTATTTATAGAATTAACAAGTTTCTTTAGCTGACCGGATGGAGAATCAGATGAATCCTTGACATATGAAGGCATGATATTCTCCAAAATACCGGATGCAAGATTGAATAGCTCACTATCTTCAATATGTGATTTCAAAATTTCTTCCCTTGCCTTGGCCTATGCAAACAATGCAACATTCAGTTTCTCAATGGGAGACAACGTAGCCAAATTGATAGGACCTCTAATCAATTCAGGATCAAACTCTTCTTGTTGCTCTTCTAAAAACTCCTTCACTTCCTTAGCAGTGTCTCTTGCTTCCACAAGAACTTCTTTCACTTCATCCTTCTTCTCTTTAGGCACTGATTCTTCCTAGGCTTCAGGAATCTCAACTTCTTCAAATGACACAACTTTAGGAGCTTCAGTCTCCATAGGAATTTCAACATCATGTATATCTAGAGGATTTAGAGTGTCCTCAAATGTATCTTATTTTCCCTCTTCTGCTACCGGAACAGATGAGACATCTTCATCATGCACTTCTTCAAAAGAAACATTATATATGTTCTTTAACAAAATTTCCTTGAGGATTTTCTCAGTATCCTTTGCAACTTCTTCAGTCTGACCAATCATCAAGTTGGTCACCCTTGTTTTTCTCTTGAAATCCCTTTTTGCTTCATTTAGTATATTCTTCATTTCTTCTAATGACATCACCGGACACATATCAACAAGTATCCATTCTCTCATTTTCTCTTCTTTTGTCCTTGCACTCACTCTTCTCATTTCTAAAAGTTCATACAGACTTTTGGGTAACACAGACATTATTTCAATAAGATTCATATGGAAATTAGTCAAGTATTTTATTGAAGCTTCCTCAAGAAATCTTTGACCGACATTGTCAAAGGTGTCATACCATTCACAAAGAGGCCTAAGATTCCCATACTTAATCAATTCCTTCTCCACTTCTTCTATAGACATACCTGATTTGTCTTTTTTCATCTTTTTCTTCCCTTTCTCTTCACCGGAGGGCTTGTCCTTCGAGACTTTTGTTTCCTTTGTGCCCTTTGGCTTTATTTCTCTTATCTCTTCATCTTCAGAGACAACAACATAAACTCTTGTGCTCTTGTCCTTCTTCCTTTTGCTTTCTCTCTCTGGATGACTTGGCTTGAGCTTTTACAGGACTTGAATTCTTTGCAAGACCAGATGAGAGAGTAGGGATTCTTGTAGATCTAGTTCGGGCAGAGGATGTTGTCGGACTAGAAGATTTAGTTCTAGCTGACTCTCTTGCTTCAACTTCTTCTCTCTTTCTTCTATCTTCTCTCACAACTTCTATAGATATACTCATGTTCTCTACAAAGGATTCCACTTCCTTCCTTACTCTCTGGACTATCACAGGTTTCTTCAACTGCTCATGTACTTGCATATCTTTTTCTTCATAGGTTCCAAACCTCTCTTCTGTCAGATCCTAAGGTTTACTCAACAAATGTTGAGCATATAGTTCCAATATTTTCCCCTCAACTTCATAGCCCATTGGCATAATCCATACCGTTTTAGGATATGCAGCTTCCATCAAGCATTGATCAATGTCAACCATAAAACAAATTGTGTCCTTATACTTCTCAACAATAGAAGTGAAATTCTTTCTCTTTCCTACATCTCATTCTAAAAACTCTTGAAATATCCCTAGATTATAGTTTTCTTGGCTTTACTATCACCAACTATGTGCAAGATATCTCTAATTTGAACAGCTACAGGCTTATTTGCTTACCATTGAACTTTTCCAAATCCTGGAACTTCATTCATAAATTAAAAGAGACACAACAACATATTACCATATTTGAAGGAATTCTTCTTGTCTTTCTTGATCTTACCAAGATTCTCCATTAACTAGCTTCTGAGTAACTCACATAGATCATATTCTACATTCTCCTTCACCATCTGATATGCTACATAAATAGTTGTACTGGATACATAATTATCCCAGTTGGAATGATAGATCTTGTAACTAATGACCATAGATGCAAATTTGACATCCACTTCAATAATGTCATCAATTGCCATAGCTCTTTTATCAAACATTGAACCGGTTGCATGAGTAATTGTCTAATTCTTCATGGACTTCAAGATTGGAAACCCAACAGAGGAATTTAAACCTATAACAATGCTTATATATTCTTTTGTAATCTTAAAAGGTTGAATCAACCACATAAATTCAGCATGAACTCAGCTCAAAATATATCAGACCCACTCATTTTCTTCAAACACTGGAAATTTTACAATTTGCATGAATTTCTTCTCCTCTAGGGTTTTGAATTCGGGCTTTACCTTAAAATCTTCTCCAACTATATGATTTGAGTACAAATACAACAATTGTGAGCTCCCTAACTCCTCAACATTTGCATGAATGTATGCCCTAATGTTTTCAATATGCAAGACGTCGTACGCAACAGACGAAAATGCACCTAAGGGCTCTATCTCAATAGATTTGAAAGGATGCCACTTGAATTTTGGATGAGGTCTATCCTTGATATTAACTACCAACGGAGTGGCCATTTTCACAAATTCACAAGTTCACAAGTTTCCCGATAAATACCTTTTCGTCGGATTAGGGTTTGATCGCCGAATCGCTTTCAAACTTGAATCTTCGCTAAGCTTCACCAAAGTTTGCTTCAGATCTCTCCAAACTTCTTCTCAAAGTGAAAAGTAACAAATGAGGGATACAAATGACTTTTTATCATTCACACACCTAACCTTTTGTCGCAATAAATGCTTTTTCCCTAACTCATCTGGATACCCTATTTCCACAGACTGTGAAGGATAACTTCTTCTACCAACCTTCAACTCTGCATAAATACTCTCTCCAACTGTTCAATAGCATCTGTAGATCATCAATGCAATCAAAACACTCATCCATATCCCGGTACCAACAACCAGTAGGGGGTTTTAAGGATTTTCTTGAGAAATCCCCCTAGGTCAGAGGCCTAAAACTAATTCCTAGAGGAATTACCAGAAGAATTTCTAGACCTTGATTCTGGTGTTGACTCATTTCCTACAACAGAGTGACTCTTCTTCACCCATGTCTTCTTCATTTGCTTCCTGATATCATCTACAGTAACCTTTCCTTTTCCCTTTTCATCCTTCTACATGTTTCTCCTTTGATTTACCGAACCCTTTCTGCTTCTGCAAAATCTAGCAATGTGACCGGATTTGTTGCAATTCTAGCACACACATTTCTTTGTCCAGACCAGTTGTTCCATTGATTTTCTCTTGATCTTCCTGCATTGGTTAGCAATATCGCCAAATCTATTGTATGTATAACATCTGACATCTCTATAAAAGTTGTTCATCATATTTATGCATTCATTTGACTTATGACCATACTTATTGCAATTGAAACACTTACCAGAAAATGATGGACCACTTGAATTCATTCTACTTCTACATTGAGTAGCCATATGACCAAATTTATTGCAGACAAAACAATAACCATTAAACCTTTCAGCATTAGGTTGTCTTATCAAATACCTTCCAGCTTGGTTCATTTGATTTCCTTGCCTAAATCTCCTTTGTCCAGATCTGGAACTTTCTCCTTCCTTATATCCAAGACCTCGCTTTTCACCTTCAGTCCTCTGACTTTTAATCAGTTCATCAAGCTTGGCTGAGCTAATCTTGAACTTCTCCTTGAATTCATTTGTAGTAGCAAGTTCATCTCTTAGATCAATAATTTGATTTTCAAGCTCTTCTTCATTATTTCTAGATTGTTCCAATTTAAGCTCCAACCAATTCAATCCATCAGTAATTTGGTGTCATTCTTTAGATTTTTCTTTCAAGGATTGAGCAAGCTTTTCTACATTCTTCTTCCTGTCTTCAATC
Source organism: Sequoia sempervirens (assembly GCA_007258455.2). Lineage (NCBI taxonomy): Eukaryota > Viridiplantae > Streptophyta > Pinopsida > Cupressales > Cupressaceae > Sequoia > Sequoia sempervirens. The sequence continues at coordinate 8,471,246 of VDFB02000007.1, read as the reverse complement.
TCCTTGGTCATCCTCGTCACAATAGATTCCATTTCATGCTTTAAAACAACATTTTCTCTGGCAAACTTTTCACACTCTTCTGTCTTTTCCTTTAGGGCTTGACTCAGTTGTTTATCTTCAATGCTTTTACTCTTTTTCTACTTGATCTGATCACAAAGTTCCCTTCTCTTCTCCATTGACTCATTGATTTTATCTTTCAATGATTGAATGAACTTCTCAACATTATTGAGACTTTCCTGTAAATCCTAGACTTTAGATTTGGATTGATCAAGATCATCTAGAGCCACCAAAAGTTGTTGTTGAAGACTACTTGAATCCATTGAATCACTTTCCCAGATCTCCCCTAATCTTTTAAAATTCTTTCGAGGAACTAGGCTCTGATACCAATTGTTGGAATCAAGGAACACTAAGGGGGGGTGAATCAGTGTTCTGAAATTTTTGACTTTATTAATTTGATCTTCAAAGCACTTATAACATTCAACCAAAATAAATATGCATGAACATAAAGTAAGTAACCACAACACCACAACACAAGGATTTTTACATGGAAACCTTGTTAGGGGAAAAACCACGGTGGAGGTCAATCCACAATATGATCTGAGTATACTCAAAAAGATGTTACAAAATTGGGAATGCACTTGCATTCATGTGCACTACCTAGAGCTCACTAGTCAAAAACAGAAAGGCTTACTGCCTTACAATTAATGTCAAAAGACAACTGGAGTGGTGAACTATGAATAGCATCTACAAATTCCTAAGAATAGTTTCGGTTAAGCACATTAATCGATTTCTTAGACCTTATGTCTGATTCTACTCTTCTGCTCTGTTTTGCTTTAACTCACTTCACAAAATCCTTTTATGCACAAGTGAAACTATGCATAATCACCCTTCTAATTTTTGCATCACACATCGACACACTTCGTACTTACATCAAAATGATATAATCAATCACTTATATATATCTGCTACTAAATATTTAATCGCTACATGTTGGCTCCAACAAAATATGAAATATTTACAAACTATCAGCTCAATCCATAATTAATTCTCAATGTGCCCTAACCAAAGTCGGCCACAACATAGTGAGGACCCAAATTAACATGCTCAAAAACAAAAATACTTAAATAATTACTCCTTGAATATCTGCAACACGCTACAATACCTTGTTGACCTTCATGCACTATTAAACAAAAAAATTAATCAACCGGATCTTCCAACTTGCACACGGATCGATACAAGGCTCCAAGATTCAAGAATAACATAGATAATTCACCAAAGAACCTTCCTTGAGATCCACAACTCAAAATGATAACATAAAAATTGCATGTGAATCGATGAACACAATTCTGTCGGATGCTCTGTTCTTGCTTGATAGTTAATTACAAAACTTTGATCTAACTTTCAGTATGATCAAATGATGATGTGTGGATCAAATCACTTACTAGGGTTTCCATCAATGACAACACCAGATGACTTGTGCAGTGTCCCTTGCCAACAGGCAAGCCCTCTAAAAGTGAATAATAGCGAAGGGGTACATTTATGGTTTGACTGCCTAACGCAATTAGGAGGGAACACACACAATGCCTTTTCTTCACACTCGCATGATTTGTTGATTTTAAGCCCAAATTGAAGTGTGGAGGAAATCTTTTAGACAACCTAATATCACCAAAATTCTTTTGATTCTCAAGATCATTGTGAAGCGCAAGAGAAGTGCATACACATTTTGATGGTATTAGTTTGTAAAAAAGATTACAAAACAAGATAAGTACATGTTTATTTTAGACCTAGAAACAATGATGGATTCCTTTTATAGCACCAAAACCAAGTGTTGAAGTTTTTTTTTCAATTTACCCTCAAAACCCAAATTCTAGTAAGTTTATAATGTTCAATTTTAGCCCATCTTTGAAAAAATAAAAATAATGATTGATTTTAAACCCAAATCGATCTAGTTGGCCTAAAACAGAAAACAAAAGAAGTAATTGGATGCTCTAGACTATTAAAATAAGCATTAAAAAATGCTTTTGTCAAGTTCAAATTCACTTTTCCAACTTAAACCACCATTGTTTATTGATGCAAACCTACAAACATTACAAAGTAAAATATGAGATTTCTTTCAAGGAATCAATGAAGCATGCATTATAAAAAAAAAAAGTTACACATGTCATGCAAATTCATTACAAGTAAGATACAAAGTTGTTATTAAAACTTTCTACTACCTTGAATTTCACTTGAACTGATTGTAAATCAACCACCAATATAACATAAGATTCAACCTTACCGTTCATAAAGTTAATTTTTTGCCAAATAGGTTGAAAACCATTTGCCACTATAAAATAATATTCAATTCCCTATTATACAAACTAAATACTTGCAGGCTAAATTTATCAAAAATAAATAAAAAGCCTCACATCGAATGCATGTTGTTATAGCATTGGGGATCTCATAATGAAGCCTAGTTGTTGATGAACTAGCTCAAGAATTGGAAACTTTAAATGATAAAATTGTTAGCCTTGGTGAAAAATGATAAATTACTCTTTTAACAACTCACATACTAAAAAAAAAATTGCCCAAGACTGAGAATTTAAAAAAAAAAAATTGTTCCACAGTAGTATTGTCCTTTAGTACTATCTTAACTTCTCAAATACGCCACCATATTGCCACTTGATCTCAATTTAAAAAAAAATCTTGTGTGTGGAGGGTGCAAACAACTACTTAGCCATAAACTTAAATCCAATAGAGATTATGATATCCCCCAAGAATCATTGTTGTGTTTATTGCACAGCTTGAATAATAAATGAAGTAGGTGCAGATTCACTTTATGGCATTGGAGAGCAACCCAATGGGTTAGGATGGAAGTGTATGGGCTACTTTCCAAAAGGAAAGCTTTCAAACAAATACTGTAACATGGGTTCTAGATTAGCACGAGACTATTGTTTTCAAGGCTATAACATTTCTTACCTCTGTTGTTATTTGGTGGAAAAATTTAGTCCTAGTATTTATCACTAAAAGCAGTGATTTTTGCACTGTGGGGCAGACAAAAGTGAAGTCCAAAGGATAGAAGAAAAGAATAGCATGTTTCTTCCCAATGTAATCGGCTTGACCTTGCAAAGTGACATTTACTTCAACTACAAAAAATTTCCAACACCGGTACTAAAAGGAACGCAGGGTTAATAGCCATTTCCTTAAAATGAAAGGGTTTTCATTGCAATAGGTATCGCATGGTGACGTAGCTTGAAACTGATAGAACTATTGGTTGAAGGTTCGCCCCTTCTTAGTCAGAATGAATAACCCAACACCACTTCACCCTTTTGATGTTTCCTTGCTCGCCTCCTGTCATAAGCGCCATTTCCATTTCATTCAAAAGAAGGTTGCTTAAGAGATGTCATCCTATGGAATGCATTTACGTAATAGTTTAAAACAAATTACAAAGCTAAATCGAAAACATGAGGAACTTCATAAATGCTTAAATCAAAAGCTAAAATAAATGCAGAGCACCAATTTTCAAAGTAGGACAAGAAAGCAATAAAATGACATAGACACACTGTTAGCATAATTTACTCCTTCCACCTGCTTGTCAGATAACAAAATCTTCTCCAAGACAGACATATATATTTCGAAAACAAACAGATAGAATTTAATCTAACATTCAAATCGACATTCCATCAATCCAATATTTGAGGAATAAATTCATATCTTAAGCCAATACCGAATCATCACCACACTAGCAATATTGAAGTTGCAGCAAGAAAAGTACGTAAGACAAACTGAATTATAGAAAAGATCGCAGTAAAAAAAAAGAAATCGAAGCTATCATTAAATCATGAAATGCGATTTTTTCTTGGTGCGCACAAAATGGACTAATTTGAAAAAATATTTTAGAAACTTTCTAAGTTAAATGCAATTGGCAAGTGTAAAAAAAAAATTCAACAACCTAAGGTCGTGACCTTTTTACCTGTGACAAAATGGAAGCATAAAGCATGCGAACTTTTTGACAGAATACCTCAAAGACGTCTCCTCTGAGAATGTAACAATTGCAAGATAGGCGCATAATGGATTTGTCTGAAAGGCTTAAGAAACTTACAAACAAATGGAAACGATGGGAGAAAATCTAGATTTCACAATCTTTCCCAACGTTTACTCTGCCTACGCAAAAATGGGAGCTTTGGAACAGGGTATGGATGTCCAGCGAAGAATAAAATGCAGAGAAGCTTTGGAAAAATTGTAGGGTACCTTGGTGAATTTAAAATGCAAAGAGGCTTATCAACCGGCAAAAGGAATCATGATTTCATACACCAAGCTATAGTTTTCCAACTCTATAAAATTAAGCATTAACATGCAAAAGAATAAGCTCAATTATAACATTTTACTACACATGCATAGTACCATAATCTATATCTTTGGTTGACTACAGATCAATAGATGATATTTAAAAACAATGAAACATAAATCAAATTTAGCAATGTCAGTAACATATGAAAGCAAGATGCGGTTGTGGGTTTGTTGCCCTCCTTCTAGCGCCAAAATGTGAATGTTTGGTCTAGACCTACTCAAACATGATCAAACAATCCAGTGTTATTCAATAAACAAATCTAAAACAAACACTCCCCATGAAATTCATTCAAACACAATGAACAAGAAACAAAGCAAAGTTAATCATATGAAAGCTAATAAACCTTATTCAAAACATTCAAACCAGCATCCCATGGGGGAATTGGTGCTTCTTTGATATGGAAAGAAGCCCTTTCCCAATTCCTTGATGAACTTGATGAAGATTGTATGCTCCTTGATGAAATTTTTTGATAACCTTGCTAAGATTGATGAAAACTATGAAAACTTGGATGAAAATGGATGAACTTTGCTCAAATTTGTAGATAGTAACTTTGCATGAAGTTGTGGATCCCAAATCAATAGATAAGTCCTCTATTTATAGGAAAGAAGGATGGAGAAATGAGAAATAGGAAGAATGTGGGATTAAACTTGAACCAATGGAATTGTGCCACTTGTTAACATGCTATTGAAGAGAGGTGGAGCACATTTTGAAGAATGTGCAAGTTAAATGTATGTAGGTGGAATTTGAAATTCAAAAGATGGCTTGTGGAGGAAGAGTTGTAAGATGAGTTAATGCCAAGTTGGCTCAAGAAAAAGGACATGTAAGAGCCATAAATGCCATGTTGGAGGACAAGTCCTTTTGGGAGGGAGATTTCAAATTGGTGGAATATTCCAAAGAGATGCCATTTTTGAATGGAAATAGAGGAATTAATAAATCAAATAAATTGATTTATATGTGCGAGTTGCAAAAGCTAGAGGATTTGAGGATTAGAATTAGGAGTTAATTAGGATTTAATTAACTTAGGTGGAATTAGTTGACTTGACATTTGATTTAGATTTTGGATTTATTTAAATCAAAATGAGAGGACTATGAACATTAGTAATTTAATTAAATAAAGTTTGATTTATTCAATTAAATAAAGAACATTAGATTTAATCAAATAAAGTGGATTTATTTAATTAAGAGAAATGACTTTAGGATTTAATTAAATAAAATGATTTATTTAATCAAAGAGGAATATTAGGATTTAATTAAATAAAATGATTTATTTAATTAAAAGAGGAATTATGATTTAATCAAATAAAGTTGGTTTATTTAATTAAAAGAGGAATCTTGATGAATTAATTAAATAAGGATTATTCAATTAATTGGTTAGTAAAGAAGTGATTCAGGAAGAATGGATGTTAGTGAATTAGGATCGAGTGCACGATATCAATCAAGATAATTTGAACGTCTACAATTTCATTCCTTTGTTTTTGTTCATGTATTCAAATATGCATTTAATTGATGATTTAAAGTCTTTGATTCTTGCCTACAAATCCTAACATAGGGATCTTGGGATCAGTGATCAAATGAACTCAGAATAAAAATAAATTAAACAAACCCAATTCAAATGATCAACAAATCATAATCGCAATAGAGTGTGCATAATTTAATATGAAAGAAATAATAAGAACATAAATAAAATCAATTAATATACTTTACCTCCACCGAAAAGGCCTAGCCTTACTCCATTATAAAGTGTAAGTTTATGATATATAGTACGATATGTGGATTGCTCATAAAATCTTAGCATAACCTTGTTAAAAAAAATGTGATAAAAATTGAATATAGTTTGGTTGTCGATTCAAGGAGTGATTGAATGATCAAAAGATGAATGATATATAGATTTCAAGGATATGAGATCAACGATCGTGTGAGATGTGAAATGAGATCAATGGATGAGGATTGCTAAAAGATCATGAGGAATGTGCATGAGGTTGCATGGAGAGATGAAGTGGAGTGAGTCAGAGTGAACTCGAGTGTAAGTTTAGTCAACTCATTAATTTTAGCAAAGGTCACTAAATTTAGTTTTGGTCTCTAAATTTAAGATTTAAAAGAATAAAAATAGAAATGCTATTTATTTTTCGAGGAATGTGCAAACTAAATAAATTAAAATAATTTATTTAATTTTAAAGGAATAATGAGCTATTTAATATAGGAGATGAGAGGAATGTGTAATTTAATTAAAAAATATTTAATTATGTGGATAAGAGGATTATGAGGATGGAAGAATAATTGGAAATTAATCAAATAATTAAAAATTATTTAATTAAAGTAGACGAGGGAAAAGATTAATTAAGTAATTAAAAACTATTTAATTAAAGGTGATGAAGAGAAATGATGAAATAATTAAATAATTCAAAAATATTTAATTAATGTGGGATATTTACACCAAATTTCTAGATTCGATTGTGTAAGAATTTTTGCATCAATTCTTACGTAATCAAATCCAAAAATTTGGTGTAAATAAACATTATGGAATGTGGAGACTTGATATCTCTAATATGGGATAATCAAATAATTGAAAATTATTTAATTAATAATGATGAAAGCGGTGATGAGTGATGATGACGAGAAATGATGAATTAGACGAATCTGTAAGATATTTTTAGGTGTCTACATTTTGTCCCTCTTTGAGATAATGTATCATGTTGTGTGCCAAAATGTGAATAGGGAACTTGAGATCAAATGATCAAATGAACTCAAAATAATAGTATATCAAACAAAACCAATTAAAATGATCAACAAGTCTTAATCTCAATAGATCATGTGTATAATTCAATATGAAAGCAATATAAGAACATAAATCAAACCAATCAATCTACTTTATCTCGACCAAAGGCCTAGTCTTACTTCGTTGTAAAGTGTAAGATTGTGTTATTTAGTATGATATGGGATTACTCACAAAACCTTAGCATAACCTTGTTAAGTAAAAGTGAGATGAAAAATGAGTATATTTTGGTTGTCGATTCGAGGAGGGATTAAATGATCATAAGATGAATGATTTATAGATTTTAAGGATATGATATCAATGATGTGAGATGTGAAATGAGATCAATGGATGATGATTGTTGAGAGATCGTGAGGAACATGCATGAGGTTACATGGAGAGATGAAGTGAAGTGAGTGAGAGTGAGCTAGGGTGGAAGTTTAGTCAACTCACTAATTTTAGCAAAGGTAAATTTAGCTTTGGTCTCTAAATTTAGGATATAGAAGAATAGAGATGGGATTTGATATAATTAGAAAATAAATAAAATAATGATTTTATTTATTTTAGAGGAATGTGCAAACAAAATTAATTAATTAATTTTTTTTAATTTTAGAGGAATAATTATAGGAAATGGGAGGAATGCATAATTTAATTAAAGAATTAAAAATTATTTAATTATGCAGAAAAGAGGATAATGTAAGATTTAATTAAATAGTTAATAAATTATTTGATTATGAGGATGGAAGAATAATTGGAAATTAATTAAATAATTTAAAATTTAAAATTATTTAATGAATATGGGATAATCAAATAATTGAAAATTATTTAATCAATAGTGATGAAAGGGGTGATGAGTGAAGATGATGGGAAATAATGAATTAGAAGAATGCATCAGATTTTTTAGGTGTCTACATTTCCCCTCTTTGAGACAATGTACCTTGTTGTGTTCCTAAATGTGAATAGGGAATTTGAGATCAGTGATCAAATAAACTCAAAATAAGAAGAAATCAAACAAACCCAATTCAAATGATCAACAACTCCTAATCTTAGTAGAGTGTGTACACAATTCAATATGAAAGAAATAATAAGAATGTAAATCAAATCAATTAATCTACTTTACTTCCACCGAAAAGGCCTAGCCTTACTCCATTATGAAGTGTAAGATTATGTTACTTAGTATGATATGTGGATTAATCATAAAACCTTAGCGTAATATTGTTAAGAAAAAGCAAGATGGAAAATGAGTATAGGTTGGTTGTCGATTTGAGAAGGGATTGAATGATCAAAAGATGAATGATTTATAGATTTCAAGGATATGAGATCAACAATGTGAGATGTGAAATGAGATCAATGGATGATGATTGTTGAGAGATCATGAGGAACATGCATAAGGTTGCATGGAGAGATGAAGTGGAGTGAGTGAGAGTGAACTAGGGTGGAAGTTTAGTCAACCCACTAATTTTAGCAAAGGTAACTAAATTTAGCTTTGGTCTTTAAATTTAAGATTTACAAAAAAAAGAGATAGGATTTGTTATAATTAACAAATAAATAAAATAGTGATTTTATTTATTTTTAGAGGAATGTGCAAAAAAAAAATTTTAAAATAATAGGTCTCGGGTTCAACCCCCCACTCTCGCAGTTGACCGATGGCCCTGTATGCAGGCTATGGTGTCCACCCATAGGGGGCTAGTCTCACCCTAGCTTGGCTCAGGTACCCAAGGTATGGGTTGTTGGGTTGTTGGGCTAAGTCGCAGGGACACCCCTGTTGCATAAAAAAAAATTATTTAATTTTAGAGGAATAATTAACTATTTAATTATAGGAGATGAAAGGAATGCATAATTTAATTAAATAACTAAAAAATATTTAATTATGTGGATAAGAGGATAATGTAAGATTTAATTAAATAATTAAAAAAATTATTTAATTATGAGGATGGAAGAATAATTAGAAGTTAATTAAATAATTAAAAATTATATAATTAAAGTGGATGAGGAAAAATGATTAATTAATTAAACAATTACAATTTATTTAATGAAAGGTGATGAATGAAAATGATGAAATAATTAAATAATTATTTAATTAATAGTGATGAAAGGGGTGATGAGTATGATGACGAGAAATCATAAATTTGGAAGAATGTGTTAGACATTTTAAGTTGTATACAATTTTCCCCTCTTTGAGACAATGTACCATGTTGCATTCTTTCAAAGATGTTGATATGGAATATTTTGATGATAAGATACGCCTTTGTTCTCTAGTGGACGAAGGGATGATGGTTGAATGGTTGGTTTCACCCTCGAGAGATTGATTGAGAAAAAATAATTTTCGAGTTAGACTCACAATAGGTAAATGGGATAGGTTTAATGAAGATGAGGATGAAAATGGGTTTTAGGTTAGCGAAGGAATGGCCACATAAGGGATATGATTAATGAAGGAAATGGAGAAGATTAAGGTTGAGAGATGAGGATTTGGATTTTTGGGTGAAGATTGTTGGTGTAAATAGGTGTTTTACCTAACTAGTTAATTAGTGGGTACTATTTACATGTTAAGTCCACTTAAGTCCAAGGTGTGTTTTTTAGAAGTCTTAGTTGTCTAGATAAAATCTTATCATATCTTATTTACTTTGGATTTTATTTAATGCTTGTGTTCCTAGGTCATTTAATATTGTAGAGGTAGTTGTCTCATTGTACATGATTAATACATATGTCAAGATCTTATCTAATCCTATCTCACATCCTTTCCTTTATAAGTAAGACATCATATGTACATCACATATTCAATTTGGAAATCTTGCATCCATAATCATAGCATGATATTCTTTCCATTTCTCTCTTGTGGAAGTTAATTTTGTCTTGGAAGTGATCATTAATTCTTATATGGTATTAAAGCTTCAGTGTTGCAAACTTCTTCCCAGATCTGAGGGACTTATTTGTTAGGAAATAATGCATTCAACCCACATTCTTAATCCATTTCCTACATAACCCCATGAGAGATAAACATGCATACAAGTAACCATAATGCATAGATCAAATATACAATCCATAAGATAACACAAGATATACCCTGGGAAAACCCTCAAGAGGTAAAATCCCAGCCTCCAAAAACATCCATACTCCATCTTATTATTCAGCAATAAAGCAATACAAGAGTTACAATGAATACCTCTGAAGAATCAAGTCTCTTAATGCATCCTCATGTGTCCAAGCATGAATCCACACATATCATGCTATCCTTCACATATGCACTCTTTAGAAAGACTCAATAAATGACATCCCACTCACCCACCCAACCTTAACCACTAAACATATGCTTAATTTTTGTTGTAAGGGGGGAATAAAGCAATAGGAAAAAAAGTAATGAATTAAACTAAATCAATTCAAAACAGGATTAAATTCCAATCATACTCATGAAATGAAGTTCTAAAATAACAAAATCAACAAACAATGTAATCCTAAATATAACATAAATTGAATTCAAAATCTTAAAATGTTACCATCCCATGTCGAAGTTGTGTTTGTATTGGTGTTTGGATGTCGGATTGCTCAATTCAATACAAAGCCTCCATTGTTGTTGTTGCAAAAGCTTCAATTTGCGTAAATGGTGAACAAGAATGTGACAATAACTCTTAATATGCTCAAGAGATAATTGCTCAACACTTTGCTATGAAGATTCTAGATGACTTGTGAGAAGGTAGATGATTGTTGTATAGATTTCCTATTTCAAGATGAACGATCAAGATTTCGTAGTAAAAGATCTTGATCAACGGTTGAGAACCGTTGAGAGGAAATAGATTGGAAGGATTAGTGGATTTAGATTGGAATGATTGGGGGGACTGAGAAATCAGGTTGAGTGGTTAGTGGATTGAGGAAATAGATTGAGTGGTTAGTGGGATTGAAGAAATAGATTGAGTGGTTAGTGGGATTGAAGATAGATGAGTTAGTCAACCGATTAGAGTGAGAAATCAATTACCGTGATTTGATCAATAAAAATTGAGGGTGAGGATAATTAATTAATATTTAGGGATGAACATGCAAGTCATGTTTGACTTTAACAAATAAAGTTGTATTTGATTGTTGACTATGTTGAATGATGTCGAATAATTAATTTAATTATTCAAATTTAGAGAGAGGAAAGTGATTTAATTAAATCATCAAATGATAATAATTTAATTGATTTAGGAGAATAGGGTCTATTAGTGACATAATTAAATAACTGGCGTTTATTTAATTAATTAGGAGGAAAAAAGTTGTATTAATGATGATATAGTGAATTAATTAAATAATTAAAGATTATTCAATTAATAGATGAAAATAGGGTTTAATAATGTAAATGATGTGAAATACAATTAGATTAATGATAATGATGTCGATAATGGAAAAATGCCATTCAGGATGTGTGATATGTGTTAGGTCATTTTTACATGTCTACATTTTTTCCCTCTTTGAGATAAAGTACGAGTTGCAATGTTTCAAAGAATTCAATGTTAAGATCAAGATTTGAAAAAAAATTATATGCCATAGTGTGCCTTGGCAGTCAGTGAAAAGATAATACAACGTTGGGCTGCCCCTCGAGAGGTTGGCCGAAAAAATTATTTTTCGGTTCGAGCTCATGACAAGGTTTAGTTGTAGTTTAGATGCATAGAGGATGAATAATTAAGCTATAGGAACCTCATTTATGGTTTCATACGTTTCAAGGTACTCTTAATTTTAATCTAGGAGGGTTTTTAAGGTAAAAAAATAGGGTTTGGTGGGGGGGGGTAAAAATAGGAAATTAGGGTTCCTTTTTCCTCATTTGCACTCTTAGCCTTGGAGAATTCTTGTCTTTGGAGACCTTGCTTTGACAATTATCGAGTCATGATGTCGAGGATTGCAGGTGCACCATACCATGCAGAGGTGGTCTGTGACTTCGAGAGGCCAGCTGGCGCAGGCATTACGGTATGTATCACTTATGTTCCTATTTTTGTTTTTTCATTTTTGTGTAATTAATGCTAGAAAACCTTTTCAAAAATAGCTGTGATTTTATGAAATTTCCGTTTTTTTCTCGATTCTACCACTATTGTTCTTTGTGTTTGTGTTGCTTTCACTTTTCTTGCTCGCTATCATTTTTTATGTTTGCTATTGCATTTTTTGCTCGCTTTTGTAAAACTTGTTCACTATTGTTTATTTGCTTATGGAATGACCGCTAATGTGAATTTTGTTCGCTATCAAAAAAAAATCTCACTTTTATCATTTTTAATGCTATTGCTCAAAATGTCTGTTTTTTTCAAAAATAGGGCCACTATTGCTTTTCTTGTCGCTATTGTCAAAAAAATGGCCACTATTGCTTTTCTTGAAATATTTTTTCAGTTTGTTTGGAGTCTTATGTTTGTGATATTATTTTCTAACAAGTACCTATTGTCGTGGGTTGAATGTTTACAGGCGGTTCTAAAACCACTGTATTCAAGAGAGCGACGACCGTGACAGTTGTTCGACCTACTCACTGGTTTTTTTGAGGTCGAGAGAGACTTTCTAGATGCGGTAGGTTTGCATCATATATGTTACATGCCTGAGATATGATGCCATAGGGCCATGATTATCACCCTTGTAGAGAGATGGCATTCAGAGTCATCGTCCTTCCACCTGACGACTGACGAGGAAACCATTACCCTAGAGGATGTGTGGAGGATTCTCCGCATCCCTATTCACGGTGAGCTTGTGTCTTATGATGTTAGGCAGGGTACTTTGGCCATGTAGTGTGTACTTGGCATTCAACGACTTCATGTGGCAGACTCGGAGATAGACTTGTCTCCCTTCATTGACAGCGCATATCTCATATCAATGGTTTTATTTGGTTTGATTATGGGGCTCTTTTCCTATTGGCTGGGGTATCTCCATTGAGTAGATGATGGAGCACGGGACCCGATATGCTTGGCATCCATGTATTTTGGCACACCTATATAGAGACATGCATGAGGTTTCCTATTATGGAGGCAGTTCTATCTCCGCAGGCGTGACATTGTTGCACGTATGGGCCTAAAAGCATATCCTAGTGACTAGACCAAATAGTGTGTTGGAGTGGGATCCAAAGGATCCATACTCGTACATATATTCAGATTTTATGCATTATACATGGTTGGGAAAGCTATCTTACTCGCGAGGTGTTTTTGAAGACATGCTTGCATTCGTTTGGAAACCATGGCTAGACTATGAGGCCTGACACAATGACATGGAGTAGCTCCCCTATTGTCAACAAACATGGTGGCTGATAGGCCATGTGGATTCTCTTCTTGAGCGTTACTTACCTAATCAGGTTCTCTGCTAGTTTGGAGAATGACAAACACGTTTCGAGGATGACTATCATGCACTTTTCGGGAGGACTTATCGAGAGGTTAGGGTGTGGGGGCCATAGGACTCTTCTGCCAATGTTGTGGTTGAGTTCTGATGACTTGCCCCATTTGGATGGGGTTGGGTAATGGATTTAGTTAATTTAGGGACTACACATGACTATGATTAGTGGTGGGCTCATTGTGTTCCTCTTCATTTTAAAAATCTTGTCGACACCGAGCTAGTTATGGGACAGGGGCAGAGGAGAGCTAGTGTGACCAACCAGAAAGGTGAGCGACAACAATTTCATATCATAGTAGATCAGTTGGATAGAGCAGCGTGTGATGGGAAACAAGGTCAGCATGATGGAAAACAACCTGATCCGATGCAGCAAGATCAACAAGTACCACAAGGTCCTCCCCCATAACGAGATGTAGCAACAACAACACAGATAGCCTAACTGACTACAAATAGGGATGCTCGCATCATTGAGAGGGATGTAGAGATTGTCCAAAGGTAGGCGATTGAGGCACAGGTGGCAGTATTGACTGCTGAGAGAGATGGCTTTCGTTAGGAGTGAGATGGGTTCTAACAGGAAAGAGATGCCCTTAGGCAGGAGCTAGCCATCAAGAGGCAGCTTAAAATTACAAATGAGATATTACTAGCCTCCTCCATTCCCCTTTCTCAGTACCAAGCCGAGTGGGACCAACTGTTGCAAAGATGTACATATTATCAGACATTATATGAGGCCTTTGTGTCAAGGGATTAGAGACGACCTCGTTTTGGAGAGCCCAGTACATAGACAGGTGTAGAGTCTGATGGTTAGTCAGTGAGACAACCACATTATTCTCCAGTTATCCCACAACACTCTCCCCATCAGAGCTAGCAGCAGCCGAGATCCCCACCCCCAGACAACCAGTAGGATTGATTTTTCTTGATCTTTTATGATGTTTATTGTATCTAAGACTTGTGTAGACATTATTTTTTTTATATACAATCATTGGCCCAACTGAGACCTCATATACATGTATTTTTTGTATTTTTTGATATCACACATGATACTTGATGATGTATAGACATTCCCATTTTTTATGATATATGATATATACCATGTTTTGATTCAACTTTATTATGTGTTATGAGATGCTTATGGATGATTATGGATGCTTATATGTGTTGTTGATTTATGATTATATGTTCATATTTTTGTACATTTTATGATGCATTTATATGATATGGATGAATGTATGATTCACCTATGCATCTGATGATGATATATTATGTATGTGATGGTTGATGGTATATGATGTATGCTATGGATGATGATATTCATGTTATTGTGGTCATGATATGTACTACTAATTTTTTCAATGTAGGATGCATGTGGTATTAATGATATTGTGATGCAAGATGGAGCTTTTAGTTAGAAGAAGTGTTAGCATGATTTGGAGATGGATATAAATTTGATGTTGTTAGTTACTGATGAGTTTTGATTTTGGTTTCACAGAGGCTTCTTATCTTTAGCAATCTTTATTGATGTATCAAATAGCCACGATGCACCAAGGTATTATTAACGAAGGTGGATTTATATCTATTGGGTGGAATTTCACTCTACAAACAAAGAATATTCTTGCTCATACCAAACATACGGAAACCCTATTAGAGTGTATGGTTGATTTGTGTTAAAACATTTCAGACCAATCACATAGATAGGTATGGAGTACCTAACATGCAAGTGCTACAGGAATTACCTCAAAACAACTTCCATACACATAACAAAGCAAGTATTTGTCATGGTAGTGTCACAAAAAAATCTAACAAATAGGAAAAACTAGAAATTGACAATCAATATCTCCATTCCTTACTCTCTAAATCCTTAATGGATATCCTCGAGAGATCCTAGGAATGTGATATTAAGATAAATAAAAAACTAAAACCATAAAAGATAAACAATGCAGTATCACTTGCCATAGTTGTTTGATGTTTCAGGATGTTATCCATTAGTGATGTCTATTGTAGGAATGTTTTATCCATTAAGACATACATTAGGATGTTGATGATGAATTATCAATAGGTGGGTAGTTGATACTTTAGGTATTGTTTATAGTTTGATAGTGATCCAGTCGTTTCAATTTTTACTTTGGAAGTTTCGATTTCAATGTTTGCTTTGTGTGTAGATTGCTTTGTCAAAGGTTGGAGGTGATGATTGTTTATTATGAATGGAAATTTTATTGCATATAGGTGACAATGGAGATAGGACTTTTGAGACTTTCTAAATTATTTGATGTTTTTGTTTTTTCCTATATTTTTATGAATGTTTTTTAGATTTTGATAAGATATTTGAATGTTTTTTTTGTTTCGGGGGACTAACCTAGGGCCTCAAGGGCTCATCAGTGATGGTCTTACCTACGTTATACACATAGAGGCTCGTAGTTTGCTTGTTTGACAAGATTATTTTTTTGACCTTTTCTGATTTTTCAAATGTTTTTTGGATTTTGATGTTTTTTACTTTGTTTTGATTTTGTTTGTTTTCTGGATTTTTTTATTTTTTTGTTATCTTTCAACCATGATGGGATGTACAAGGATCCAATATGCTACCAGTTTAAGGAAGTTTCCCCTAGCTCGAGACAATATTACGTTTATTAGGGTAGATGGATGAAGATGGTGTAACAGGGTTCGATACTAGATCAGTTATCGAGCCATGGTTGGATACACATTTTATTATGGGACGGATGGGTGTATGCTTTAGATAGTGTTGATAGATAGAGATGCAGGTCTTATTCAAATGTAGTGCTTGTTTTCCAAGTTTTCACTACAATACTTTCCCTAGAAGCGCCACAAATGGTTTTCACTTAAAGGACGTTTTATTTCTCCTTACTATTTTTCTTGCTTTTTTTAATTTTATTTTTATTTTTTTCTTTTTTTGCTTGGGATATTTTGATGTGTTCAAGTATAATTTTTTTTTAGATGGATGCTATTCAGAGGTTCGGATAAAGGTTCTCCTTCAATAGTAGCCAATTGATATGACCCCGAACCATAGCTTTTTGTTATGATGAAAGGTCCTAACCAGTTTGGTTCAAACTTCCCCTTCCCATCCTGATTTAGTTGGATCTTTTGATTCTCTTTTAGTACTAGGTCACCAACTTGAAAGGTTTTGTTCTTGATATTTTTGTTGTAGCTTCATTTGAGCAGATTATAATAAACTTGAAGATGGTTTAACGTTCTCAAACACCTTTCATCTAGGAGTTCCAACTCATTCAATCTGGACACCCGATATTCCTCATTTCTAACCGTGCCTTTAAGGGATACTCACAATGAGGGGATTTCGACTTCAATAGGTAGGATCAATTCATATTCGCAGACCAAGAAAAAAGGTGTGGCACCTGTAGGTGTGTGAATGTTGGTTTTGTAAGCCCACAAGGTTGGATTTAGCTGCAAATTCCAATCACAGTCAACGTCATTAACAGTCTTTTTCAATATTTTTAGAACGGTTTTATTGGACACTTCATCTTGATAGTTTCCTTGGGGATAGTATGGCATTGAGAATCAGTATTGGATATAAAAATTTGAACAAAGCCCATAGACATCTTGGTTCTTGAATGGGGTTTTGATGTCTGTTATGATATTTTGGGGAATTTCATATCAATTGATCAAATAATTCAAGATGAACCTGGATATTTGCTTTCCTATGATGTAGGTTAATGGAATGGATTCTATCCACTTTGTGAAGTATTCAATTGCAATGTTGATGAACTTATGCCCATTGGATGAAGCAGGAGAGATCTTACCTATCAAGTCTAATCCCCATTGTGAGAAAGGCCATGGTGTTGTTATAGGTCGCAATTCATGTATTGGTGTGTGAAGAAGATCAATGTGTCATTGACATTGATGACATCTCCTTGGAAAAATAAATAGATTCCTACTCCATTGAGGGCCAATAATATCTTATTCTTAGCAATTTTTGCACTAGATTAGATCCACTAGAGTGAGACCCACAAATACCTTTGTGCACTTCTTATAAAGCGGTTTGCACTTCATCCACGTTGAGACATCAAAGTAATGTACCATCTAGACTTCGTCTGTATAGGGTATCTCCAAAGACGGTGAATCGAGAAGTTCTACGGACAAAGGTTTTCTTTTGGTTTGTTGTTAAGTCAATGGGTATGATACCATGTTGATATAGGAAAAAATATCTTGGTACCATGGTGAGTTAGGACCAACAACATCACAAACAAGTTTTGATTCTAGGATATGAAATGTCAATATAAGTAGTTGCTCCACGAGGAATTCGTATTTAGGAATGTTTTGTGGAATGTCGAGGAATGAGCCTATTGTTGCCATAGTGTTGATTGCTCTATTGTTGATTCTAGGAACTTGTTCAAAGGTGATGACGACAAAGTACTGCTTAAAATTATCCACCATTCTTTTATATGGCATTAGCTTGTCATCCTTTGTTTGATATTCATCATTTACCTGTCTTATTACCAGTTGAGAGTCTCCATAGACCTGTAGTTATTTTATCCTCCATTCTATGACCATCTTTAGTCCTGTGATTAGTGCTTCATATTCAGAAATGTTATTGGTACACGAAAAGGAAATCATGTAAGCCTTAGGTATACTATCTCCCTGCAGTGTGAGAAATAAGATACGAGCTCTTGAGCTGTGTTGAGTGTGGGACCCATCAAAGTACAAGCTCAAACACCTTGACTATCATGTTAGGAGTATGCTTTCATCTAGGAATTGTGATACTAGAGGTTGATGATCTTCCGTTGGTGTGTTTGCTAGTTGATCTACTATTATTTATCCTTTTTTGGATTTTATGTCGATGTACTCGATGTCATTTGACTCACTAAGTATCATTACCCACTTAGCAATCCTCCATGTTAGAGTTGCCTTTGATAATAAATACTTTAAGGGATCCACCTTTGATGTCAACAAGTTACTTGCATGTTTAGTATGTAGTGTCTCAACTTTTATGCTATAAAGACAATCAATAGGAATTCTCTCTCTATGGGCATATAGTTTAATTCATATCCCACCAGGGTTTGGTTGATGTAGTATATTACTCGTTCTTGTTATTATCATCCAATTGTGCTAACAGAGCTCTGAGAGTTGTCAGTGTTGTAGATACATATAGGATCATTACCTTGTCTTGAATTGGAGGCATTAATACTAGAGGAGTGAGTAAATAATCCTTGACCTATTGGAAATCTTGATCACATATGTCATCCCATTTGAATGTTATGTCTTTGTGTAACAAATGGGTGAATGGATGGCACTTGTCTACCAACTATGTGATGAACCGCCTGATGGATTGTAGTTTACCTTATATAATTCTCAGTTGTTTTAGTATTTTTGGAGGAGGAATTTCTAATATAGCTTTTACCTTGGCAAGATCTACCTTGATGCCTCTTCTTGATACTATGTAACCCAACATTTTTCCAGAAGTCACGCTGAATACGCACTTCTTTGGGTTGAGATGCAAGTTGTATTCCTCTATTTTGTCAAATACCTTTGCTAGTTTAGCCAAATTATCTTCTCTCTTGATGGATTTTTCCAATATATCATCTACATAATCCTCCATAGTGATATGCAACATATCATGGAAAATGTGATCATTGCTAGTTGGTAGGTTTCCCATACATTCTTCAGACTGAATGGCATGACGTTCCAGTAGAAGGTTCCCTATGCACAAGTGAAAGTTGTTTTATGTTGGTTGTCGGGGGATACCTTTATTTGATTATATCCAAAGAAGTCATCCATCAGTGAGATCATTCATGTCCTACAGTTAGGTCTATAATCATGTTGATGTTGGGTAGAGGGAAGTCATCCTTCGAGCATGCCTTATTGAGATCCCTAAAGTCGATGCAGGATCTTATGCCCCAGTGGGTTTCGATACTGGCACAATGTTTGATACACACTCAAGATAGTCAATGAATTGAATGAATCCCACGTCTAGAAGTTTTTGAAGCTCTACTTTAACCAAGAGTGCTATTTGTGGATCCATTTTGTGTAGCTTTTGTTTGATAGGTTTAGCCCCAAGTAACACTATTAGGTGATGTACTAGCAAGGTGGGATCTAGCCCTAGCATGTCTTTATATGTCCATGTAAATTTTATTTTTCGTTCATTGATAAATGCTGAGAATTTTACCTTTTCCTTAGGATCAAGTGATGCTACATGGTATGTTATTTTTGGTATTTTTGTTGTGCCAACATTGATAGGTTCAGAGTCTTCAACTAAGAGTGTTGTTTTCTCTTGATATTTCATAGTGGGGAGATTGAATCTTCCATATTCGGGCGCCTCAAAGAGGTTTTCACCCTCAGATGCGTCCTTTGTTTTTTCCTTTTCTTGATCTGATAAAGCCACATTGTGGTTTTCTTTAGGGGACCTCTTTTTTATTTTTAATTTTTTTAGTTTATTTTTGCGACTAGAAGACGCAATATCCCCTCCAAAATATTCTCCTTGATATAGTTCCATTACAAAACCTGCTTTATGATCTCCTTGTGGTATATCGGTTCTAAGTCCCATGAACTTCGTAATAGCCTCATCATTCTGGAATGATTCCAAAACAAGTGTATGATGTTGTTGGTCCCAATCTATCAATTGTGGTTATATCAAGGTTATTTTGTTATTGGCATCAATGAAGCTTATGGAGGTTGTAGCTAGGGAATGTATATTAGTTTTATCAAGGCTCCATAAGGTATCTAGGTTATACTCCTTAGAGTCACAAGAATCCCATTTGTATTCATTGGAATCTATTTCAATATGGTCATTGTCAAATATAGGTTCAACAATGATGGTATTTACGTTGAGGTTTTCAAACATGTTTTGGATATACAAGCAGTTGTCTAGACATTCACAATTATCTGATGTCTCAACAGTGGTAGAAGTAGCTCCTTCATAAGAGGTGCTTTCAGTATTTGTGGTAGTCTTATCTAATGAACCATATCCTAGTCCAAGATTCTTTGGGTGTTTTTCCATAATAATTGGTTCTCTTCTACCTTGTCCATGTAGACCAAGCACGCCTTGTTCAGTGAACCCCATGCTTTTGGCTATTTGAAACCCTTTGTTGTTTTCATCAATAGGAAGGGGAGGTAGTGGCTTTTCCCATCCTTCTTTGTAAACCCATGAAGACAAGTCTTCTTCGCATATTTCTTCATCTTGCATGTCTCCCCACCTAGTGAAAATGGTGGGTTTTACTACCATTGTAACAATTTGGGCATGTCTGATCTCTTTTGGTCCTCCATAGGTCTTAGGTGTCAGGGGAAGCATTTCAATACAAAAGGATTGGTTGAAGTAGTATTCCCCACAAGCCTTGTCAAGTACTAGGATCTTGACATTGGATTTAGATGGCTTAGTTGATGAAGGTGTAGTGGAGGACAAAGGTAGTGATTATGGCTCAACGCATGAGAAGGAGTGGAAAGATATATCATTGTTGGGTATTTTTAAGATCTTTTTGTACTTCTCCTCCAATTTAGCACAGTAATGAAAAGGTTCGGGGTCAACATATATGGTAACTTCATTATTATCATAAGGAAAGTTTAGGCATTGATGAAATGTGGAAGGGATTGCTTGTAAGGGATGGATCCATGGTCACCCCAAGAGAAGGTTGTATGGTAGCTCGAGATCTAGCACTTGACATGTTGTTTCTGCTATTGCTAGGCCAATTTGAACTGGAAATCTGATTGTTCCTTCTAAACTTAGCTCCATGTCATCATAATCTCTAATGGTGATACTCTTGTTCTTATCAATTACATCATCAAAATATCCCATTAGTTTCACTAATTTCAAGGTACAAATGTTTAGGCTTACACCATTATCTATCAAAACTCTCTTGAATTTATGTTTATGTACACAAACTTGTAAATAGAGAGCTTGATTGTGGAAATATTTTTGTTGAAGTTCTTTCTTAGAAAAGACTAAATGATGGGTGGAGGTGACATTACCAACCATGGCTTGAAACTAATCTGGGTTGAGGTCATTAGGGACCAAGGTTTCGATAAGGGCTTTCTCCAAGATATCTTTGTGTGTTGGTGACAACTTCAAAAGTTCCAAGATGGAGATTAAGGCAAGAGTTTTCTTAAGTTGTTCCACAATTCTATAGTCATTTGATGGCTTACTTGTGGCTTTTACTAGGGGTGGGGCTCCTTGGATTGTAACTCTCTCTTTTTGTGTAGTTATGTTACACTCAGGATTTCCTCCTAGTATGGTTACAACTTTGATGGTATGTTTGTCATGAGAGATGTTTCCTATGATTTTATTGTAGGTGAAGTTGGCCTTTCAATAATATTTCTCTTTACCCTTGTCGTTTCCCCTAGAATGGTCGGGGATTGGATCCTTGTAGATCTTCAGGTCCTTGTTTCCAAGACGATGTTCTATATCAACTTCTCCCTTTTCTATTAGGTCTTGCGCAATTTTCTTGAGCCTCATGCAATTGTTTGTGGTATGCCCCTTGATTTTGTGAAATTCACATTGGTCGTTCTCGTTATGCCAAGGGGCTTTGAAGTTTGGCTTCTCATAATTTTCTCTTTCATTAATTTTATTGAGGTTCTTTTGGACTAGTTTGTGCATAATCACCTCAAGCGATTCTCCCAATGGAGTAATTATTTGTCGAGGTTGGTCATATTTCCTCAGTGGTCTCATTTCATTATCTTGTCCTTGATTTTGTTGTTGATTGTTTGGTTAGTTGTTTTGAGGATAACTAAGTTGGTTTTTTTGTTGATTGTTTGCAACATAACCTTGTTGTGTTATTTGAACTTGATTTTATGGTATATTGGGTGTTTATATATTATGTACAACCTTAGCATCAACCACTCCATCATTGGTTACATTTTTGTTTTTAGCCCATATCTTGGGTTTGTTATTTGAAGTAGAAAATTGATCTTTACAGTTGTAAAGTTTGATTACTCCCTTACAATGAGGCCTCTTTCGATGAGTATACCTTTTTCAATAGTTTCCTCAAAATTTCTTGGGCATAACACAATGAGTTGGTAATTGATATTTGCATGTACATTGGAGATAAAGATATATCTACAAGTTGTTTCTCTAGAACATGCCATTTATAAATTTGCTCACTTTATGTCTCCATCTTTGTAGGTATAAAGCAAATGATTCACCTTGATTTTGTTTGATTTTATAAAGGTTGGTGATCGTAATGCCTTTTTTTATGTTATACGAGAAATGGTTGAAAAATTTATCTGACAACTCATCGAATGTTTTGATACTTGGCGGTAAACTATAGAGCTAGTCTATAGCAGGCCCACTGAGACTTCGTGGAAAAAGCTGCATTAAGTAGGTATCATTTCATTGTAGTTTCATGCAAGATACTAAAAATTTGCGTACGTGCTCTATTGGATCTCCTTTCCCCCTATATTTGTCAAATTTTGGTATTTCAAATCCTTTGGGGAAAGGTACCATGGATAAGTTTTGATCAAAAGGATACAGACAAATATCCTATAGAGCATAGCTCCTTTTTGACTTTCCAATTTGTATGTCCAATATTATTTGATTGATTGCTTGTAGTTGTACATTTATGTCGTTGTTTGGTGTGTTTGCTTGAGGATTTTTTGCACTATAGCTCTATTGTCCCATGACATTTTCCTTGGTCATAAATGGGATATTGTGTAGTTATGGGACCTTGAGGACCATGTTGTATATAAGGTATGTTGGGTCCTTGTTGTGTGTTGGGGGTATGGTGAGTCTATGATATACCCTGATATTGATATTGAGGTATCCCTAGGTATTGATTGTGTTCTCCTCCTTGATTTTGATTTTGGGGGATACCATGGTACTATACTTGAGGTATACCTTGGTAATTTGCTTGTGGTACACTTTGTTTTTGTTGTTGAGGGATACCTTGATGATGTGTACCTTGGTAGTTTGTTTTTTGGGGTACATTATGTTGTTGGGGATTTTGTTGAAGGGTATGGTTCATTTGTGGTACACCTTGTTGTTGTGGATTTTGTTAAAGGATACCTTAATAGTTCACTTTTGGTACACATCATTGTTGTGTATTTTGTTGAAGGGTAACTTGACAGTTCATTTTTGGTATGCCTTGTTGTGGATTTTGTTGAAGGGTACCTTGATAGTTCCTTTGTGGTATGTCTTGTTGTTATGGAATTTGTTGAGATTACCCTTTTTGGTATTTTATGTTGTTGGAAGGGTCAATATAGGACGTATATCGTGTCATGTATTTCTATTGTGATGGGTTTCTACCATGTTGATCCATTGGAAGGCTTCCCATGTTTTGCATAGTGTTGTGTTGTGGCATGCTTTGGGTTGCGTTTCCTTTATACTATTGTGCTACCACTGTTTGTTCAATTTGGGATGGTGATCTAAACAATGGGTTATCCATGGGTTGCATTTGATCATTGTTTTGTGAGAATAATGGTGGTATGTTGGGATTCATCATTGGTTTTGGTACTTGTCTAACTAATTTTTTATCTCCTAGTGGAATAAGATTAGGATCTTATAGTATGTCAATATTGATGTCTATGGGTAGTTTGTCACCACTTTTTGCGAGTGCAAGGAAATATTGGTTTACATTCATCCCAAGCATTTTATCCATAAGTTTCTACATCTTAGGATTTTGGGAGTGTTCTAAGAGTCTTTCCTCAATAAGTTCCTCATCACTATCCTCTTCTTCTATAGTGTAAGTTTGAGAATCATGAGGTTGGTGTTATCTAGCAATTCGTTCTTGATTTCTAAGAAGTATTTCTGCCTCACTAGGTGGTTGATCTTGGTTTGCTTTAAATGTGGGTTCTCTTTGAGGAGTTGTAAGATCATTTGGTTTGTAACCCCATGGTTGGGTTTCCTCATTAGTGGTGTTTGTCATAGGTGCACTTGAACTACCTCTGTTGGATTCAATATTTTTATTGTGTTGGGATCTTGTGGTTGTCATAAACAGGTTCAAGACCCTTGGGAGTCTTGTGATAAGGGGCCAAAATCAGCCCATGTTTAAACTGGTAACAACATCGAACCATATCAAGAAATATTTATCCCTGAGGTCAAATTGGCCAATGGCAACACTTTTAGGCCCACAACTTGGAAGCTCCTTCAAAGTAAGGTAGGGACACCCTTCTGAGTGTATACACTTAAGTCTTTCGAGAATGGATAGATAGGTGCCTCCAAGAATGGAACAATTACCCAATCACCTTCTCCCTAAAAAGTTAAAAGTAGAAAGCTACAAGTAACTTATACAAGCCAAATATTCCTATCTCAATTCAAGGGAGTTCATATGGTGAGTAAAGTTCTTCAGAGTATGGTGCACATCTCTTGCACTAAACCATGTTGCCAAGTAGAATATCTCAAGCAAAGGGTGGAATTCTACTATAAAGTTCTTAGTCACTGCTCAAGGACTCAATGTCTGGCTAACATCCAACAAGCTACTTAAAGCTTTAACCACTCCTACTAGGGGCCCTATATACCTGAAGGTACCTCCCCATTCTAAACGACATTGTTGACCAATTAATCACCAGTTAGATCTTGGTGTTTAACCTTGACCAATTTATATAGTGGCCTAAGGTAAATACTGCTTTGAGTTGCCTTGAGTTCTCTAGTGTGGGATGTATCTCAAGGCAGGCCCGATCTAAAGGTAATTCTTTAAAAAATAAATGAATGTGAAACCCAAAGTGCTTTTCATCACCCAAGATCGTCAAAATATGTGAGGGGAGAGGATACACACTTGGTTTTCCAAGCACGGTGAACACAGTATACAATCCATAGCAATTTTGGTTTTAAGCACAAAATTTCAATTGTGTAAAGATATCAATTCAATTTTTAAGTACTCCAATTTTAAATCGTTTTAGACTTCAAGTAGGATATAGCAAAGGTGCAAATCAAAATTGATTTATTCAATTTTATAACACCAAATGGAATGTTTCTAATTGTGTTGTTCATCTTAAGGAGTCACAAAATGAAACTATTGTCTGAATTTAGTGCTTCAAAGCTGTCATATGGGTTTACAATTTAAGACATTTTATCAAATTGTAAGAAAAAAATGTAACAATTTGGCTATGAAGACCCCCTGATGCTGATGATGATAGACTATAATTTGTAAGTCTTATTTTATATATAATATTAATATATGAGCTATATTCTCTTTGCTAAAAAAAATGTCGAAATGAAAAACATTCAATTTTAGGAGCACCAATTGAAATGTGAAAGTTGTCTTGTTCAATTTTTAGAAGCACCAATTGAAGTGTGAAAGTTTCCTTGTTCAATTTTTAGAAGCACCAATTCAAGTGTGAAAGTTGCCTTGTTCAATTTTAAGAAGCACCAATTGAAGTGTGAAAGTTGTCTTGTTCAATTTTAAGCACCAATTGACATGTGAAAATTTTAGGTTCAATTTTAAACACCAATTGAAATGTGAAAATTGTAAGTTCAGTTTTAAACACCAATTGAAATGTGCAAGTTGTGGGTTCAGTTTTAAACACCAATTGAAATGTGTCTTAACTAAGAAAGCTCTAAAAACTGGAATGGACTTGGACCATTCGCCAACTCTACAATCAAACCATTAGTTGTTCTCATGAAACAAATGTGCCCTAATCCTTCAAGGGTTGCACCAACAATGTTAGAACCCCCCAAACACAACGAACAATCGAACATTAGGGTTAGGAAAATAAAAAATATTAGAAAAATACTTGTAGATTGAATAGAATGAAAAAAAACCGAACAATAGCAGCAATCTTCAGGACGGTAGTGGACTTTCTATCTAGAACAATAGTAGACCAGTTAGATGATAGCAATCTAGAAAAGTGCAACCGCAGACCTGTTTTTGGCAATAGCAATTAAAAAGTTAATAGCGCACCTATTTAGTGCAATAGTAGTTGAAAAAAGTGCAATTGTGGTAAAAATGTGGACACAACCATGAGAAAATTATGAACTTCTGCATGAAAATTATCAACAATATTTCAGAAAAGAATGCCAGTGTTCTAGAACTTGTAACTACTCAAATAAACTCACAAAAATATTAACGTTAAGGACCTAGGTACCATCGAACATGCCAAATTTTGTAAGGGAGGAATAAAGCAATAGGAAAACAAGAAATGAATTAAACTAAATCAATTCAAAACAAGATTAAAGTCCAACCATACTCATAAAATGAAGTTCTAAAATAACAAAATCAACAAACAATGTAATCCTAAAGATAACATAAATTGAATTCAAAATCTTAAAACATTACCATCCCATGTCGGAGTTGTGTTTGTATTATCGTTTGGATGTCAGATTGCTTGATTCAATACAAAGCCTCCATTTTTGTTGTTGTAAAAGCTTCAATTTGTATAAATGGTGAACTAGAATGTGATAATATCTCTTAATATGCTCAAGAAATAATTACTCGGTGATTCGCTATGAAGATTTTAGATGATTTGTGAGAAGGTAGACGATTGTTTTATAGATTTCCTATTTCAAGATGAATGATCAAGATTTCATAGTAAAAGATCCTGATCAACTATTGAGAACCGTTGAGAGGAAATAGATTGGAAGGATTAGTGGATTTAGATTGGAATGATTGGGGGGATTGAGAAATCAGGTTGAGGGGTTAGTGGGATTGAGGAAATAGATTAAGTGGTTAGTGGGATTGAAGAAATAGATTGAGTGGTTAGTGGGATTGAAGAATAGATGAGTTAGTCAACCGATTAGAGTGAGAAATTAGTGATCGTGATTTGCTCAATCAAAAAGGAGGGTGAGGATAATTAATTAATTAATATTTAGAGATGAACACGCAAGTCATGTTTGACTTTAACAAATAAAGTTGTATTTGTTTGTTGACTATGTTGAATGATGTCGAATAATTAATTTAATTATTCAAGTTTAGAAAGAGGAAATTGATTTAATTAAATTATAAAATGATAATAATTTAATTGATTTAGGAGAATAGGGTCTATTAGTGACATAATTAAATAATTGGTGTTTATTTAATTAATTAGGAGGAATAAAGTTAGATCAATGATGATATAGTGAATTAATTAAATAATTAAATATTATTCAATTAATAGATGAAAATAGGGTTTAATGATGTAAATGAT
Organism: Sequoia sempervirens; assembly: GCA_007258455.2. Classification (NCBI taxonomy): domain Eukaryota; kingdom Viridiplantae; phylum Streptophyta; class Pinopsida; order Cupressales; family Cupressaceae; genus Sequoia; species Sequoia sempervirens. The sequence goes on along the minus strand of VDFB02000007.1, from coordinate 8,443,830 downwards.
GTGAAATGCAATTAGATTAATGATAATGATGTCGATAATGGAAAAATGTTATTCATGATGTGTGATATGTGTTAGGTAATTTTTATATGTCTACACTTTTATAGACTCAAGCTCACACAAATACAACCAAGTGGTAAGATAAAACCATGTGCCACAAAATCATGTGAACACAAAACCAGTAATCCCTTATTTAATATTGGGTACTAAGTTTTCACTTTATTTAATATTTCCCCAATATTAAATTATTATCACATGTCTCTCACACATTAAATAATACAATGTTACTATATAGGAGTGAATTTGCACCCGTTATGCAAATTCCCCTTTTACACTTCCTCACCTTAGAAAACCAAATTCGAAGGCAAAAATCCACATCAACCCACTGTCTTTGTTCCACTTGGCTTTTGTTTTGTGCGTCGGTAGAAGAAGAACTGTTGGGGACGCCCACGCGACATGCTTACATCCCTGACAGATTCCTACGTATGAACCCTGTAGAGGCGTTACACTTCCCATTGGGGTCGATTTGTAACGCTCGTCTTCGATCAATCGACCTGAATATGGTCATTTTTCTCATTATTCCTTCAAATTCACTCTTCCTTCATGTAGTCCATCTTCTTTTGGCACTCCCTAAGCATTCTAGCATTCACTTCTTGCATTCTAAGTCTTCAAGCTACACTTTGCACTCCATAGTAGCAACAACAACACTACATCAACTCCGTAGAGCAAGTGTGGAACAACACCATTGCAGCATGGGCTTGAGTCCTCACATTTTCTCTTCCATTAGCTAGTGAGCTCTTGGTGGAGGTGGTAAGCATTTTAACTCCTCTCCTCTATGATTTGGTTGAGTAGCACATTACTGTTTTGAAGTGTTATTATGTTATTTACTTTCATTCTTCCTTTATCATACTTTTCTCTACAATTGCTATCTTGGTTGTCCATGGAGGTGGAAACACCAAAACGGGGGTCTGACTAAGGCAGGCCCCTATACAACCCCCCAACAAATTTCCTCTTTCTTATGTGTAGGTGGACATGCTTTGTGGAGCTAGCTAGTGAACAAGCTCTTTTGTGAGATCATTTTTGTCACCCTAGCTTTAATCTACTTGCTTTATCATATTCGATTATATATCTCTTATTTCATAGTTTTGTTTTGCTCTCCTAAAACCATTAGCTAGGCTGCCAACTCGTTTTCTAGCAGTTCTCATTGTACTTTTGGTCCTTTGGTCGTACGGATGCTAGTGCACCTGAGAGACACCAGTAGGTGGACGTTCTTTGTGGAGCTAGCTAGCGAACATGCTCTTTTGTGAGATCATTTTTGTCACCCTAGCTTTAATTTACTTTCTTTATCATATTCGATTATATATCTCTTATTTCATAGTTTTTTTTTGCTCTCCTAAAACCATTATCTAGGCTACCAACTCATTTTCTGGTAGTTCTCATTGTACTTTTGGTCCTCTGGTCGTACCGATGCCAGTGCACTTGAGAGGGTCCCCCTCTTACATTTTTGGTGAACCCAATGTGAACCATTTTGGTTTTGTTTTGCGATACTGAAAGCTCCTTTCCTCGTATTTTAGGAGTGTTGTAGGTGTGAGTGTTGTGAGGCTTTCACCTCACAACCCAACCTACAACCCCTAGTAGGCGTAGTTGGAAGGTTCTGAAGGTTTTGCGTAACAAAACCTTGATTGGGTCACCATCTTATCCTTTAACCTTTTAGGGACTTTGCGAAAGTATCATCTAGTGTGTGTAATGGCCTCTTTCTTGCATCAACCTATCCCCTTTGCACAGTCTATGAGTAGTGGTGCTGGTATAACCTTCACTTCACAGGACCTACTGGTGGGTATTAATAGGGAACCATCTCCTCTCTACATCCCTACACGAATCAATAGAAACATCGTAGCAAGTTTTCTCGTTGATCTGACCTCTCAAGTAAACATTATAATTGAGGAGATCATTCTAATCAACTTCTTGCACAAAGATGAGTACAATGCACCTGTGAGCACCATCCACACACATGACAGACTTTTTGTGCCCCCTTTATGTAGTATTGTCTTGTTAGTTTTGGTTGGACCTAAATCTATGAAGCTTCTATTCGACATTATCCCTGGGTCTAAACTCTTTAGAGTGAAGTTGGGTATCCCTTGGTTAGTGGCTATGAAAACCGTACCCTCATTCATGCATAAATGTTTAACATTTATCCACAAGGATTTTGTGCACATGATTCATGACACCAGTTATAAACCATTGGTTGCTCGTGGTAGCTACTCCTTGGATTACTCTTGGCTTGCGCCTGTTGGTCCTCTCCTGCCTAGGATGTGTTAGGTCTCAAAAACGCTGGTTGGAAAACCTAAGGAGGTTTCCAGGCTCTTAGTACGTTTTAGGCTAACGAACAAGGCCAAATGGTGTATTTGAACCTTCTTCTCTTCAGGCTCTATCTAACCTAGGCGGGTGCACCTATGCAAATGAAGCAGACTTAAACTATGTGTTTCCTACTTTAGCAATCTATCCACAATTGTAATTAGAAGTGGAGAGATGCAAGCCTAATTTGGTATAAATTGTATAAGGAATATCAAGGTGAAGTTTATTAATATGTTTAGTTAACAAATTTGATAAAATTAGGTGATAAGATGGGTAAGACCAGTGCCTTGTTGGGTAAATGAATTCAAATGAAGATCTAGGATGAATGATTCGTGTTGGCTGTAACTCAATTTTTTTGGCACAATGAGGTTGGTTTATAACTTGTATAAATGTGCAAGGATGCAATTATCAAGTTCTTCTTATAGATCCAAATGACCTTTTCTAGATTACTGTGATTAATTAAAAGAATTTAATCCTTCCTTGAAGGAGCCCGTTAATTTAACCACACAAGAACAACAAATGTGCCTTGATAAATTGATAATATCCTCAATACATCAATTTAAATAATAAGGAAATGTCAACCTTGGAGACAACCTAATAATATCTTTAAATTAATTCAACAAACAATTGACACCAATATGAAACCATAAAATCAAAGATCTTTCATTGATTTCCTCAAAATTATGCTTGCAACATGGTCTTTCGAAATGTAAACATTATGGAACTCTTCTGCTATCTATCTATTATCCCTATTCTACTACTATCTCCTATATCTTTCTTTGGTCTTGGTCTCTCTTATATATACAAGAGGCAACAAGCTTCAGACCAAAAGACACATCCTTTGATAACAAAACATGATTTCAAAACTAAGCATAATTAAGAAATTAACACAATCGTAGATGTGTGCACCAATCCGTTAATCTTTGAGTATAAGCCCATGATCACCTAAGACCTGTTCAAGGATTTTACTATGTAATAGGGTCCACATCATCACTACCGACTGATTTTGATTGCTACCCAGTTGCGCCCAAAATGTCCACTATTTGATTGATAAATAGATTAAATGCTAAGAGGTGATGAATGTATTCTTGTTCTGCATGAGTTTCTGCACTGGATACTACTTCTTTCATATCATACTCCATGTTCATGAATTTCTCAATTTGTTTATGAGTATTTTGCAGGGCCATATCCTCATCATTAATGTCTTGCAATGCAACTATTAGAAACTCTGTAAATTCTTCTTTCCAATCATCCCTTTCTCGAAGATTCATTGTATCATCATGGAGTGCAGGAATCAAATTAAAACAACCAAGATCCTCTTCGAGTCTACATTGATATTGGTTATGAGACTCCACCAAGTTGTTATATCTCTGCAGTGTTTGTTCTTTCAGAATCTGTTTATCTATAAGTTCCTTCTTTTTATCAATCATTCTTCTTTGCAATTGAACATTCTCCTCTAGTGTTGATTGTATATGTTTGAACATACTCCAATAATCATCAACTTATTGAACATTTCCTTGATTATCTCGGACACAATATTGTACTTAATGACTTTCATTTCCTTTTCTATTGTTTTATACTTTTCCTGGGCTTTCAAATGGGAACTTTTCTAATAAGATACATAAGCTAATGCATCCAATACTTTCTTGTCCTTTTCGAGCCATGGAGATTACAATTTTGAAGCAAAAGAGGAAGATGGCTTCTCATTTTGATGTGATAGCTTCTTTTTCAATTTGTAATTTTCTTTAACCAACTTTCCAATTTGTGCTCTAGTGAATTTTTCCACAATGACATTCAATTTTGCAGTTTCTAAGGGATTAGTGTCCCCAACTCTTTGGACCAAAAGATGTCCAAATACTTGATTTGGATTATCAATCACTACCAGCATCTTTTCATGGGCTTGATTTCTCATTTCATCGAGCTTCATTAATTCCTCCATCCTTTCCTCCATGGGTTCAGGGACATCCAAATATTCTTGTAAGATGAACTTGCATACTGTTATTAAATTATGCAAAGGGAGTCTAGCCTGAGTTCCATATACAAGCTCAAAAGGTGATTTACCAATGGCCTGTTTCATAGTGATTCTTTTCACCCATAAGGAAAGCCTCAACTTGGAATCCCAGGCTTTTTTATTGTTATCCAACATTCTTCTTATGACCTTCAAGATACTCTTGTTGTTGGATTCATCCTACCCATTTTCTTGTGGATGATAAGGTGAAGAATATGAGATGACTATTCCCTAAGATTGGAAAAATTCCTTGAACTCATCAGATCTAAAACACATCCCATTGTCAATTATAATTCTTGCAGGTACACCAAATCTGGTGATAATTTTTTCCATCAAGAAGTTTATTACTACTTTGATAGTTGTTTGCTTAGTAGGCACAACTTCCACCCATTTTGTAAAGTAGTCAGTGGCTACTAATATCCATTTGTGTCCTCCACTAGACTTTTCTGTAACTTCCCCTATGAAATCAATTCCCCATTGGTGAAATGGAGTGTCAACCTGCATAGGTCTTAGAGGCAATGCCCCTTTATACTTCAATTTTCCAGAAAACTTTTGACATGCCTCACATTTTCTAGTATAGTCATGTGCATCATTGAAAACTTTAGGTCAATAGTACCTTGCCCTTAATATCTTATGAGTAGTGATTTTTGTTGAGAAATTCCCCCCCACATACTCCTTCATGCATCTCCTTCAAGACATATCTTGCTTGATGCTCATCTAAACACAATAACAGAACACCATCCCTATTTTTCCAGTAGAGGTCCCCCCTCATGAATACATATTTTGAGGCCTGCAACTTGAGTGTCCTTTTTTTGTTGTCATCAAACCCTTATGGACATTTCAAATGTTTAAGATAGTAGACAATATCAGTGTACCATGATGTGTGCTCAATACTAGTGACTATATTTTCTTCATCATCCACATTGCATACTTGGGCAACTTCCAAATTTGTTTCAGCCATCAATTTGGCCAATCCTTGTCCTCTCACAAGGTTAGTAATTTGAAACTCAATATCAAACTCTTGGATTGTATTTATCCATTGGCACCTATGCCCTATTGTTTCACTTTGTATGAATAAATCCTTCACTGCAGCGTTAGGCACATAAGCTATCACTTTTTCTCCCACTAGATATGATCTAAATTCCTTAACAGCTCTTACTAATGCATAGGTTTGTTTCTCCACAATATCATATTTCAATTCTGCATTTTGGAGGTATTTTCTAAAGAAGGAGATTCGCTGCTCATACCCATCATCATTCTTTTGGAGCATCACTGCATGAATTGTGTGATAGGATGCAAATGAAAAGATTTGGAAAGGTTTGCTGAAATTTGGAAATTTCAATACTAGAGATTCTTTGATTTCTCTTTTTATGGATATGAATGCATCTATAGATTCAGATGTCTAATCAATCTTTGCACCTTTTTTTAGCGTCTTTGATATTGGTTTTATTATCTCAACAAAGTTTGATATGAATCTTCTTACAAAATTGATTTTTCCAAAGAAGGATTGAATAGCCTTAACCATCTTGGGGATAGGTATCTTATCAATGGCCTCCACTCTTTCAGGATCAATCCTTACTCCCTCCTTAGAGACTATATGCCCAAGTAACTTTCCTTCTGTTACTGCAAATTGACACTTTTTAGGATTAAGGGAGATGCCATATTCCAATGCTTTTAGAATTTTTTTTTGAAGATGAGCCACATGATCCTCTACCTTCTTGGAATATGCAGTTAAATCATCTTGGTAGACTACCATTATCACATTAATAAGGTCAAAAAAAGCAACATCCATGGCCCTTTGGAATGTTGCACCAGCATTTGTGAGTCTGAATGGCATCCTAACATAAACATATCTTCCCCATGGTGTAGTGAAGGTTGTCTTGTATTGTTTTGATTCTTTAACCTTCACTTGATTATAGCCTGAAAATCTATCCATCATGGACTATAACTCATAGCCTATGACCCTTTGTAGCATAGCCTCCATGTTTGGAAGTAGGTAATTGTCCTTGAGAGAAGATATATTCAGGTTTCAGAAGTCTACACAAAGCCTTATATCTCCATTTTTCTTTCTGACTGGTACTAGATTGGAAACCCAAGATGAATGTCTAATCAGCTTGATAATTCCTCCTTCCCTAAGCTTCATAAGCTCTTCATGCATTTTGGCTTCCAAAGTAGGGTTTATGGGCCTCTGTTTCTACCTAAATGGTTTTGCATCTGGTTTCAACGGGATCTCATGTTGGAACAAATCTTCTCTATATGCCTTAAGATCCTCATAAGACCATGCAAAAATGTGCTTGTATTTCCTTAGCAGTGCAATCAACATTTTTTTGATTGTTGAACTTATCTTCTTTCCAATGTATACCCTTTTTGGTGCCAATTCAGTCCCCAGGTTGATCTCTTCAACATCTCTTTTTACTGGTGTTTTTTTCATGAGAGCATGATCATTTCCATCAAACACTCTTTCTAGTGCCACAACTCCTTTAGGAAGTTTGTTGGTTTTGAGCTGCACAACTTCTTTTCCAAACATAGTCTATTTTCCATCTACTTCTTCCAAAAATGCATTAAAATCAATCTCTTGTGCTTCATATTGATCAATGCAATGTAGAAACTTGATGAGATCAGTGTCATCGTTGAAAACTTTCCAACTATCAATGTTATCAGGGATGGCAGGTCTTGTTTTGAATTCAACTTGCGACACTCCGACCAGGGTGATATCATCTCTTTTCAGAGCTACATTGGCTAGGAAATTTGACATTAAGTTCTTGGACCTATCTATCCATTCAATAGAAAAGGCATCAAATAGTTCAATTGTGTCCCACACAACATTTTTGTATTGTTTTAGCCTTTTGTTTTTTGCAGCATATTTTGATTTGATCTGTGAAATGATCAACTCAGAGTCTCCAAGAATAGTTAGTAGTTTTATTTTGTGTTTGACAGCCATATTCAAACCAATTAACAGGGCTTCATACTCTTATTTTATTTGTGCATTCAAAAGTCAGCAAGAATGAATACTTGAATATAGTACCCTCAGGTGAGATAAAAACTACTCTTGCTCCATTGCCTTCCTAACTACATGCTCCATCAAAATACGTCTTCCATACACCGTGTTGATTCTTGGAAACATGCTTATCAATTGGATTAGTATTCACTAGTTCAGGCTGGGAAGGCTCTATTCTGAAACTTCCTAAATCCACATCACAAAAGCAGTTTAATTGATTTTGAGCAACATAGTCCACAATCCGGTTCACCATTGGCTCTCTATATAGCTTGACCTCTTCACCATTTACTGGTATTGTGGCATAAGACAAGTCAAATTGTGCATTTCCTCCAACTGTTGCAGTCCATTGTCTTGACAAGAGCATCCCAAAATGTGGAGGTGTATCAATTACTATTATGTCAATATTATAAGCTGCTTGCAGATAAGCAACTAGCTTCACTTCTACATCTTTCATAATTCCTACCACTAGGATAGGCCTACTATCCATAGCGTAGCATTTACCACCAGTAGTGTCTATCCACATGCCAAGCTATTTCATGACCCCTACTGGTATGATGTTGATAGCAGCACCCAAATATATCATACAATTTCTCACCAACTTATTATTTATGAGCAGTGTAGTAAAGAATGGATCAATTTGTGGAGGATTCACCAATGCATCACCAAGACAAACTTCAAGAACCTTTACTTCTCCCTACTTTCTATTACTGATCTTAGTGGTCTCTTTATTCTCAAAGTTTGCATTTCTATTAGTTCCATTAGATATTAGTTGAATAGCACTATCCCTGTATTCCTTTATTTTCATCATCTCTAATAATGGCACAAACATCTTTACCTGGGACAAGGCCTATGTGAAGTTGAATGAGGTATTTTCTATTTTGGTTATCTTCTTTTGTTTCAGTGGATTTCCTTTGTTCTCCTCTTTTTCTCTTATGTTTGTCTCATCAGACTTCTGCTTGTCTCTGGGTGGTCCCTTATTTTCTTCTTTGGGGGTATGTTTTTGTTCATTTCGATTTAGTTCCTTATTTTCCATCCTTTTTGGTTTTTCTTGTGTTGCTTCTTTTTCTTTCACAAATACCCCTCTTGGAGCACCTCCATTTGTGTTTATTGTTTTGTTTTTGAGCCTATAGTTACTTTTCGCCTGCTCTACTACAACAATAGTTAATTCTTTTATCTCTTCCTTTATAGGCCTCCTTATTTTATATTTACTTGATTGATATGGTGCATGAGGAGGATATGATTCGTCATTGCTTTCATCATAATCAAAAAAGACTTGTTCTGCCATATGAATATTGAACCTTTGGTTATCAACATCATACTCGTAGCCTTCTTCTTCTGAAGATGAATATCCCTGCTCAATCGGATGGAGGGTGTGAGAGGTTAAATATATTGTACGATCCTCTTCTTCATTGGCCACTGGTGTTTCTTCTTTTTGTATTGATTGAGCTACAACACAATGATCAAGGGAATGTGGCAGCTTGCAGACTTGACACCAAGGATTATTGTTGACCACGTATGCTCCTCTCTTCTTTAAGGGATCAAGATTCTCCTTATTCTTAGGCCTGTCAATTATGGGCTTTCCATCCTTCCAGTTTGTGTTGTATGGCATATCATGCAACTTTGGTCTTTCATTTTTGTATGTATTCTCTTGCATATTCTAAGGATTGTTAAAATTTTGGGGAACCTTGAGATTATGTCTCTTACCAATCATCCCAGTATCCTTTTTGTTGTTCTTAATAGTCAATGTCATTTTTTGTGCTTCAATTAGACTTCTAGGGCACCTATTTCTAAGCTCATATCCTGTCTTCGGATCAAAGGCTTTTAGATAAATGCTTAAGGCTACAGGGTCAGTTAGTTTGGACCCAGGTGGTATCTTATTGTGCAATTTGGAGAACCTATGGTTGAACTAAAAAACTAACTCATTCTGATGTTTTTGGATACTTATCAGTTCATACAAGGCAAAATCAAGGGCACACTGATTCCCATATTGCTCCAGAAACTGACTTTAGAAGTTTGATATAGAATTAATTGTAGCATCGGGAAAACCATTAAACCAATCCCTTTCCTCTTCAATTAATCACATCATGAATAACCTCATATTCACATCCTCGTGCTCCATACCAATATCTTGAACAAAGGCTTTAAAATTTCCGATATGTTCTTCAGTCGATATCACATTATTCCTAGTGAACTTGGGAACCATATTTCTCCAATTACTATCCATTGGTTATGGGTACAATTGATACCCTATTAGATCAAATTGTCTACATGGGTTTGTAGGATTTTGTGGATGCAAGTTGAAGGGTGTTGGATTAGGGAAGTATTGGTACCCATATTGAGGTTGATGATAAGCATTTTGTTGGATGTGTTGTTGGGAGTACATATTTTGATGGGGTACATGTTGCTGATATTGTGGGGCATATTTCTAACCTAGTGGTGGATAATTTTGGAGAATATTGCCATATTTTGGAGGATGGGGCCTTGGTGGCACATTTTGTTGGGTACATTGTTGTGGGTTACCCCCTATATTATGTGGCAATCTAGGAGCACCAGCAACCTGAGATGAACCCACATTAACACCTTGCTTGTGTGGAGGTACATACTTAAGGTGGTTTTGATGCATGTATATTTAATTGAGCCAACTGTTGATTCATCGCCAGACTTTCTTGTATCATCTGTTGCCTCCTTCTAAGTTCTTGCATTTTCCATTCAAGATGTAATTCAATCTCATACTGTTAAAATCAACAGTAGTTTGATCAGTCAGCCCCTCTTTGTTTTCTTCTCCTTGTTGTGATGAGAATCCCATATCATATTCCTCTTGTCTTCGCTTCCTTTCTTCTTCAACTCGGGCATAAAACTCTTTTTCCTTTTGAGGGTCCAAGTCAAGATTGAGGATACCCTCACTTATATTATTTCTCTCAGGTGTTGAAGGGTTTTCACCATCAATAAGAAAAGGGGAAGTATAAGTTTTGAAAGGTTGTTCTACTAAATTCATATTACCTTCTAGTTGTTTGGATGACTTTTCACCCTTATTTGTGTTGTTCTTCCCACCGGGGGATCCATGCTTGTCTGTCGACCCGATACTGGTTTTCTTGGGACTCCCCTATTGCAAAAATCTTCTTCCATTCATGTTTGATGATATGGTTATTCTCTTATGTCTATTTCCTATCCTTTATGATTTGATGTTTACTTTATCACTCATAAAATCTCTTTAGAGTCGCCACCTATTGTTCATGAGTATGAAAATAAATTTCTTTCCAGTGGAGTGTTTACCTTCTTGATATTTGAGTTGACTCTATAATGGAAGGCTTGGGTTCAGAATTGGATCCCCAACTGAGTCACCAATCTATTAGGTCTCAAAAATGCTAGTTGGAAAACTTCAAGAGGTTTCCAGGCTCTTGGTATGTTTTAAGGCTAATAAACAAGGGAAAATGGTGTATTTGAACCTTCTTCTCTTCAGGCTCTGTCAGACCTAGGCGGTTGTACCTATGCAAATGAAGCAGACTTAGACTATGGGTTTCCTACTTGAGAAATCTATCCACAATGGCAATTAGAAGTGGAGTGATGCAAGCCTAATTTGGTATAAATTGTATAAGCAATATCAAGGTGAAGTTTATTAATATGTTTAGTTAACAAATTTGATAAAATTAGGTGATAAGATGGGTAAGACCAATGCCTTGTTGGGTAAATGAAGTCAAATGAAGATCTAGGATGAATGATTCATGTTGGTTGTAACTCAAACTGTTTGGCACAATGAGGTTGGTTTATATCTTGTATAAATGTGCAAGGATGCAATTATCAAGTTCTTCTTAGAGATCCAAATTACCTTTTCTAGATTATTGTGATTAATTAAAAGAATTTAATCCTTCCTTGAAGGAGCCCATTAATTTAACCACACAAGAACAACAAATGTTCCTTGATAAATTGATAATATCCTCAATACATCAATTTAAATAATAATGAAATGTCAACCTTGGAGACAACCTAATAATATCTTTAAATTAATTCAACAAAACAATTGACACCAATATGAAACCATAAAATCAAAGATCTTTCATTGATTTCCTCAAAATTATGCTTGCAACATGGTCTTTTGAAATGTAAACATTATGGAACTCTTCTACTATCTATCTATTATCCCTATTCTACTACTATCTCCTATATCTTTCTTTGGTCTTGGTCTCTCTTATATATACGAGAGGCAACAAGCTTCAGACCAAAAGACACATCCTTTGATAACAAAACATGATTTCAAAACTAAGCATAATTAAGAAATTAACACAATCGTAGATGTGTGCACCAATCCGTTAATCTTTGAGTATAAGCCCATGATCACCTAAGACCTATTCAAGGCTTTTACTGTGTAATAGGGTCCACATCATCACTACGGACCGATTTTGATTGCTACCCAGTTGCGCCCAAAATGTCCACTATTTGATTGATAAATAGATTAAATGCTAAGAGGTGATGAATGTATTCTTGTTCTGCATGATTTTCTGCACTGGATATTACTTCTTTCATATCATACTCCATGTTCATGAATTTCTCAATTTGTTTATGAGTATTTTGCAGGGCCATATCCTCATCATTAATGTCTTGCAATGCAACTATTAGAAACTCTGTAAATTCTTCTTTCCAATCATCCCTTTCTCGAAGATTCGTTGTATCATCATGGAGTGCAGGAATCAAATTAAAACAACCAAGATCCTCTTCGAGTCTACATTGATATTGGTTATGAGACTCCACCAAGTTGTTATATCTCTGCAGTGTTTGTTCTTTCAGAATCTATTTATCTAGAAGTTCCTTCTTTTTATCAATCATTCTTCTTTGCAATCGAACATTCTCCTCTAGTGTTGATTGTATATGTTTGAACATACTCCAATAATCATCAGCTTATTGAACCTTTCCTTGATTATCTCAGACACAATATTGTACTTAATGACTTTCATTTCCTTTTCTATTGTTTTATACTTTTCTTGGGCTTTCAAATGGAAACTTTTCCAATAAGATACATCAACTAATGCATCTAATACTTGTCCTTTTCAAGCCATGGAGATTACAATTCTAAAGCAAAAGAGGAAGATGAATTCTCCTTTTGATGTGATAGCTCCTTTTTCAATTTGTCATTTTCTTTAACCAACTTTCCAATTTGTGCTCTAGTAATTTTTTCCACATTGACATTCAATTTTGCAGTTTCCAAGGGATTAGTGTCCCCAACTCTTTGGACCAAAAGATGTCCAAATACTTGATTTGGATTATCAATCACTACCGGCCTCTTTTCATGGGGATACAGTGACCAAATAAGCAGGGTAGCCTCATCTGGATAATACCCAGACCTCGAATATATCTTGTCACTAGCCTCCTCTGTCAGGTTCATTGTGTTATCCTCTCTTTTTCTGAAACTATCGAACACAATGGCAGAGCAAATGTCCCATCCGGGTAGAAGTAATACCCCAGCCTCTTGAAGTAATTCTCTACCTCTCTCAAGGGTGATAGACTGCATCTCCTTGTCAATTTCTCTTTTTAATTCCTCTAAAGCAGCAGCTTCCTTTTCAGGAGTAATATCTTGCTCCTTTTGTCTTTTTTTCCTTCCCTTATACTCATAGACAAATGATTTGAATTCAGGAGTTTTAACAAAGTAACCATTAGAAATGAATTCATGGCTAGCCTTGACCCTAATGTCATCAGATAATTCATCTGATGCTTCCAACCTTACAAAATTTTGTTCCTGAGGAGGCTCATACTATGCAATTACAGGGGCTTTTATTTGTTCTACCTGTTGCTCCTCTTCACTACTTGCCTTATCACTTTCTTCGTTACTTTCATCTTTATCACTCTTATCGGTGGAAAAACATACATAAGGAGTGGGTTGAGAGGGTATGTAATCTAGAGGCTCCATATCTTCAGCCTATACTCCAGTATAATTTGCATGAGATGTATCAAAAACACATGAAGGCACATCTTTTACTATTTCACTCTTATGAGCAATAAGTTACTCAATCCTACCCAAGGGATCCTATATATTGCCAAATGATTTTGAATATGATGGGACATTCTTTCCCTTCCACTCCTCTGTGAGCATAACTTTATTATATGAGGCCATTATATCACTGGTGGAAGCCTCATCTCAGTTCCTAATCACATCATCAACTACAAACCAATGCTTATACCCAAACAGTCCTTGTGTTAATCTTGCTTGATGAATAAACCCCCTTTGCATCAAATTTATTTCTTTCATACCCAAGAGGAATGTTGTAATGTGCTATTTTAGCATCAATTTCTTCATATCCTTCATTTGCAACTATTGTAAAATCTCCAAAATAAAGAGTGTTGGGCATGAGAGATTGCTTGTTATGACCCTTGAGGTGTTTAGCATCAGATTTTGCTAGTTGTCATACAATCTCTAGATAAGCAACTCTATTTGGAACTACATAGGGTAGCAAGTGTGGAATCCCTTCAAACCCATAGACTCTTATTACTGTGCAGTCAGATAAAGCATACCAGTCTCTCTGATTATGGTTCACTTTTCCTTTTGGATCATTCGCCTTGGGCCTCAGAAATATTTGTACCTTAGGGGATAAGTTGTGATCATATGAATATCCTAATAGCTTCATTAGTGGTTTAACAAAGAATTCTTAAAAATATAAATAATGAGACCTTTCACATCGACTGTCCCATAGTGAAGTCCACATTTGTACAGGTCTAAAGTTTTCATTTTGATTTATATCTCTAATCCTTGGTTCTTTACTCCACACATTTCTGGCCTGTCCCTCATACAAAAGTAAATGCATTAGCAATGAATAGTATTTGAAATCTATGCAGTCATTGTTATTTTTTATCCTTTCAAACCCTTGGTTTAGGGCATTATCCAAGTATCTTGCATAGTCGAATGACCTATAATACTTACTCTGTATATCCACAGCTACAACCATCAGTGCAATAGACATAAGGGGTGGAACCTCTATTCCCAAGACTTGACCAGCTGAGTAGTAGGTATACTGAAAGTATTCTTCAAATAAATCTACATGAAAAGGAGGGTTTTCTTTGCTCGAAAACCTCCTAAGCTAGCCATCCTCATTTTTAAGTCTATGCAAAGGAAATCTCCATCTCTTGTAGGTAGTATCCATGCAACGATATTCTATTAAAAGATCTCTAATTGTGAGTGGAAAATTTTGGGGACATTCTAACTAAAATACATTAGAGATCAGGTCTTGGGAGATAACAAGCATATTGGCTCTACTCAGTGATTGGATAGTTCTCTTCTTGGTATTATACCGACTGGCTAGAGCTTTCATTAATTCTACATTGATGAATACGTTTGGCACCACAAGTCTTCCTAAGTTCAACCTCCATGGGTTACAGACTGGTTGGAATCTGAATTGCTTTCTATAGTGATACATGAAAAGCTCATAGCCTCGATGTGGCATCCAAACATCACCTAGACCCTTATGTTTATCTAACAATTTACTTGTTTGAGCATTTCTTCTGGGTCTCGGCCCTGACCCCGAACACTAGTCTATCAAATCTTGGTTTAAATTCCTCTTTTCAATTTTTTGCTTCTTTTCCTTAGGTTTTTCCACATTTTCTTCCATCGAAATCTCTGAAAAAATACAACTTTCTCGCTGAGAGTGATGTACTTACATGAACTTCTTCCTCCCCTGGTTTTGTTGTGTAAGAGCTCTAAGTTCCATCTTTTCTACTTCTGCCCTTAGCATAGCCTTCCTGGTTTCTGCAATTGTATAATCAACTTGTGGCACAATTTACTTCTGCTCTAGCTCATTAATATACCACTTGTTTCAGTCTTGTCATTGGGGGAAGCATTTATGTTAAATATCTCAACAATGCTCTTGGAAGTCACATCAACTAGTAGTAATTATTTATCATTGTATCGTTGGAGCCTTGGTTCATTTTCCACCGACGGCCACCTTCTCCTCTGATGAATGTCTTTCTTTCGATCTATCGGCGGGACACCAAACAATGCTACCCCAATGCATCTCAGTTTCACCATTGAATGTTATACTTTTAATAATTTGTGATTGTATTGGGCTATTGGGGGACCACAATCATTCGTTCCACCGATGTATTAGAGTTATGGTAATGTGAATATAATTATTGCCTCTATCAATCTGTCAGGGACACTACCTTGGAAGTTAGCCTGATGGAGTGAGGTCACTAATGCAAAGTTATGAACTGTTCTCATCAGGCTATCTGTGGGGTGGTGATGGGAGTTCCACCGATGAGGTGAGGTTGGGCCGATAATGTCAATTGGACTTTAAATTCTTTTATGAATGCGATTATTTGGGTATGGTAGTTGCAAAATGAATTTTTCCACACAAATCTCAGCGATTTTTCTAAGTCATAAAATTAAGTGTGGTGAACTTTTGTAAGGACTAGGAGGTAAGTGGATAGAGGTTGATGAAAAAATGTAGGATTTTTCAGTCCTATCAAGACGAACCTCTTGCACCGAACATATCAGAAATATAAGAAAGGGCGCCTAAGGCCGAAAGTGAGATACCCTCTGTCACCTTATGTTGTTTCACATAGGGCTTGCCGAAAAGCTGACAATGATGCCACCAGAGCACGTAGAGGAGAAGAAGAGAAGTGGTCCTGAGGTCCTCCTTATTCCTCTTCCACTATTCAGCCTGACACTTCCTCTCACCCCACTAAGGTTCCATCGGATTTTGTTTCATGTTTACGAGAGAATCCTATGGTGCCCACTTGGTGAGCCCAAGCGGCCCGCATTCAAACTTCTTATTTTTCCCACAGAGCCTAGGCCCGTTCGGTATAATAGGAAGAAAGATCCCCATGGGGAATCCTCTATGTCTCAACCTCTGTGGCCTCCTACTGCTTTTGCTCCAAAACCAGTAAATGGGAAGAGGCTCACTGTCGAGGCACTTGAGTCAACTCCCCCCGCTGCTTCTCAACCCGCTCCTCCTGCTCCCATTCAGGAGCCTGTTCCTCCGTCGGAAACGACTATTGTGGACATTCCCATGGCTGAGAGGGCACCTTTTGTTCCTTCACAGCCCCCAACCTCTAGTTCAAAAAGTTGCAGAAACCACCTTGCGCACAAGCACAAGCGTCGATGAAATGATCTCATTGTTGAGCAAGCCACCTTACATAGGAAGGAAGAGGAGATGACCAACCCTGTATCAGGGCCTCCTACTACATCCTCCTCTCTCCTCCCCTTTGCTTCCATTCAGCCTAGTTTTGTATTGCTTCCGGCTTCCGCTATGAGTACGAATGCACTTGACCCTAAAATGATGCAGGTGTTCATCACTCCTTCAGTGGAGTTTCCTCTCTTGATGTCTCTTTTGGATGTCCTGCCTTTCCTGAAACCCGTAGATATGACGAACACTTCGGTGGTGTCTACTACGGTTTTCTCTTCCTCCTCTTCCTCTACACCTCCTTCCTTGTTCATGGGGAGTTCACATCCCTTGACAGAGCAAAAAGTGGAGAGTGGTCCCCCTAGAAATGAAGGATGTAAGAGGAGCCCACCTTCTCCAAAAGGTGGTCATGCGCTAACTTGTTATGTCCTAGTGATGGAACCAATCCCAGCTTCCCGTGAGTTTGTCGCCGCTCTCGAATCACTCGGTGAGCCTAGTAGTGAATCTTGGGCACAACCTTCTCTGTCTATTGAGGTAAAACATGACACTCCTATAAATTGCATGTTTAACTCTCTAGACGAAGTCTCAGCCTTATTGGCAATCTTCAAGAAATCGCTGACCTTAGCTCCATAGGAGCTTGGTGGAGAGGACC